>VXAC01005438.1:80666-231509 GCA_013399225.1 Rhipidura dahli | reverse complement strand
TTGTGGTAAAAGTTGGTTTGGAGAAGAAAAGCGGCGATTGCCGCTTTCCGCAGGTGGGGGTCTGTTGAAGCGGACTGGGGCAGCTGTGCCTCCGTTCGAGTCAGTGACCAGAAATAAACAGCAGCACCATGCACAGCCACTCCGAAGTTCTCCCCAAATTCTTTTACTGTCTAAGCACAGGAGGGGGCTAATACTTGTCAGTGTGGTGAGGCCGGGTGCCTGTCTCTTGAATGCTGCCTACAGTATTATTTTTAAATAATGTTGGTTCTACTTCAAGGAAGCTACCGTGGTTTGTTACCCCCGTAGTAGTGTAAAGTACACAACTTATATGAAAAGTAGCTGTAGGCAGTTTGAAAGGAAAAAAAATGGGACCATTTAATCTTGCTGGTGTGTTTTGTACTTGCTATAGTTTTTCCTTAAGCCTGTAATGTCTTTACCCTGAGTAGAGGATCCTGCTGTTGAAACCGCGGAGGAAGCTAAGGAGCCGGTGGAGGCAGACATCAATGAACTCTGCAAAGACATGTTCAGCAAAATGGCCACTTACTTGACAGGTGAACTGACAGGTAAGGCACTGCAATACTGACCTGCAAGTTCTTCTTTCTTTCCACTTTTTTTCCAAGAAATCTGTTGGGTAGTTTGTCTCAACTGAAACTATTTAGATCACATCTGGTAAAACTTGCAGTCCAAATTTTGCATGTTGCTAGGCTGCTAAAAACACTGAGATTAGTTAAATTTAATGAAGTCCCAGAATAGCACAGTTATTTTTCAGAATAATTCAGTATGATATCAGCAGCTTTAAAACAATAATTATTTTCTGGCTTGAAGAAGTTTATACATGGAAAATCAATGAAACAAAAGTGGTCTAGGTTAAGACAGGCTAGGAGGAAAGCATTACAGAGAGTGGAGTTATTTTTTCCTGAGAGCAAAGATCATACACGTTTTCCAAGATTTATGCTTTAGAATAAACTGCTGTGCAGAATTAACTGGAGGATAGTAAACTGCTCACCAAGTCAGTGCATTCCTCAGGCTCTAATTCTGGCAGCACTCCACAGGACTACTGATTTGCACAAACTTGAAGGGTATGTGGTATAGGAGACCAATCTGTATTTGTGCTACCAGTTTTGTAAACGTAAGCATCTAACTGACAGAATTAAGAGTAGAAATATGAAGAGTGTAAATTTTTCAGGAAAAAAAAATTAGAAGTGAATTCATCAGTGCAGTTGATTTTTGCAGTTCACAAAATGCCATATTTTTGTAGTGTATATGCTAATAACCTGTATTGCCATCTAAACTGTTGTGCTTCTTTTGGCTGTTAATTTGAAATCTCTTATCCTCTTGGAAAGTGCACACAATTCAAACTGTATCACCTTTAATTAAAATAAACTTTGCTATTTTTTAAGCCACCAGTGAAGACTACAAACTCTTGGAGAACATGAACAAGCTGACTAGCTTGAAGTACTTAGAAATGAAAGATATTGCTATAAACATCAGTAGGAATCTGAAGGATTTAAATCAAAAATGTAAGTACACCAAATAAGGTAGGGGTGTAGTGAATGGTGCACTTGTTAGGGAAATGAAGCATCTTAGAGTCAGAAGGTTCATGCTCCATTAGTGCTGAAGGAAAGAAAACTCACTGAAATAGATATGCTGCTATACAATGGCAGTCTTATATATTTCTTAATTGCTTTAGACTGTAGATTACTGTAAGAGAAAATACATCTGAATTTGTGTCCTGGTTTACCCCAGATTCTGGATCTGATAGGAACAGCACTTCTTTTAATTCTCATTCTCTTGTTACTTGTGTTAGAGACTAGACAGTACTCTTTAAACATTTCATACTTTCCTGGAACCTGGCTGTCAGTGTCACCACTTAATTTTGGGGCAGGGGAGGGAAGGACTTTTTGAACTGTCTTATCTGAAGAATGTAATAAGAAATTCTTATGTTTAAAGTGTGAACTGTTTCTTGGAAGTACATTACTGAGAACTGACATAACATTTTTATGCTTTTTTAAGATGCTGATCTTCAGCCATATCTGGAACAGATAAACCTAATCGAGGAACAGGTTGCAGCTCTGGAGCAGGCAGCTTATAAACTGGATGCATATTCCAAAAAACTTGGTAACTATCATCCCCCACTGTGAAGACCTAGCAGCATAGTGCCTTGCAAGGGCATTTGAAAAGAAAGAAACTCTGTTTTATTTAACAGATCTGAGCTGCAGAATTGCCTGTGCTGCTTTTGAGCAAAAACACTGTGTGTGAAGTGATAAACATTGGGAAAAGATTCATGTAACAAGTTATATTATGGTGGACTAGTACAGGTGTTGGTAAACTGCAGCTTATTAGTGAGGCTTGATTTCTTTTTTATGGTATGCACTGAGTCACATTTTAAAGACTGATGTTTAACCTTGCAAATTGAGGGATTTATAAAGTTCCACCAGGTACCCAAGTCCCCTTGGCTTAAATTAATATTACTGTCTGACTTAAGCACTGGGTTCTTAAAAAAATGATTGTACAATTATATTTGCCTACATACATTAGTAAAAAATGGGTCCTGAATGATACAGAAGATTACCTTACAGGATGAAAAGCTTTTACCTACCAAGTACTAAAATACTATTTTTCCTTCTGCAGAAGCCAAGTACAAAAAACTGGAGAAGCGATGAAATTACAACAGTCTATAAACTGGAGTTGGGCAGTGAATCAGACTGATCTCTGGTTTTGCACAACATTCTGTATGTTGACAAGGATTTGGTTACAGCTAACATGGAGACTGGGAACTTTTTTCAGCTATTGAATACAGTAAGCTGTATTCAGGCTTAAGGCTGATAATATTTTCCTCTTCTCAAGGGGGTACTGTTGCCTCAGTTCTGCAGTGAAAAGTAGAAGCGTGTCCTTAACTCGTGTCGATACTGGCTATATGTGTGTTAGTCCTGTTTTCCACATGAAATACTTGGTTTAGGGAAAGTCTTCTGTAATCTGTAAAGACATTTTCCCTTAGTAGCAGCAGGACCTAAACTTCCATTTTTCCTTCAATGAGCTCTATTGGGAAGAGACCTGGACCTTTGGGCTTAATGGGCGGGGTATTGAAAACACTTCATTTTGGTATCTCCTTTTGTCTGTTTGAAATAGAGAGACTAATTGCTATAAATTTACAATAAACTTGCTGCATTTATTTCTCTGGAATCTCATGGTCCGTTGGAAAGATTATGCAAGCTGCTTTTTTTATTTTTTCAAAGGGGTCTGTTAATAAAGACAAACTCCTTCAGTCTACTGGGGATGATGGAAGAGAACATATTTTAAACTCTGCATCAAGTGTTCCCGCAAATACATTCTTTGACTGTCTGGACCTCAGGTGAAATTTCAAGACATATTACTTTATCACATGGTCAGTTAACTTAGCAGATCCTTCTCTACCAGTGAATTTTGATCCTAGTAGTTTTTGAAGTGTCATGCCTAGCACAAAAACTGCTTCTCTACTAGGTTAACAGTGTTCCAAATTGCTGATTTGGCAGAGCCCTTTGTACTTTTTTCCATAATGAACAGCTCTGTAACCATAGTTGGAGTTCTGATAGGTCCTGTAGAGTCAGTGCAGCTTTATCTCACATGGGGAATGGAAGTTTATAGGGCATTGGCCAGCTCATTCTTCAAGTTATAGTACATTTCATATAAGTGAGTGAATTGAAACAGGCAGAGGTGTACAAGGAAGCAGATTTTGGAGTATAAGCTTTGTGGACACATGTTTTTCACTAAAAAATGTCCTGGGATGTCAGAAAAACAACAGTTCAGTATACTACTTCTTTATTTTGCAGTATAAATTGTAATTTCACAAACCTTCTTGATAATCATACTGAAGATGACCCATCTGCCCAATCATTGATAAACTCCATTCCCACCACAGTAGACAGTAAGTATTGGGGCAAGAAGGTACAATAGATGATCATCATCTAACATAAAAAAACCTCAGTGTTTTATGCTTGCCTTCACGAATAGATGACAAACAAACTGAAAGTACGGAGGAGAGAGGAACTTCAAGCAGAGTCTGTAAAATCCCTGGAGTACAAGCATCTGTTCCTGCTCGAACCCCTCAGGTGATAGGGACAGGAGCAGCAGGGCTCTCAGAACTATGGCAGATAGCCTTGCATGGCAGGAGCCAGACAGGAACCAGAGCTGGGTGAGGTAGGTGCAGAGGAGAATCTGTAATTTTGCACAGGGAGCTGTGTCCTTCCCTGTGTGATTGCCTACTCTGTTAAGAGCTAGCTGTGGTGATTATTAAAGCACCCCACAATTTTCTTTTCTAAGCACTCTTCTCTCCATAAAGTATGTACCAAATGATCTGAGTGTTTCAGTCTCAACAGACTGGGGAATGACTGTCATTCAACAAGAGCACTCATGAGTTTGGGAGCTGGGAACTGTCTTCATTTGTCTAACGTGGAACAAAAGACACCTCATAGGGTTGGGGCATATTTGCCAGACTGGTGATTATTGGGGTAATGTCAATGTCTTTGTGATCAATAACAGGCTTCAAAGTAAAGTTCTGCAGGATGGATGTTAAAAATATGAATATCTCCATCCGGGCCAGACCTTCTCCTGCACAGATGCGTTTTCCTACAAGAAAAAAAAAAATGAGGTGGCAGTGGAGTATTTTGCTGGTAACTGATTTTAGCCACTGTTCCATGAACATTCAGACATCTCAGATTGCACAGGCAGCACTGGAGTTTTTTGGGGAAGCAAATGAATTAAACTAGGAACTAAGGGCCAGAACAACAAGAGCTCTCAGTGTGTGAAGGCAATTTGAAGGCTCTGGTTGCTCATGTTCTGGTGCTGTTTGATGGTAAGTTTGGGAGACAAGTTGCTTGGCTGAGTCCCACTTCATTCACCTCTTATAGAAGGTGTTGGAGGAACTGCCGTGTTTACTAAAAAAGGAAGGCAGCTGAAACTCCAGTGAAAGGGTTAGAGCTGACCAGAAGTGAGCCTAGCAGGTGTCACCTGACATCACTGTACAGACCATGGCGATGGAGCCATGGAATCTTCAGAGAAATTCCAGGAGAGGATAGTCTAGGATCTCAAAGAGCAATTTTCTTACCTGTAGAAAATGGCATGAAGTAGTCACTCTTTTTAAAGGTACCATTTGCATTCAAGAAATGTCCTGGGTCAAATTTTTCTGGATTTGGAAATTCCTTGCTATCATGTAGGACAGAACTCAGCATAGGGAATATCAGAGTGTCCTGAGTTAACAAAAAAGAAATGTATAATGGAGATATGTTAAAGCAAGGAGGCACTAAGAAATTCCCAGAGCTAAATAAAAGGCTTGTCAAAGTTTAACCAGTTTTAAATGAACATGTAATGCATTAAAATATATGCTCTTGGTATGGAAAATATGTTTTTTTAATGAATATTAATGGTGAGTCTGTTTAGAGTATTTAATATTGCTTCCAAATAAATTACAACTTATATTTATGTGAAAAAAAATAAAAAGCTCTATCTCTCTCTTCATACAGAGGATGAAAAAGAATTTTCTTCTTTTTCTGTTAGCACAAGGGGTTGGACTCAATAACTTCTAGAATCCACTAACAAAAAAAAAATTTCAATTCAGTATAACATTTCAGTGCTTTTGAAAATTAAATAAAAGTACAAAGAACAGAACACAGCATTGTTTTCAAGAGATGACCTTTCTCAGACACAGTGGAACAGACCTTGGGGATAAAATAGCCTCTGAACTTGGTGTCTCTGATAACAGCATGTGGGACATTAAGAGGAAGGAAATCAATGTATCTCTGGACTTCATGGATCACAGCATCTGTAAAGGGCATCTGGCTCCGATCTGACATGCGGGGGCTTCGGTCACGGCCAATCACGGAATCAATCTCCTTTTGCATTTTCTCTGTTAAGAAATAAGTAAGTGTTGAATGAACAAGTCCCCCATCTGTTTGCCTAAACCTCTCCCCATATTCACAACAAAGTTTGCTTTTAACACACCAGGAATATATGAATATACTTAGTTTTATGCATGGGAAGGAGATGTTAGTACTATGACTAATACACATTTCCACACTGTGAAGATATACTTCCTTCATCAGGGGACTATTGCCACATTGTAGTGACAGGAATTGTCCAAACTGATCCCACAACCTATTAAAAAGTTTTAAACTATTTATTTCCATTACCTACTATCTCTGGGTATTTATGGAGAATCAGAATTGCAAATCTCAGGGTGAGGCTTGTGGTTCCTGTTCCTGCAAGGAACAAGTCCAGCGTGGTTCTGCTCAAGGTCTCAACGGTGAATTCTGAGTGATCATTCCCTTTTTCCTGCAGGGAAAGATTGGGCAGAAGGTTTTGAATGACAGAGCCAAGAAGTTTGTTTAAAAAGAAAAATCCATAATGTGGGTTTATAAACACATTTAATATGCTTTCAAAAATATGACTCTCACTCTTCAGAACACCAGCATTTGTGATAGCTTTACTGAATAATATTATCAACCTTTTTTAATATGAAAGGAGTGTTGAATTACATTAACCAGATTGGTCTTCAGCTTTCCTCACTTTCGTCTGTGCTGTTAATTCTGTGTTTAAAATCTTTGATAAGAAAATGGAGAGGATAAAATTAGGTCAATGTGACAACAAGAGCAAGTTCCCCTCTGTATTTGCAAAAATCCAATGCCCCATCCCAAGTAAAAAGAAAAGATGTGATTCAAGCAGTGATTTCCTTATAATCCAATAAATCTCTACTCTTACAGTACCTGTTCCATTTTGTTAAGAAAAGCATCAATAAAATCTCGAGGACAAGTGGGATCCAAGGTTTTCTGGTGTTCCTTTATGATATCTGTTGTAAATTTATCAACTTCTTCTACATTTTCTATCAGTTCTTTATGAGGTCCAGGTATATACTCCATGACATTTGGGAAGAAATTATAAAGCTGTAAAAATAAAATTATGAAAAAGCACATTCTGATTAATGTGGATACAATAAAATGTTCCCCTGATTGTAACAATGAAAGTGGAGCAAGTTAAACTGTTTTGGAACAGTAGATCTTTATTACTTAGGATTTTATTGCCATTTTCTTTATTTCACTACATTTAAGGATAGATGGCACTTGAGCAACTTTTGCAATGATAGCATTTGGACAAAAAATGGCGATTCCATAAGGTAAGAAAAACCAGCAGGAATTTGTTTAACTGCCTTTTTCACTTCTGTTGGGGTTTGAAAGTTTTCCTTTTCGGTTCTTCTCCGTGGTGGAATTTTTTCCCTGGGTGTGTTGCAGAGAATGATGGCTGGGTGATTACGAGAACAAAAGGGGAAGGCCAAGCAGGCTGCCCGCTCTGGCACCTGGGGGTGGGAACTCAGCTCGGAGGGCCGGTGGGCACTCAGCGTTGGTCACGAGGTGAGGGGAGTCTGCTGCCTGCCGCGGTGGTGAGGACAACGCTACGCTGAACCTCTGCATTTCTGGCTGCTTTCCTTCTGTGGGAGAAGCCCCGGGATTCCCGAGCCTGTTTTGTTCCTGCCCTGCTGGGAGTCGGGCTGTGGCCACCGTGTCTCTGCTGCTGCTCTGAGCCTGTGCTACACTGTAGCCCCGTGCGCCCTGCCTGCCGAGAGCTCCCCGGGATTCCTGCTGCGGCTCCGGACTCATCTGCCGCCCAGAACTGGTGCTCGTCTCTGCTGTTCCAGCCTGCTGCTCCCGAGGATTCTGCCGGACACCGGACCAACTGCCCAGTGGGGTTTGTGAGGCCTTTGTTCCGTCCCTTCCCGGGACCCCGAGCCGCCATTGCCTTGCGAGGGCCGAGCTCGCTCCGGAGCGCCCCCTGCAGCCGCGGGGGAACCATCGCACCCGCCCTGCTCGCCGGTGCACAGTGGGTGGGGTTCTGTTTGCTGTCATTGTCAGTTATTGCTGTCTGCTTGTGTTGGTTTATATATATATATATATATATATGTAAAGAACTGTTATTCCTATTCCTCACATCTTTGCCTGAAAGCTCCTTTATTTCAAAGTTATAATAATTTGGAGGGAAGGGGGATTGCATTTTCTCTATTTCAGGGGAGGTTCCAGCCTTCCTTGAGTGACACCTGTCTTTCAAACCAAGACAACTTCCAAACAATTTTTCAAATTTAAGAAAATCCACTGCAATTAAAAACTAATAACATTAATAAATATTCATTAATAAAATATTTTAATAGCTAACAAATGTATTTAAAAAACCCACACACACCTGTGTTTGTATAGAGGTCTGGAGCTGGTTGTTTCTGTCTAGCAAATCAATTAAAGTTAGAAATTTCTTCTCCTCATAGTCAAACCGATCCCCAAAGACGACGGAGCAGATGATGTTGGAAACAGCATGGACTAGGAAATTTCCAGGGTTGAAGGGTTGCTCTTCAACAGCCACAAAAAAAATTATGTATATTGCTTTCAGTATTTCATGGATCATCCTTCCTCTGACACTACAGGGTAGTTTCACATTTTCTGGAGATCCAGAGTTTTGTACTCCTTTGAAAGGATGGTGAAGGGCTTATCCAATTTATTCTTGTCTTCTTGAAGTGATCTAATTTCACTCTTAAAGTGGTTTAAGTATCTCTTTTGTCCTGTTCTCAGCAGCACTCTGGTCTGAGTCTCCAGCCAGAGCACACAGGTCTGCCTTGTAGACTGTTTATTAGAAATAGCCTGAAGATTCCCACAAAAGCCCAATGAAACCATGGGGGCTTTGCCTGAACCATGTCTTTAGGTTTTTGCACTCTACTTACTAACTTTATTAGCATAACCTCAGTTATATAACCCTCTCCTTGGGGTTCAAATGCCTGTGATCAAAGTCTAGTTTTGATAGCACAGCGGCATTACTTCTGTGAAGAGAATTATGGTGTAAGAAAAAGCAAGATTAAACCCAAGAAAGAAAGAAAAGCTATTATTATAGACAGTGATAGGGTGCATCTCAACGTTTCAAGAGGAGAAACAGTAACATGAGAAGGTATAAAATCCTGAAAGAAAACCACAGAGTGAGAAAATATCAACTTGGCAGCAGCCTATTCCAAGGAGCAATGGCACCAATTCTTGTCTGCCTGACTGGTGACTGGCCATTGAAGACTCAGCAGATGTTTCAGAGGTGGTAAGAATATTAAAGGTGAATACAGAAGATGCAAGTCATAGCTATTTATTAATTGCATTAAGGGTAAATAATGGATTTATACTTTTCAGTTGTATACATTTTATTTGCAAAACCTTTTAGTATACAGTTAAAGATGCTGTAACAAGGTGAGCCAGAGCTAGAGGCTTGCATAAGGACCTAAGAAATACAGTATTACTGTGCTAGTCAAAACATAAAAGCAATGCAGGTGAGTGTCTTCTCTGATTTTTAAAAGGAATGTTTATCTGAGAAGCCAGATTGAATTTTCTAGTGGCTCATGGAAAACTGATACTTAGTCATTCTTTTAGATCCATCTGCTTTTCCCTTCTACAGAATAGGCACACCTTGAAGGCTGGCAATGAAAAGGAAGCCTGGGGTCCAGGCTGGTACTGTGCCACCTTCAGAGGAAGTACTTAGAAGTAACATTGACTTATATACTACCAGAAAACACATTTACAGGTTGAAACAAAGTGGATAACCTTATACCATGCCCTCAGAGGCAGCTTATATCCCTGTTCCCACTGAAAAGCCCCACCAATACTGGGATGTATTGTCTAGTGTTCAGATGGACTGGACCCAACCCCAAATATCTGCAGATGAGTTCTCTGGTCACCCACTTTGTCAAGATCTGTTTACATAGAGCTGTAGGAGACGAGGTGAAGAAGAGCCTACTTGGTTACCTGACAGTGTCCAACACTGTCTCCATGGCTGAATCCCATCAAACCCTCGGCTCCCTGGCAAAGCCATTCCTTTTGCCACTTCCTGTCTTGTTCCTCAAGCAGCATAGGTTAAAAGGCACTTTCCAAGCCTCTCTTACTTTTATCCTCCATACTGTCACCGTGTCTTTGACTGACTCACTGCCAGGACTGATAACTTTGCCTACAGACTCAAGGAGCAGAAACCGCAGCCATATGCACACTCCTTGGGTCACAGATTTTGGGAAGCAGCCCTACATCCCTCATTGCCTCATTGCAGATATGCAAAGTGTCTCAGCAGGCACAAACCCTTATCTTACCATGTGTGTTCTTGAGCCTCTCCACCAGAAAATGAGCTTCCTCCTGGATTCTCTCCTCAATGCTCTTTTTCCCCATCCCAAAATCCCGCAGGGTGGTGAGTGCAAATCGTCTCAGCTGTCTCCAGGTCTCCCCATTGCTGGTCACAATACCTGACACAGGGAGAAAAAATAGACCTTTATGATGAAACAGATTTTTTTTCCTCTCAGTGGGAACTACACAGCAAATACTCAGCATGCAAGGACACCTCTCTGTGAAGTTACACTGCAGCTGCTATCATCTGCCCAAAACCATAACTTCTCTGCAATTCTAAAGGTGACAAATTTGATCCATCTGTCACAGTGTTTTGAATAAAACTGACTTTACTCCCAGGATAAGAAAAACTGTGTTAGGAAGTAGGTAAGAAGGTGTACCGAGCTGGTCTTGGGCACAAGCACAAGGCCTCTACACTTGACATAACTACTCAAATGTTCTCCTGTGCACCTTCACAGAGCATACCATTATCGACAATACCATTGGTACTGCACTATATATATAATACCATGGAATATGTACTATAAATGCCATACCAGGGACTGACCTGGTGAATAATCTCATGACCTCATCTGGAGTGTGGCCCTTACTGGGTCAGCCTGTAGTATCTTATCTTTTATGTGCTGTGGGCTTTCCTTTTGCTGGTTTCTTAGCTGTGTGTATATTTAGAGTATTTTCAGAAATGGGAGAATGAATGTAAGACCTTGGAGGCATATTTAATGTACAAAATTTTAGCCAGAGCTTGAAGCATGCTGAAAATAAAAAGGCACTCATTGAAGCCATCCTGGGACCTTAAACAGTTCTCTAGGGGACCAGTTTACTCATGGGTCCAAGTAATGAGCTGGGTTTTTGGTCTTTAATTGCTAATTTGTCTGCATAAAAGTACTAAATGAAATATACCATCCCCTCCTGCACTGCTCTCTCAGCTGTGTCCCTGAAGCACTGAAAGCATCTCTTTTGCATGCTGGCATTACCAAGGACATACCTGTGCCTCGGAAAAGTTTTTTAATCAGTGGTAAAATGCCTCTTCCACTGAATTCTTCTCCTTGGTCAACCAGAGCTTCTTTTACAACATCATAGCCATACAGCACCACAATCTTTTGTGGCCCTAAATGTATCGTGAAGACAGGACCATATTTCTCACTGAGCTGTGGGAAAGATGAGCACAAAAAATGACATGACAGCATAAATGAGAATCATATGAAGTTTGCAGCAAAGAGGTCTGACAGGTGATGTGCCATTGTCCCAGCAGTGCTGAGACATGACATTGATTAACAACAGAGCAGAGATCTTTCAACTATGAGGTACACATGAGGGAAGAGGGAATTGTACAAGAAAGAGGGAATTTTACAAGAAATAGGGAATATGAATGGAAATGGTGAGTACCCAGTCCAAGTCTGAGAAAAGAAAATAGCCCTTCGCAGGGCTGGCAAAACATCTCAGAATGCCCTTCTGCAGGGCATAGTGGATAATAGTTGACATGAATTCTAAAATCAATTATATACACATATGGCTGCAAATGCCTAAAGGGTTTTTGAGCACAAACAGCAAAGCTGTCTCTCAAACAGGTATTTTTTCCAGATGGGTGACATCAGTCAGGGGAGGGAATGGACAGCACTATCACCTCCAAATGTTTTTGCTTCAATTTCTGTGCTTGCTACTTCCAGAAGATCCTATATATCTGCTAGGGAGCAGAGGCAGCAAAATGGAGCAAGGTTCTTCCCCCAAAAAGGGCCAGGGTGTGTTGCCAACATGGCAAGGAGTTGGGCACAGGAGGATTATCTTGCAACAGCATCAGGACCTTGATTGCAAATCCACTGCAATTTGTAGTACTGTAGTACAAATTGTGAGGTCAGCACAGGGCTTACTGTTAGTATGATTACTGCAAATATATAGACTGACTTGTAATATATAGACTTAGAAATACAGATTATTGCAATGTATAGACTTCATAAGCATGTATATCTGGGAAACCTTTTGTTTCTGTTTGAATCTAACATTTGGTCAATGCAAATTAAGCTTGTGAATTAAGCTGAGACTGGCAGGACTGGACCTTGTTTTATATGCAATGAAGACAACAGAGGAAAGAATGAGACAGTCCCTTACCTCCTTCAAGCTTTGAGGCAAATTCCATGGGTTAATCTGGAGCAGGTTTCCAACAATGGGGAGTGCGATGGGACCTGGAGGCTCCTTCCCTTTGTGAGATGTGCTTCTCCATGTGGCAAAGAGAAGGCATGAGATGCACACCAGCAGGAATATAGTGGTCGTTCCCAGGGGTTCCATAGTGGGCTGAGGAAGAGAAGTCAAGTGTCAGAAAAGCCTGAGGCTGGACCTGTAAATCCATGCTTATTTATATGATGTGGTGCCAAGGCACGTGGTTGAAATGAGCCAATAGTGCCTTCCTATTCCTGTGGAGATATGAGTTTACTTATTAATCTGCTCATGATGAGGATGAATGGTACTAAAGTTGACTTTGTGAGTTATGTAATAGTCCTAAAGCAATGGTAGGGAAACGAATAAACAAGGGATGAGAACATGTGTAGAGAGCAGAAGATGGTAACAACTGTAGCTTAAGAAGGGGAATGGAAGTACTAAAAAATAAATTGGTTTCATTATCTTAGGAAGTCTCTGTGTAATAAGAAAGAGACATGACATTACTCTTAAAGTCATCCAGAATGAGAATCTGCATAAGAAGATTGGTTATCTCTGTTTGATCTATGAAACTGGTGCTCAAAGACAACGCAGTGGATAATGCTGGCAAGAAGAAGGAAATGTATCAAACACTTACAGAATATTCTGAGTTGGAAGGGATCCTCTAGTCCAACTTTTAAGTAAATGGCCCCTATAGGGATCAAATCCACAACCTTGGCATTATTAGCACCATGCTCTAATCAGCTGAGCTAATCTCAGTACAAGTTCTGTGTAGCAAAATCTCTCTGGACAGTTCTGTTTGAAACAGCTTGCTCTTTTTTATTCTCCCTCATCCGCCTCCCAGCTTCCCCCCTGGTTTTGAGAAGCTTTATGTTTTACAGCCCCAGAGCCCTAGCAGGGGAGAGAAGTCCTCATTGCTATGCTCCCTGGGTAGGTCTTGCCCCATAGAGGAGCCCTCACCCATCACTCCATAGGCTCTGGTCACACTCTGACCATTCTCCTGCTCTTTGCTTCCGACACCCCGGTCTCTGTAAAGTACCTACTGATGATGGATGAGCATTAAATTGGTGTCCATGTCCTTTGGCAGTGCCTGTTTCTCTTTACACACTAGAGAGGGAGCTCATCCAGATTTTCAGACAACTGATGTCAGATTAGGGGTATCCCACCTGAACAACCACATCAGGGACCATTTCAGTCAGAGAAACAAGCTCTGCCTCCTGACAAGTCTCTGCTCATGCTGTCCCATTCCATCATTTGAGACACATAGCCAAAATGATACTGACCCCTTAGATGCTGTGATGATGGAAGGATGTGTTAAAATGCATATAATCTTATATATCTTTATGTATCCCATATGTAAGAATATATATGTATCTAAATCTCTTCTTTGTCTCCCTGGTAATGGTAACAGAAAGTAATTTGACTTCCTGCATGAACTTGTTGGCTTATAACTCAAGTCCACATTTGTTCAATCAGTTTTTGAGTGTTTATGTGTACAAAAACAGCCAGACATACTGTAAACACCACACTTTGTTTTCTACTGAGTTGTCAAAGTGAGGTTTAAGGTTGGGTAGATTTTATCTTTAGCCCAGTTAGATGAATACTAGCAGATTGTACAACAGCGAGGAAAGAAACATGTCCTGCTTAAATTTAGATACTAAAAAGGTGGGTGTACAAATGAGCTGATGGTCTCCCCTGTTAGTGGGGAACTACTGATACTTACAGAGAACAGGTCATCTCCATTTTCTTATGAGTTTATTTTAGTGAAATGAGCCAGTCACTGAAGAAGTTTGTTTCCCCTGTCTGCAAAGGAAGGCTCTGGAGACATATACAGATTTACATGTCTCACTGCTAAGGATCTGTTTTGAGGCAAATGACTCTAATTCCCTGCTCATTTCTCCTGGTCCTAATGGGGTTTTTTATCAGCAACAAATTGTGCAAATTCTAGTAGAATGGGCACTACTATGAATACTGCACACCAGGGTATTTAAAACCAGAAGTGGGCAGATGAGTAAAATTGAAAGGAACCTTCTAGGCTTTGCAGCGATGATTATATTGCTGAGAACAGTCAGTTTCAGTGTCATCAAGGAAAAACTCTAGCTGTTTGCATTTTCTTTTCCTTTACTTTTGCAGATAAAGTGCCTTGCATTCCTCTATTGGCAGCCCCGAGGGTGAACAACTGCTGTGAAGCCTAATGCACTGGAAAAGCAGGGCTTTGCTTGCAGCATCATCCCACATCCGGACATGGCTTCTTTATTATTTATCTAATTACTCACATAATCCCTGAAGAGTTTCAAAATGGTGTTGGGAATAAAGCCAGAGCTGCTTGGAGGGATCCATGAGTTTAACTGGGAAGAGATTTAACTGCCAAAGGTCTTGGGTCACCTCTGATGACAGAAAGACAGGGATTATTTGAGTGTGAAAGGCTGTTTAAGTATGAAAGGCTTATCTGCGTCTGAAAGACCCATCCTGATATAGCTCACATTCACAGGAAGCAACTAAAAGACTGCTTTCTTCCCAGCTTTCTTCCCGTGGAGTAGGAAAGCAGATGCTTTCCGGTCCTCTGGTCTTGTTACACACCATTCTCTGGCTCTACCTGCAAATTTAAGCTCGAATTGCCAGGGTGGGATGCTGCTGTATGAAGCAGTCTTTCAAATTCCAGACCTTTGAATGCCTTCTGGAGGCTGTTGCTTTGCTAGTGGCATGTATAGGCCAGCTCCCAGGATTGCATCCTGTGTTTGTGCATAGCCTTTAATCTGGGACCTGCACTTAATTCACTTGCTTCTGTTGTCCTCCAGATTAGGTCTGTGAGCAAACCTTCTTGTCCCCAAACAGCCCCTTCAAGTGCATCCACAGCCTGCTAAGGCATACTGGATCTGGCTCCCTCAGAGCAGCTGGTGTGGTGCTGCAGTTAAATTTGTGACACTGTTGAGGACACAGCAGTGCTTTAGCTACTGCTGAATAATGCACAGCACTGAGGTTTTCTTGGGTGCTCCCTCTGTCCCCAGTCCAAGTAGCAGGCTGGGGGATAACAAGGAATTGGGAGTGGACACAGCTGGGACAACCAACCCAAACTGACCAGAGATAATCCATGTCCTCTAACATCATGCTTGGCAATGAAAACTGGGGAATTGTCTCTCCAATGCAACCATTTTTCAAAGACTGTCTGGCCATGAGTCTTCTGGTGGTGAGTCTTTGCATCACTTCTTTATTTTTTTCCTTCTCTTTAACTGTCTTTATCTTGACCAGGAAATTTTATCATTTTTGTTCTTCCAAGTTGCTCCCTCATCCTGTTAGAGAGAGATCTACAGTCTGCACCATGGAAAGCTGGGTAAAGCCTATTAACCAGTGTCTATTCCTTGGCATCCAGGCACAAATACATGTAACGATATCTGGTATTTGTTCTTTTCTATGTTTTTAAATAAGCATAAGGAGGTGGCTTTTCACACACCATGCCCTTGGGCTGTGGAACACCATTTTTCAAGATGTATGTGTCCAAAAAATAACCAGGCAAATTCATGGGAGCAAAATCCATTGTGGGTACTCAAACACAAAGATAATATGGTTAGCTCAGGAATCACTGGAGACTGAAGCAGTCTGAAGGAATATCCCTCTGTGGTAGCCATGGTTTTGTTCTGTTCCTTGGGAGCTAATTCTTAAGCTAGTGTTGGTGTTGGAGAGAATTCTGGGCTGCCTTAACTATTGTCATGATCCAGCAGAGCCATCCTCGGGTTCCTATGTCCTCACAGTATAATGAGACATTTCACTAAACATTTTCATTGAGATAGTTTAACCCCAGCTGACTACTGAGCACCACACAGCTGCTTACTCACTGCCTCTCCAGCAGGATGGAGGGGAAGAGAACCAGAATGGTGCAAGTGAGAAAACTCACGGCATAAGAACATTTTAATAATTGAAACAAATAATGATGATGATGATGATGAAGAAGAAGAAGAAAAGGAAATTTAAAAAATAAAACTCAAGAAAGACAAGTAATAGAAATTAAAACCAGTTGCTCACTACGAACAAATTGATGCCCAGCCACTGCTGAGCAGTGACCCCCAGCCTATTTCTCTCTAGTTTATATGTTGAGCCTGTTGCCATATGGTCTGAAATATCCCTTTGAACAGTTGGGATCAGCTGTCCCAGCTCCTCACAACTTCTTCTGTTACCCCAGCCTATTTGCTGGCAGGGTGGTAAGAGAATTAGAAAAGACCTTGAGGCTGTGCAAGCACTGCTCAACAATCATTAAAACATGCCTGAATTATCAACACTGTTTCCAGCATAAATCCAAAACATCCTCATCCCAGGTACTATGAAGAAAACTACCCATCCAAAACCAGGCAGAGTAGCCTGTGGAAATCGTTTTGCCTCTTCTGCTGTGAATAGCAACTAAACTTTTACTTAGCTTACTAAACTTTTACTACTTTCAGACAGAACTTTCCTTAGTGCCATGTAGAAAATAACAATATCTTATCTTATTTCTGACAGCAGTTTGACAAAGGATTTGCCATGGTCAGCAAGCATTAAGGTGATATCTTCAGTATTCAACAATTTGTGTAACACCCATATTTGTATTGGTATTTGTGCTACACGTTGTACTAGAGATAAGATACAAACCACGTCATTAGTTTTCAGATCACAGAAATTACATTTGACCAGCTAGATCAAAAAACTTGGTTAAATATTTATGCATGAACTCACTAGACCCAAAACATAACTCAGCTGAAAAAGGATGAAGTCAACGAAGTTCATCAGTCATTTGCAATACTTGGCAAACTGCTTTTTAGTAATCAGAAGGGTATGGAAATGAAGCTGATAACAGCCTTTCCTTGACCTGTACTGTGACTCCACCAACAGTAAATCACAACGTTGCTGCTATACCCCATCATCTCTCAGTAGAGGTGCTAGTTCTAGGTCAGCATAAAGAAAGAACAAGGCACTTCCCCAAGCTGGGCAAAAAAAGAGTCAGGAAAGGGGAAAAGTCAGCCAGGTGCTATACCTGGTAAAAAGAGGCATAGAAGTGAGGGCTGCCAGTTTCAAAGAGGGTGTGTGAGCTTAGCAGAGTTCATGAGATTGCTGCTCTCAGCTACCTGCATGAGCAGTGGAGCTGCTCCTGAGCAGCTGCAGAACCACTCTGGTATACAGCAGGTCATCCAAAAGGTCTGTGCTCTGGGAGATAAAGAAGCAAAGGGGTGACATTATCAGCTGTCCACAGCTGTAACACCATCATCACGGGGCACAGTGCCCACCGTGCCTTCCCAATGGCTGAGCAGGGAATCTGCAGGACAAACAAGACTTCAACACAGACCTGCTCAAACTCAGGCTAGGGCCTTAACTAGAAGCATTCTGCAACTTTGGAAAATTGCTTATCATCATCACAAAAAATCATGGAAACCTGTAACTTGCTGGTAGTCTGTATGCTCTGGAAACAGTGCATATCATTAAAAAAAATGGTAACAGAATACCAAATAATTTAAAATTGAAGAAGAATTCAGCAATCATCAAGTAACAAAGCCTTTGATAACACTTCATGATATCAAATAACTACAGTCATAAGAGAAACAGATGATAAATCATGCATTTAAATCACAAAAAAAGCAGTACCTGATGCTGACACCAAGCGATAAAATGCATGCCTTCACCATGCCTTTCAGTCCTGCCAGAGACAGAAGCACAGAGATAGCAGAATGGCTTGAGAAGATAAAGGAGAAAACCAAAGAAGCACAACAACCCCAAGAAGTGACCCCACCACAGTGGCACAGCCAGGGTTGGGCTGTTCTAGCAGGACCATGGTGGTGGAGGAGGAATCTTCACCTTGGAGACACCATCTCCCTGTTGGTTGTGCAGATGGTCAGGCTACAGCAATTTCCACAGCACCACGTGAGGGGTCCCTAGTGCAATACAATACAGATGTCTGCAGGAGAACACACTGTTGGTTAATCTCATCAGCCTAATCTGCCAGACCATTTCCCATTGATGAATTTACATATTTTCATTTTTGAATTTACATATTTTACGTTTGGGAGGTTAGTTTTTTAATGAAGTAAAGAAACTAGAAAGTCTAAGTTTACAGCTATAGGTATCTGTCAGTTGGGCTTTTCTCCTAAAACACACCAAATTACAGCAAGCAGTAAAAGTGAAAATCATTTCTCTACTCTAATGGGTAAGCAAAGAAATGTAGAATAACTTGAGAAAGAAGAGCTGTGCCAGAAGATGCAGGAAAGTAAGAGAAGCATGTTTGCTATAGTACAAATCAAAGAGAAATGCAGAAAGCCCAGGACAGGGTGGAGGGCACTGCCTGGGAGGGACCTTTCTCTGTAGAAGTCAGTGCCAAACTGGTGAGTGTGTAGTGGTGCTGTGGGGTACACAGACAGAGGCAGGTGAGACAGGGCCTACACCAGCTACATGGTGACAGAGGGAGAAGAAGAAATTGCAGGGTCAATGGGGAGCTTTCTAGGATGTCCTCCACTGTCTGCTCATCACAGTGGAAATCAGCCACAAAATGCTCTGGCAGTGCATGTTGAGCCATTGCATAATTTGTGGCCTGCATCCCACAAGAAACAAGAACTTGCATGAACTCAGAAGCAGTATGTGGGTGGCAGAGGAGCAGACTCTGTTCTCCTGGTAAGACACAAGCAGCACTATCTTGAAAGTCAACATAAAAGATAAACTTGTCAATGTGCCAAAGGCAGAGTTCACTTGATTAAAACAAAGTATGTGACTAGTTCAGAGTGAAGTGAGATTTTCTGAGCTGATCATTGTATTTGAGTTTCCTTTTAATGTTTAACAGTGATTGGTTCAGAGCCCACAGGGATCATCCTCTTCCATGGCAGCAGTCTGGATTTAGGGATTGATTCTGTTGCCCCATTCCAAAGCATGCAACAAGCTCTTCCAGTCCTTCCTCACTACAGGTTTCAGGCATGGGATCACTGGGTAAAAAGGGCCCATGTAAAGACTCTCCTGCTTCAGGTGTCATCCCTGTCTCCCTCAGGTGTGAAAGTGACTCTTACCCCACCTCCCAACCAGCACCTTCTCTGACACATATCACCTCCTCTAGAAATGGTGATGCCTAATGCATTCTCTCTCATGAACATGAAAGATGTGCCCTATCCTTTTTCATTTATTTGGAATAGTGAAAGAGCAGAACATTAACTGTGATTTATTTTCTCCATTTAAGAGGTGTGAAGCATATGATCTTTCAATGAAAAATTGTCAGAAAAAAGAAAAGAAGGTATCTGGGTAGATACCTCTCCCTTCTTTCTCTGTGACTTTCAGATGAAATTATTAATTGAAGTAAATCTCCCAGTAGTGCTAAGGCAGAAGATGCAGAGTGATCCATAGATTGTACCGTACATTCTGCTAGTATTCAACAGCTCAGATGACACAGCTGCTAGAAGCAAAACAAACATTGCACAGCTTATCTCATATTTCACAAGGACTTGGCAAGAAGGATATTTGATGTGTCAGGGTAAATAGGTTGGTTAAATGTTTCTTAATGAACTCAGTTAATCCAGGCATCACCTGAAGGGTTCCAACATCAGACTTTGTAACTGGGTTTCACTGAAAATTAAGAATAAACGTCCATGGCCTCTTTCAGTATTCCATGACCTTTTTCATTGCACCTTTCATGCAAGGTACACTGATGCTTTAGACTAAGAGCTATTAAGGAAGGATTATTATTTATTATTTAATCCAGGTGTACCAACCTACCTAGGGGTACCTATAGATCATGTGATGGCAAAGACCTGCCTAGAAATGTTTCAGCCTTAATTAAGGAAAAATTGAGAAAGAAAAAAGAAGAACATTGTCACCATCTTTTTATGCAATAAAGGGATTTTCCTAAGCCTGAAATTAGTTTCCTCAAGCCCTAGACTCAAACTGGATTCATCCTTATAAGTGGCTTGTGTCTGTCCTAGAGGCAGAGTTATTCTGCTGTCCATGGGTCCATTTGAATATCATTTGCAGACTGCTGCCTGGGGGGATAAAAGCTATCGAGGCACAGAATCATCAGTCCAATCCCTAAGATCAGGTCCTGAACTTTGAATGTCCCACACACTGTGTACTTGGAGGCCAAGAAAAGAGAAGACTCTAAGCAAAATATGAGCCCAGAAAACCAGCTCCAAGCAGTGTAGATCTGCTGTCATTCCCCACAGGAGTCTGGTCAGAGGCAGAGGTCTCCAAGTGCTGCTAGAAGGAAGCCTCAGCACAAAATCCTGGCCAGCAAACAAGAGCTCTGTGGGGGTAGCAGGTACACAGGGTTAAAAGAGAACAGGTGGCAGAATAGAGGCAGGAGGAGGGCACAGCCTGTGAGCAGCAACCTCTGGAAGGGGGGCTGTGACCCCACTTCTGAGACCCTGCAGGGGACTGTGGTCTGCAGAAGAAGAGGAAGGAGGGATAATGGCAGGTGCCCTGGCAAGGGGTCCCATTTCATTCCACGGAAAGACACACTGTGCTATTGAGAAGAAAGGGATGTACAAAGACCAAGGAGACACTTCTGAGGTGCTTCCCCTTCTGCCCCTCAGGGGAAATATATCTTGGCTAATATAAAGAGCAATTGAAAGTAACAAACAAATTTAGATGAGACAAAGCATATATTTATAAAACTAAATATGGCTAGCTGGGTAATATATAGCCATGGTATACCAATTTAAAAGGATTCCAAAATACTTGCTTCAGCCATTGTTTTTTGATTTAATTTTTTACTGATATATCAGGAAATTTGAATCTACTGGAGTCATGTATATATAGCCTCACTCTATTGGTGTGATAATATGATAAGTTCCTTATGTCTGTGCTGGGTTAAGTAAATTTGGGGAGGGGGGGATAAAAAAAGGTAATATTAATATGTTTCTTTATATGCTGTTTCTCTCACCTCTCTCCTTTTTCCTCTCAGCCCTCCGAGGGAAACAAAATATGGACCTTTCTGTATAGCTCAAAAATTAAATAACAGGCTCCACAATCAATGGAACATTCCTCCACTACTTTTCTACTGCTGGCTGGCTTATCCCAAGTCCAAGAAGTACCAGGGTTCACACTGTCATGGATAAAACAAGTGATTACTCCAGATGGCTGCTCAGCAAGTTTTGTGCTGGAGAAGTAGTCCTCAGTAGAGGGGGGACATGTGGACCATACCCAACATACCTGAGCCTGCAGCAGTGGGACGTGCACAACCTGCAGAAATTCAGACAAACCTGGGTGATGTTCATTTACAGCTTCTGCTGAAAGTCCTGTACTCCTTGACAGAGCTATTGTACCAAGAGATTGATCACTTTGTGCCCCAAGAAGCTGGATGTCTGCACAGGTGTTTTAACAACTGAGATCCAGACTTCTTTTCCATTTTACAGGCTGCTCCTAAAACGAGCCATGTGAGACAGCAATTTCTCCTTCAGGCCAGTTCTCAGTGCTGCCATCTAATGCAGAACAACTCCATCTCCTGTTCAGCCCACGAATTACACTTTGATCTCATGAACCAACCAATTAATCCCATCAAGAGTTACACAACTGAAATCCTTATTACAGTCCCTCACTCGGACTTGTCCTTGTCCCTGTCTAGGACTGTGCCTGGAAGGGTGAGGAAAGCCTCGTCCTCTCTCCCAAACTCCACCTTTTTGACTCTTTGACTGCCAATCCAGACTATGTTGCAAGCAGCCAGAAGTGTGTGCCATCCACATTCACATCTCCTGCATTCCCAGCCACTGCCAGGCAGTCTTTGGCACAGATGGAGCGTTGGTCTGGCCCAGGGTTGGTGGCTGGCTCTTCTTACCCTTCCACACACACTTCCAGCTGTGCATTGCTGTACAGTTTAGGATGTTATTCACATAATGACAAAGATGATGTAGTGGGGGCGGGGGGGACAGAATTTTATCTCTTCATCAGGAAGTAAATACTGGTTTTGTAGCTCAGTTTGCATCCAAATCCACCAAGAAATTGTGAAAAAAAAATCCCCAAACCAAAACAACACACACACACACACAGACACACACTCAAAGCCCCCAAAACCCAAACCAACTGTTTGTTATCACTACTGGTTCAGCAAAGAAAATTGACTCTTTTTATTCCCAAAGGCCATGTACTCATATATTAACATTAAAAGTGCTATTTAAAAGTAAACAGAAGCAAAATCCTTGGAGTATGGCTGCAAATGTTATTTATGGGTTGTGGCCTGGTTCCTCCCTACTGCTGATGTGTCCTCCTTGCCAAAAGAGAAATAGTGTGGAACAGGGTCTGGAAACAGAGTCATTAGCAACCGGCCATTGAAAGGCTGGTAGGTGCCCTATGGCAAAAAAAATCCAACCCCCAAAAAACCAACCAACCCAAAACAAAACAGAACAAACAATACCCCCACACACCCCCAGAACAAAGCAAAGAAAACCAAACCAAACCAAACCATGACTGGGTGAATACTCTGTGTTAACTGGTACTATCTTATTTTGAGAAATGAACAATTTCTGCTGCTTGGCTGGTTTGTTAATAATTTCTGATCAGAAAAGGAGAATGCAGGAGAGAGGATATCCTGTTGCTGTTCAGTCCTATCAGCGACTTAAACTGTGTAAGGCGTTCAGGCTGGGTGTTTTGAGATCCCAGTGCCCTCTCCTGGCTGGTACTGGCCATGCTGGAATTTTCATAGGCAATAAATCGGGGATTTGCAGAGGTCCAACATCTTGGGGTTTCCTATCTTTGTTTTATAAAGATAGTTAATGGCAGCATAATTATACCATCCAGACTCCCTGAAAGCTGCTGGGCTCCTATTTATGCCTCAAATTCATAAACCATCTCATCTTACTTGGAGAAATAAAGATTGCTTCTTTCTAACAGCTGGACCTGGTGGGGGGAGATTGCCAGGGTCTAAAACGTTGCCAGAAGCCTGTGGAAGATCAGGGTCTAACTCTAAAGGCACCTGGTAAATATGGCTAAAGGAATCCTTCTGTCTCTGCTGCTGTTCAGCTCCTTGGAATGCACACAGCAGCCACTGCCACGAAACACTTCATGCAAAGAGTTACAGCTACACGGGGATTTTCCTGCTCAAGGATGGACTTAGCAGCAGGAAGGCTGTGAAGCTCAGTCTCATTCCTCTGTCTGCCTAAAAGGATCCTCTTGTACCTTGTCTGGGACACCAGCTCAAGAAATGACAAATGCAGACAGCCCATAATAAATCAAAGAAAATCTCTGTAGGAGAAGGGACTCTTTGCTCCAACACACTGATATAAAAATGCAGAAATCCAATTCAGAAGAAACACTTTGGATTAACATGGGAGTCAATAAGAGCAGAATTACCCAGTAATGTCTTCATGATCTTCTAAAAGACCTCTCTACAATATGATAACTGATTTTCAACCTTGTTCTGGCAGGTTTCTGGGAAAGGAAAAGTTATGATCCAGTTCTGATATGATTATGAAAGTCAAATAAGTATAGAGAAAGCCCATTGATAACAAGCTGAAAATCATTATGCTGTGGAGTTAGACAAAGAATATTCCTTTTCTGAGGTCTCCATCTCTGCTTTCAGAGATAAGATAATTGACCTTTCTCTCCCTGCTTTGCTCTGACCATTTTTTTCCAAGGGGTCTGCACAAACACAGACTTTATAAAATGAGAAAATTTATACTTGATGCTTCTTAGAGCCTCTTGTTTCTGCCACCACACACAATAATGCTTGTGCACTTCTTGCTATCAAAAGATGAACAAAGAGAGTGGCAAAAGACTTCAACTGCAAAATTCTGGAGGTGCAGGTAGAGACAGAGCTTAGGGTCTGACTGGTTGGTGACATGAAGTGCCTGAGAGCACTTCTGCAGTTACAGAGCTTGTGAGAGCCCCAAAGGCCCCACACTGATTCTTGTACCTCATGGCTGCACCACTGCTGCAGTGGGACTGCCTTTACCATCACCCATGGGGGTCTCCTTGCACCACCTCGCTCCAGAAACTGCTGCTCTGGTGTTTCTGCTGTGGCCGAGAAAGGAAGAGAGTCTTCACACAGTCTTCTATGTGGTTGTAGCTGGATGAAGTGCTGGGACAACTTCAGCAAGTATCATCAACATACTTTATGATCTCAGATAATGGAACCTGTTGAGTATTCATCAAGAAAAAATGCTGTACTCACCCAAGGCCTGGGAATGGTGTCTACACAAAATGGCTCAGTGCTTTTATACTGATAACCACTGAGTGAGAGACAAAATCTGTATCAGTCAGTCACATAAAGCCACATCTGTGAGATTAAAACTGGAAAAATCATTGTACCAGGGGAATACCAGACATGTCCAGGTGAAAACATAAGCTCCTGAAAAATCTGAACCTGAGCTCAGTGCTGATTCCAAAGAAAAGCAGACCTGCAAGGATCACTAGGGACAACTGCACAAATTCCTGAGATGTAAAGAAGTGGGATCTTCTGCTCTCAGAAGTAAAACTCTGTCAAAGAGGAAAATCCTATTTCCATTCTTACACATACTCTCTTAGAAATCCTGTGGTGAGGTGCCAGAGAGCTCCCTTTACCAGGTGGTAAATATTGACAGTGTTGGCAAAAGACAAGAAACATTTCTAAAAAATTATTAACACAATCGAACAGCAGCAGAGGGCACCAGTGACAAGAACATCAGACTACAGCAGAATCCAGAGCCAGGGCAGTCTCCACAAGCCTGCAAGGCCCCATGGATGCTGCAGCAGTTCTCCAGAGCTCTCCTTTGCATCTCTGGGGCTGCTTCACTTCTCTCTCTGCTCAGCTTGGGCCCTGCTTCAGTTTCACTCATGTCTTATTATACTTGTCCCAGCTCCTCCTTGTGTGATCCTCACCTATGCCATGACAACTCCTGCTTGCAAAGCTTGTGCTCTGAGCCCCCCAGCATCGTTCCCTCTTTGCTTCAGGTGCCCTGCCCCAGATGGAAGGAGTCCCACAGGTACCTCTTCCTGCCTGCCCCACACACTATGGTACTTGCCCCAGGGGTGTGCCTGCCCCATGACTACCCCTCCAAGACTTCCAGCACTCCTTCCCATCCTCCACAAGGACCCACACCTGTAATTTGAGAGGTCATGGCCTCTATGAATCTCATTTCACAAATCATAAAACACTCCAGAAAATTCTGATCTCATCATTTTGCAATGAAGAGAGTTTCTTTTTCTCAGCCTTCCTGATGACCTCCCAGAGCACAGCAGACTAGCTAAACACAGCCACAAAGCTGCTTCCAAACCAAACCAGCTTCCACCTGAAACAAGCTGGGCTCCAGGACTGCAAGAGCAGAGCGGTGCCAATGCATGGAAGAACCCACAATATTAAAGGTGTGAGATTTGTATCAGGATTCACATTATACTTGTGTCAGGTATTTCTCCCTGGTTTTCTTCACTGGCTCACATCCAGACCCTTGAAAGCCAAAACTCTCCCACAGCTGCATCACATCTTCCCTCTCTTACCTCCCCTCCAGACCTGAGTGTGCACTTGTCTCCCACCAGCCCTCCATGCACGGGAAGTCAGGCCACAGGCACGGCATGCCTGGGGACACAGCACTGGCAAAGCTCTCACAAATCCCCCTGCTGCACTCACCAGCACGGCAGGCATGGGGAAGGCAGTGCATTATTTCTTTCACTGTCAGGATGTTCTCGTGCTGTAGTGTCAGTATCTTGGTCATACGGCTCAATCCGAGTGACACCAACTCACACAAACATTTATAAGTCGTTTTCAGAGCCTGAAAATCAACACCATTAGCAGCAAGATGCTGTCATATTTATGAAGAAAAGGACAGAATCTGATTCTTACCTGTTATGGTAATAAAGAGCCAAGCTCCTCCATCAGTAACCTTGGTGAAAGCCAGCTGACTTTAAAGGAAGGACTGGAGAATTATACTCTTTGCGATGGAAAAAAAAAAAAAAAGCTGCATTTACTGTTCCTATGAATCTAATTAGCCTCGAAGAGTAAAAGGAGTAAAAGAACAGTTTGGTGATTTTTGCATTAGGAACAAACAAGTGGTATTTCCCAGCTTTAAGTGGCCCAAGATTTGGAAAACAAAAAATACCTCCAAAATATATTCTGAAATGCTTCTGGCCTAAGAAAATTTGTTGTGAAAATACCATTCATTACTTGTACCACACATGTTACTAACAGGAAACCTGGTTTTACATGCACTTTTTGCCCAGTGAATTTACTCATAGTGAAAACATTCATCTTGGAAGGCCTAGAGACATATGACCTTTGGCAGATCAAATGATACCAAAAGCAATAAACAAAACCATAAAGAAGTATCACAAAAAACCTGCAGATATATAACAGCACCCCTTACATTTTTTCCAGTTGTTCAAGGATTTTTCCTTATTCCCCTGACACCTCTAAAACTGGGTTCTCCTGTTAAAATGTGCATTTATAAATGATGAAACCATAAACTAATGCAGTTTGACTTGACCATCTCTATAGCACAAAGGATTTTTGCATGTTAAACTGCTAGCATAATCTTTCAAGATTCAGCCAGACTGAGTCCAAAACTTGTCAGCGATGACAAATCAGTCACCAGTCATACTTCTTAACTGAATTTTTCTCTCTTTAGCTACTGGCTCTTGACATGACTTTGACTGCAGCATTTAGGTGATTCTATCGATAAAGTAGAAAAAGTGTTAGAAGGCATAAAGTGGTAACAGTGAAAAACCGAAGCACTGTTTCACTCAACAGTGCTTTTATGCTTCACTGGAAGTATGTGGTGTGAGTCACTTCTCTGGAAATTGCCTGAAGAAACAGCCAGGCAAACAGAAGGAAGCCTATTTCTCTTCATATAGATATATATGAGCTCTATGTTGACATATAGGCATAGGGGGCCAAACAATTGCTCCTGATTTATCCCTCATTGATCTTTATCAGGTATAATAAATTTATAATATAAATATAATTAAATAATAAATTATAATTTATCAATTATTCAGATTTTTAAATAAAGTGTGCTTAATTCTCTACCAGCGCCAAATCATACATGATTCTTGCAAAAATCTCCCCAGTAGCTTGTTTAGAGCAATATCTCACCAAAAGGACAAGCTCACTCCTCCTCTCTGTGGTGCTCCCATTTCTAGTACAGCACGTTCTGCCAAAGGTGAAGGAAATGTGAACAGGGAAGTTCAGCCCGTGCAATGAGGTTGTGCTGCGTGTTCCTGAAAGCAGCTGAAGCCTTCAGGCAACAGCCCGCTTGTGGCACCTTTTATTCTTGTTTTTATAGATTCTTACTATTTTTGTATTTATCTATTATTCCAGAAGCAACTGGACAACGTTGTCAGGCACATGGTGTTAATCCTTGGGGTTGTCCTGTGCAGGGCCAGGACTTGGCCCCAGTGAGCCTTGTGGGTCCCTTACAACTCAGGATATTCTATGATAATATGATTTGCATAATTTCTGAGGTCTTTCAGGAACTGACTTCACAAGATTCCAGTGTTTATAATGTTTTAAATTCTTAGTGTTGACCCGTCACGTGTGGTCAGTCCCACTGAGCCTCCTTTGGCAGTTTTCCACACACCGAGTAAAATGCTGAAGCACAGATTCCCTTTGCATTATTGGTAACACCTGTTCTGGGAGATTTTTCACACAAAAACAGAGCCAAGAACCTTCATCCAGTACTCATTCAGACTGTGGGTGAGCTGCTAGCTTATTCCCAAACTTATTTTCTGGATCTCCACCTGCATAACTCCCAAAAACCTTATGGAGAGACATTTTGTCATTAGCTCCTTGGATCAATTTGTACATCTGAATATGCTCCATTACTTCAGCAAAGCCCCAGACCTTTCTGTGGGTCACCCAAAAGCAGCTCAAACCTGCTCTGCCACTGCTCTCTTCAGACCCTCTGCTTCCAGTACATGCATTTTGCAAAGCCTCCAGCACCCTTCTATTATTACATCTGTTGATTCTCTTTTGAGACACAAGTACTGTTCAGAAAGTTTTCTTTCCAGAAACATTTCTCATGCATGCTTTAAGAGAACTATTCATATCTTTGCTGTCAAGTTAGCCCTGTGAAACAAAAGGGAGAAGGAACATAACTAAATTTTGGCATGCTTACTGATTATTTCTACTTACTTCCATCTAGGCAGACAGAAGTACCAGTACCCCCACTTCTAAATAACATAGCACTCATTAGCCTTTGACATCTAATGATGCCAGAAAAATAATGTTTCAGCAGTATAGTTCCTGGGAAGGAGAAGGCTTCCAGATGGCTTTTTATTCCCTAAATAAGAAAAACCTGCTGTGAAATGCTGCTGCTGAAACAGCTTGAATATCCTGATACAACCCAAGCTGAAGTAGGATTCCAGTGATATAAATCCATTGCTTTTAGGTTAAAATGTAAAAAACCATCTTTCTTCATGCCAAAATCACATCTGATTTCTGCAGTCCACTATGGAGCCTGTTAATGGGTATGTTTATGTTGGGTCAAATGCAGTGGCCAAGTGAAAATCAGGCAACATTTACATACTTCTCAAACACAGGAGAGTAGCAAGTCTGCTTCTGATCTGTTGTTTCTACAGGGCCAGACAAACCAGATCTGCTTGTTTTAGGTCTGACCAAACACAGCTTTTCTACCATTTGAAGCTCAGCTATGACCAGGCAAGCACCAGACAAAGCCAGACTGTTGGAAGCTTTGCTCAACCACTTTGTGGCATCACCTGATCATCAAGCTATCAGGTTGGCTTTGTCACCATGCAGGGCCACTTCTCGGTAAACACGGCCTCAGATTATCCTACAATTATTAGGATAGTGATTAATGCTGATTATTGCTTCCTGCTTAAGTTTGATGGCTGCTAACCATTAGTAGATATGTGAGTGACACCCCTCTCTAGAACATGCAAAAAAGATATTTATAAAGTCGGTAGATCTGAAAAGTTACCAACCAGCTTTGACAATTACCCCTATAACATTTTCCTCACAGATGAGAGAGAACTGGCTCATTATGTCATGTAGCTTTGTCTGGATCTGACCCTAGAATCAGAAAGAATAAAGGCTGGAGTTTGTGTTTGATACTGCCCAAGCCCTGGGGGCAGAAAAAGAGCTCCCTTTGCTGTCATGGCTGCAGTACCTTGGAGACAAATGGCATGGCTCAGCTTCTTGGTGAAACGAAACATAACATCTGTCTAAGAGCTGCAGGCTGTAACCAAAGAATGCTGTATTGCAGAGAAGGTATCTACAGCCATTTCAATGAGATGAGAATCATCCAATGCTTCAGCTCCCCCAGAGATCGTGGCTCTTACACTGCTGTACTTGCAACAGAGATAAAAGGACTCAGAGCCTCTGCTCCCAAGTCTCCAGGAAGACCAGTGCATCACTTGCCTATGGGGATTTCTCCTGAAACAGATCCTGAAAAGGCAGCAAGTGGAGAGGGAGGATTGCCATGTGACAGCTGCTAGTTTGCACATGGTGTTGGTCACTTCATGCATGTGAGGGAGGTGCTCAGACAAGGTACTGAAGAGTGAAGGAAGAGCTCTACAAACAAGCACCAAGTTGGGAAAGAAATGGTTCTTCGGTGTCGTGTATTAAAGGACGTTCTCAGTTTAATTCCCACTGCTGACAGAGACTGTGGTAACTGCACTGAGTTTAAGGCATTCCTCTGCAGCATCTTGCACAGCTCCACTGAAATGGCCAGGCAGGCTCCTCAGAAACCTCTGCTGTATTCTGCTATATGCAAGCAGCCAAAAGCCTGAATTAACTTTAGAGCAAACCCTCATTAAGTTAAATACAGGTTAAATATTTCTAGCACTGGATGATAGAATCCTCCATGGCAGGGGGTTAGAACTAGAGGATCTTCAAGGTCTTTTCCAACCCAAACTACTCTATGATTCTACAGTAACTCAGCTATGTAACTAGAGATTGAGCCTAATCATCAAGTACTGGATTTTAAACACTGCAAATCTAAAGTTAAAAGGCTGCTGGATATACAGTATGCTGAATTTGAAGCTTGATAGAGACCTACTGAAGTCCAGGTCCCAACTCAAATCTTACAGGGAAATACTTGAACAACTCACTTAATTCTTCTTTTACTCCCTGAAGGTATTGTCCACCACTTGCATATGTACAAACAGGAAATTTGTTCAGTAACATAGATAATTTGCCGTGTGGTTTGTGACAAAAATCTATGGACAAACTGCAGATACACAGTTGCAAGCAGGAGGAAATGCAGCCTATGAAATAATGACAGAAATAGCCATTTAATCATCATTGCCATCTACCCACACGCTGTGCACACAGTGGTAGCAGATAAGAGGTTTAAAGAAAGTCTTACAGCAAAAGACTCCAGGAAATTAATGTACTCTGTTTACCAAAAGAAAGGGGAAGCATGTAGTAGGGAACATGGTCAGAGAAGGATCTCAGTCACACAGGGCTGCTGCAAGAAGCCATCTGTTGCAAGACATGGAGGCTGAATGCACACAGAACTAGAAACATTTCACATGCTGTGAAAGATAAACAGCATTTACCTTTCACAGCATGAGGGATTCACCAGTGATACAAGTGACTCAAGCACCAGGGTGAATCATGGTTTGGTACACCATGAGTGGATATGTTCACAGATGATGCCTATAGGGATCAAGCACCCCTGTTTTGAATTTGAAGAGGGAAATGCTTCATGGGAATCCAAATGCCTGTGTTATGCTGAGATCAGTCTAAGCTATCAAACCCACGTCTGCTGGCCATGAAAACCCATGACTCAGTTAACCTCTAAATGTACCAGCCACATCTGATTGTGCAATAGTTATGCCTTTTTACGGTACAAATAAAGCAAACTACACACTTGTGATACTACCTCAGTGTGTGCAATTTCTTCCTAGATACCACGTCACTGTTAATGATGTCAGTGTACCAGGAAAGGGCAGTTGCTGGTTGAAACTTGCTGGTTAGAATCACATCTTTTGGGGTTTATGTTCTGTTCAACATGCAACAGAGCAAGCAAGTCTGAGCAGCCAAGCCTGAACCTGTTTTCTACTCTCTAAAAGGCCAAAATTAGCAAACTTTAGGTAAACAACTTTCTCACGTTCTTTCTATAAAGAAAGCACCTCAAATCAGAGCTAATCTGCTGAATTTCATTGCTCTTAGTTCATTTCCCCACCTGTGAAATGGGGTTGATGGGAAAAGGGTAGCTTACTTCATGTGGGATGACTAAGAAGTACGTGGGCTTTGTTTTCAGGGGCAGTGAGAATCATTTTATTGCAAGGGATGTTTGGGGGTTGGGAAAGAGACAATCTCAAAAGTCATTTATATAGAGTTAAATTCACCCTGCTAAAAGAGGAAAGCATGTTCAGTTATCCTGGCAGGACTTGCTGAACCAGGGATCTCCTAGTTCAATCTTCCAGCCAGCTGAGAATCCCTGCAATTGTTAAAGACAGCAATGAAGCTTGAGTTGAAGAGCCAGGCTATGTTCCCTTGGACTGGCCAGCAGAACAGTCACCCAGCCAAGACATGAGCTGCTGGCTTTGTGTCAAACCCTGTTAGAGCTGGCCTGACTCACATCTGAGCTCTGTCACAGGCTGAGTGCAGGACACACTTCAGGGAGAGCTGATACTTCCACTTCCACCTCAGAGGGATCCTACAAGAGGGCACTGTACCTTAGAACCATGACTTAGGAGACACCTGTGTGCAAGTCATGGCTAAGATGTGGGGAAGGAACCCATGGCCCATGAACAGGAAGATGACTTTCTGATAGATGGAGACAAGCTGAAAAGGGAGCTGAGAGTGGGACAGCAACATGTACATCCAGACCCCCTGGAAGAGTAAGCACTTTACTATTTGCAAGTATCTGCTTCTTTTCTGGTGCCAGTATTAATTTTAACCTCTTTACCTCTTTCCACAGCCTCTCCTGCAGTTGAATCAGATGCTGATACCAGTTTTCAAAGCTGTACCTTCAATTCCCCAAGCCTCCCATCAACTGTACTTGTATCCCAGGTCCACGGGCTACAGCAGGGTGCACACATGGAACAGAACATCCACCAGACTCCTTCCACATTTTGTTTTCTAAACAGATACTTGACTATGCAAATCACTATCACATGAAAGCTGAATCAAGAGGATATTCTCTATACATAGAGGAAAGACAAAAGTTAGAGCTGGCATGCTGGATATATTGCATCAGCTTGTTGCATTTAAAGTGCACTTTTCTGTTTTTGAGGGGGTGGGCTCACAGGTTGTTGTCTCTGGTTCCTTGGTCCTATTCCATGTTGCTTTACAAGCTTGATTCTGCTGCTATACTCACCAATTCTTGTGGGCTGCAGTAAGAAGATGATGCATAATCATAAGTGTACTACCTTAATAATAGGAAATGGTCTTAGCTTCCATATTTTTCTCAAAGTCTTTGGTTGGGGGAAAAAACAGGAATCAGTCTGCTGTAAAGGGTCTAAAATCAGTTTTCACACCTGTTTCATAGGAAAAGATACATATTTTAGCAGTACTGTTTTCCAAATCACACATGAATTATAGAAATAACTGAATTTCTCAATGATACAAGCTTCATTTCTCTACACAGCATGTTGTGTTTATTCCTACAAGGTTTTTGAGACATACAGCACCAGATGCTGAATTAGGAAATAAAAGCTAGATGTTCAGTTTTGTTTTATTAGCACAAGAAACTTTCTTATCTATTGAGAAAACACACTGCATGCCAGCAGATCAAGTATAAGGAACAAATTCTCAGAAAAATAAACCCAAATTCTAATCAGCGAAACCACAACTCTTAAATTTCACAAACCTCAGTTTTACTTTTCTCAGTGACTTTCTCAGCTTTTACCAGAGCCCAAGTTTTTGAACCTAAACACCTCTAAACAAAACAGACAAAACTCAGTGGTTTATAACTAAGGTGGAACATGCCAGTTTATGCTTAGTTGGCCAAATCTAAAGATTCCTCTTAGAAGCTGTCAATCAGGCCTTCTCCAGAAATTTTTCCATTATACAAAGCAGCCTCTTGATTCCCCACAAAACAGAAGAAATTGTCCAGAAAACCCAGCAGCCTCAGCAATGAAACAGAAACTGAGCATAAGCACTGCTAGGTCTGTACTTGCTGCCATTGCCTGAAGTAGAACATTTGTCCCTACATGTGAATGACATCAAGCTCTGCTGGCAGAGGCTAAAACAAACCTTCCTAGTTTTATGCAAAAGATACTTACGTTTATGTAAGTACAAAATTTTCATCTCCTATGAGATGTCATTTCACATGAGCTTGGTAAGAAAGTAATAAAACCCCATCAGCTATATTGAGAAAATATCCTGCTTCTACCTGATTAAGATATTCACAATAGTAGTGAAAATATTTGACATTAATCAGATTCAAAACAATGCATAAACTTTAAAGATTGTAATTTTTTATGTCACCAGTGTTACCTATTAAAAACAGGAAGGATTTTAAAATGTGACTTGCTTATTTTTCATAACACTGTTTCCATTGAGTAAATTAATCTGTGGTTACACTGTCTTGACAAGGAGAGGGAAAGGTAACAGAAACATGTATACTGATTCTAAGATTAAATAAAAATCCTGGAAAAATAAATTTGTAACAAATTTGACCTAGAGGGTTGTCAGTTAGACTTTGTTTGCAAGATTGATCATAACTAAATTTATTATGAAAGTTCAATTGACTTAAGGCAGCTCTGAGGGAGAGGGTGGGTTTCTTACCCATTTCTGAAAAGCTAATTGAAGAAGCATATAACAGAAAAACATCATTAACTTTACAGGCCTCCAAATTCTTCTGGCTATGTGTTCAGACAGCAACACTGTTGGGAATACGATCTGGGGAAAGGTAGTAGTAAGGAAGCTTTTTGTTCTTGTTGCGCTCGGTGATGGTGCTGACAATCTCATCCAAATTCTTGCGGAATTTAGCCATAGCCTCCTTCACCGGCTTCTCCACGAAGTGTTCATCTGGGTACATGCCCAGAAATAGCTGATTGAAAAACACCAAGAAATCATGCTTTGAGAAAGCAAAGGCAATTCTGTTTCAACATTATGCCATTCGGCAGGACACCAACCAGAGCCTCACCTCACAAATGCTTCTTTTAAAATAGTATTATCAATATCTAAGCTAGCCTACAGCTTCCCTCTATTGCTGGCTGCTTCTTTCCATCCCTGCATCTTTCTGTGGTGCTGGTTCAGGTGTCTACATGGCACCTCCTTGACCTAAAGGGAGGTCATCCACTGAAAACCAAGCACTTTTACTCAGGCCAGTGGTCAGTCAGATGAGCTTCCTATGCCAGATCTCTGTACAGCCACACAAATGTTTATGCTGCTAGAGAAAAGGATAGGGAAGGGGGATTCACAGCCAGAGATTTAAAAGGAAGATGACTACTTCATTCCGTGACAGTGGAAGATTCTGTTGACTTAAAACTGTTCTTCAGAGCTCAATATGATAGTTGGTGTAGTCAGCATGGACTCTAAGGGTGCTCTGAAAATGCACTGCCAATATGCACACTGGCATTGCTTTGGGAAGTTGAGGAACTATTTCCCCACAGTAAAAGCTTCTCTGCTAGTACTGCTTTCTTCTTATAGAAAAACTGAATTTAAAGTACCCTCTGTCCATTATCTTCCATTTAAGGATGTCAAAACGCATTCTCCAGACAGAGCCCTTGTGTGAAACAGCCAAGTACCCACATGAGGCAAATGGCTACAGACCATGTGTGCAAAGCCTTCCGTGGGCTGGTTCTGTTTTCACTCCTCACCCACCAGGCACAAGCCATGGCTGCAGTGCACACAGCACTCGGAGTAGAACACAACTGCTTGCTCTGAGCTGGTTTGCATCTGGCAGAACACGGGCAAACCCACAGCACTGACACAGCTCCACAGAAAGGTGAAAATGGCCAAGTCAAGCACAGAGCAGCACTACAGTCTCCTGAGTCTGTGCAGTCCTGCCATGGCCCTCATGGTCTCACATCTCCAGCACTCAGAGTAGGGAGGTTGACTTACTTCTTTGTCTTGGAATTGGCTCAAGGCCCAGACAGCTCCAAGATGCCAACAAGAACGTCCCCTGTCTGGCAGACTCTCCACGATTTGCTCGATGGTGACTGTCCCCTTTTCTGTAGGAGGAGGGCAGCGCATTGTTGGTGGGGCATTGGGAATCCAGGAACACCAGTCGTACTGCACAACACAGCAAGAGAGCACACTGAAAACCTGCAGAAGCTGGCATTTAGGAACACAGCAAAGAAAAAACAGGAGTTTGCCAGCAGGGAGTTTCCTTCTGTAGTATGAGCCCCTCAGAAAGAGAAGATACTAAGGACAGGGAGATGCTCTAGAGAAGGACTGCAGGTGACAAGGAAGCCCCTACCGTTTTGCTCAGGAACTCACAAGAGAGAGAGCTGGGTAATAAATGGGAGTATTTATTCTGCTAACCACAGGTATGTGCCACACAGCCCAAATTCACCAGACTGGCTAAGGCCTTAAATATTTTATTAAACAAAGATATCTTCTGATAACCTGAGGCAATCCTCATTACTCCAGCTTCTTTTTTCTGCAAAATTTTCTCCGTGAACATGCCCACTGAGCATGTCCATATGGTCAAATACTAAGAGAGATAAAGCATGCTGGTTCATTGAGACCTATGGAATATGGCATGCAGCTATGGCCATGGCTAGCAGCAGACTGGGAACTCATACTCACTTCTGGCCTGCTCCTGTGCTGTGAGATGCTGATGTCTCATTTGCCTCAGATTTGACCTGGGCTTTTTCCACCATCTGAGATGCTGCATTTACCAGAACTCTTTCTTTCCCAAGAACTTCTTCATTACCTTCATACACATCCCCTGCCCTGCCTGAGGGGAAGTGCCACACTCTCACCATGCCAGATACCTGTCACACTCACACTGTGCTCAGTGTGTTTTCTCCAGCGTACAGCCACCTCCTCCTCCTCCTCCCCTCAGTTCTCTCTGCCTTTTTGTCCCATGGCTGAAGCTCATGATGGGCTGCAGATCCTCTGTATGCCAGATTAAGAGATGGTTTCTTGGTGGTACTTTAACAGACAGGATTTTCTGAGGGGGGCACTGGGAGCTGTCTCAATCAGTTGTAAAGACAAGTTAGATGGGAATAGCTGCAGAGGTCCCTGGTCATGGACATGTCACAGCAATAGTGTGGGTCCATTAGGCACCAGGATCCAGACCTTCTCCAGGGCTCCTGAGCTGCAGGAATGGACAGGAGGGTCAGCATGGAAAGTGATGTAGGGTATTTGGGAATAACCACCATGAATAAGATGTCCTCTCTGCTTACACCTATGCCTGAACTGAGAACATACAAAAACAACAAAAAATAAAGCTCATAAAATCATAGAATATCTCAATTTGGAAGGGACCTATAAGGATCATCCAGTCCAGCTCCCTGTGTATTGCAGAACTACCTAAAACTAAACCATTGGACTAAGAGGATCATCCAAATGCTCCTTGAACTCTGACAGGCTTGGAACCTGTGACCACTTCCCTAGGGAGCCTGCTCCAGTGACTGACCAGGCACTCAGTGAAAAAGCTCTGTGACTGACAGAGTGATTTGCTTCTGGCTGTTGAATCTGCTTTCCAAAATGCCTTGATGTTGAAAGAAACAGCATTTGAAAGGCAGGTGGTTACTGTAGTTTCAGGGCAGATATCTATCAGTCAAGGCAGGCAGGGATAACACAGGTTATCAGAATATGACATATCAAACATCACAGAGGGAAGCTCAAAGTTGCACTTGGCTTGTAAACTCAAAAATATAGCAGCAATGCCATTTAAATGCTTAAAAAAATTATTCCCATAATAAAATCAGTGAAACTAAAATATACAAGGTTAGAACCCCTAATCTGATCTTTGGCACCTAGGTAGGACTTGAAATGCCTTTCTCAGCTTCCAAATTACTTCGGTTTCCACAGACTTCATAGGGATTTGTAGATGGCTCTGCAGTTATTTTGACCAAAAACAGTAATGTAATTTTGTACATCTACTAAAAAATGCTTCTCAGACCCTGCCCTTATAGATGTACCTCCCAGCCCAGAAAGAAGAACAGCCTTCCCACAAATTCCTACCTGACCAAAATTCACAGCTGCATGTTGAGCCGATGTGGTGAATATTATCACTGTGAGATATTCTGCTAGTGTCTCTCGTGTCCTGATCATCTTGGGGAACCCTAGATGAGGGAGAAGAAAAGCTTAACCCAGTGATGAAGTGACCCTGCTACCCAGCACTAATCAAAAAACATGGGTTAGAGGGCTGTGCAGCAGTCACTGAAGAACAGGGCATTCTATGAATCGTGATGTGTGGTCCAACAGGAGCTCCTCAGCCTCTCTGTGCCTTGGCTGTGCAGCTGTAAAAACAGACTTACTTCACACAAGTTTGTGAGGCATTGCCACTGTTTGCAAAGTATGTGGTGCTCCATAAGGGAAAGACAAAGTGGAATTACACCTTTAAAAAACAGAGTCCCTGACCTACCTACTCTGCAGCAAGGAACTCCCAGAGTCCCCAGGGCAGGAACCTCAGATGCTCCATTCTTCTTCAGTCTGCAGTGCAAGCAGGGAAGGTTCATGCCAAGGAGGAAGAGACCATGTGCTTGTATTTATAAAGCTTTGAGGTTCAGCAATCAAGTGTATTGCAAGAAAGAGTGCAGGGAGAGCTTATTCGCTGAAACGGGAAGTGAGGAAATGAGAACTTCTGAAAGACAAACAACAGAATGAGGAACAGAAATAGTTGCATTAAGCTGTCTTTGAAGGAGAATAATCAAACGGAGTTATATAAAGAAAAAACGGAATAGTCAGGGACTGGGGAAATATTTTGCAACCAAAGCAACCCCAGGCCTGTATCTCTGCTATTCACACTCAATCACAGTCCTGTGCTGTACTCCCTGTCCCAGCCCAGCATGACCACAGGTCCCAGTACACCTACAGACCTGTTAGCACCCTGGAGCAACCTGCCCCTGCCCAGGCTGCCTCTGCCAGCTGCTTCATATCTCCACCACCAACCTGATACACATGTGAACTCAGCCTGAGAGAGGGAAGAGGTACCTTGGCCAGAAGAGGAGAGGATGCACCATCCCCTCCTGTGTCCTGCTATTCCAAGTACACTGTGCTCATCTTTAAATGAGTTTGGCATTTTCCCAATCACAGCAGCCTTCCCAAGGAAGAAACAGGTGCCATAGCCTCCCTCTCATTTAGCATCCTCCCATTCTTTACAGACCCCACCAAGACTCCCTGCTCTATGACACAACCCTTGGAGCAGCAGCAGAGCAGAAAGAGGTGCTGCAAGCCTGGCAGGTTTCCCATCTGTAGTGGCAGTCCTCCCACCAGTGGTGCTTGTAGCACCCCACCCCAGCTGGAGCCCTGGAAAGGCTCAGTACCTTGTCCCATGTCAAGATGTTTAGGTCAAGCTTGGAATTCCTACCAGGAGGAACATTTCTAAGCTTTTGCTAAGAGACAACTAGACAAACAAAAATGAACCTTTGCTTGTCCAGGCAGATAGAGCCCAGAAGCCTTTTATCCACCAGAACATACCAGTAATGATTGGAAACGTCACAGTTTTGCCTAGACATCTGGCACCCAAATGTGTGCATGCAACACCAGAGCCATCTGCCCTAGGCCACTGGCCAAGAGGTGTTGCCAGATGTAAATCAGCCAGGACAGTAGGAAGAATCCCCAGCCACCTCTATAAATTCCTGAAAATCTGCTTGGGAAAAATGTGAGTGGAAGAGAAAAGCAACATGTTTAGGGAAAGAGAGGGGAGCATTAACTCAGGTGGGCAAACTGAGCCTTGTAATGGATGAGAGCTCCCATGGCCAAGTCATGGTTTGCAAGAAAAGAGAGGCAGTGAGAAGAGACAGAGCAAAGGAAAATATTTCCTGGAAATAATTATAAGTATCTTTTCCTGGAGAGAGTAGAATAGTTCAATGATGACACAAATGCTGAACAAATGTGAAACACAGGAATATACTCCTGGGGAGGTTCCTACATGTTCTTATTTAGTGTGAGGTTTGGAGGAGAGGATTAAAGGTGTCTCCCGCTCCTTGGTTTCTATCAGTCTGCCTGGTGGCTCCAATACACACAGACACTCCCCCTAATGCTTAAAGTGTGAGCAGACAAAATCAAAGACCTGTCCCCAGTGTAGAGAGATTACACAAGTTGCCCAAGCTGCTGATGAGAATCTGTGTCAAAGGAAGGAGTTGTCTCCTGAGAGGTGGCCTGATCCAGGGTCTAACACATAAAACTGAGCATCTTTGGGCCAAGAGGAGAGCGGGGCTCTAACTTGTGCTGTGCACTCAGCACTGCTGTGAGCAGGGACTGGACAAGCTGCAGCTCTGGCTGGGCCATCATACCTTACCTGAGGCTTTCACACCCCTCATCCCATAGACATAAATGTCTTTGACAAAGGCCTGGAGCTCCACATCCTCACACACCACCTCATCGCTCTCGTAGTAGATGTGAATGACATCCTCCACAAAGCTGCAGACAGGAACAAACGGACAAAACAAAACAAAAAGGAGAAAGCAAGTCTGCCATTCCAGAAGATGATCTTCTGACCTTGCAGATGTTACATGGGGAAAGAGAGAAGGGCAAGAGAAAGTCTCAAAACCCTCCTGTCTCCTTCCTACAAGCAGTGGGAATGAACAGAGGCAACTTTGATTGATTTGGGACTGCAGCATCACTTCTTCCCTCAACAAAAAGATCCTGGACCACAGTGCAACCCCTGAACAATCCTGTGCACTTTGTTCTCTAATTTGAAGCTTTGCTCCTGCACAGACCTCTGACATCGCATCTACAGCCTTTCCTCACTCCATACAGCTTCCCTCTTGCATATCCTTGTGACTCCCACACTGGCCAGTCAGGTTCCCAGACTTTGATACCAGTACCGTTCTCCATATGGGGGACACTCCAGGGCTGCTCCTGAATGCCAACAGTTGACTCCTCCCACTGGACATCCTTTTTGTGAAATACTAAAGTGGTCCAGGAAACTTGCCCTGGGAAGAAGAGGTCCAGAGCTATTTCCTATGCCCACTGTTTACAGCAGATATCTCCTTCCTGTTCAGTTCCTCTTCTCAAGATCCCTCTGCCTATAAAAGCTTCCCAGGCTAGCTCACCTCTGAAAGAAAGGCTCTTAAAACACTAAGATAACAGAAGTAGTTTTGAAAGCAGTGAAAATAGGTAATCCTGATTTCCTGAATATTTGCAGTTCATGACTGAATGGCTGGTTAATGGAGCTGTGCTGAGATACTCTGTTAGCTCTGCAGGTACCTATAATCTCTTGCTAATCATTTTGACAACAACCCATAGCGTGAAACACTTGACTGCAGAAGCTGACTGATGGGATTAAGAATTGTTATCCAATAGAGATTTATCCCTTAATAAAATACAAATTTATAAATTTTATGAATTTATTGCAATTTGGAGGCTTTTACAAATCTGTAAATTTGGTTCCTATTAGCCAGTCAACAGTTGTCATTGAGGAAGACAAACAACTGCATGAACAGCAAAAGTTTAAGTAATTTTGGCGTCCAGAGGAAGTTAAAGGAAAACAAAAATTTTGCAACATGCAGAGAGAAAGCTGCTCTGCATGAGTTCTGTCTCCATGCATTTGGTACAGGTGCCAGGTGATACAGGAAGGGGATCCTCCTCTTACAAAACAGCAGTATTTTAGACCCCCTTCCATACAAAAAGAAATTAGTATATGAAGTGTGGGTGATACCTTTTGGGCTGAAGTATCTTTAGGTTGGTGTATCTATCTGCAGTTAGATCAGAAATAGGAAGCTGTGTACTAGAGCAGTTTACAAATTTGCCATGGGAGACCCACTGTTTCTATAGGAACAACCTTATCAGCTTCCTCAGGTCTAGACCATCTACCACATGTGAAGTTATGCTGGAGATAGAAATTATTTCACCAAAAAAGTGAGGACTGATACCCCTGCAGAGCATAGGAGATTCCTGGTGAGCAGACACATGCATGACCATGGGTTCATGGGTCAGGATCTCACACACCCAAAAGGGTACTGCCCACACTGCTGAAAAACCAAATGATTCACAGCTCTCAGCCAAGTTTGAGGCGGTGCAATATCATCCTCCAGCAAGGTTAACACCCACAAACAGTCAAACTGAATTGAGTTGACTAAGTACTACCTGGTATTCAAAAAGCACATCTCAATCCACAGAGATAACACAGGAAAGAGAAGGAGGACAAAAATAAATGGACTACATGAAGCAACCAGCAAAGTTACAACTTCCTTTTCTCTCAAATGGACACTTACAATTGCAGGAAATATTGCAAGATAAGCCCTTGTCAAAACACAGAGAAAACTCATGGGACAAAGATGTCCCCAGAACTTTCAACGTTATGCTTGCATCATAAAACTACAACTTTGTGTACACAAAAGATCTGATTTTTAATGAACATGCTTTTCAAAAGTCATGTGATCAGAAACAGCTGCATATTTGGTAAGCAACTTATGCCATGCAAAAATACATTCTTTGTTAAATTAAATGCCACTGCAGAATAAAAACCATATAAATCATGCAAGGCAGTGTTTCAGATCTGAAAAGGAGCCACGTTTGTGTGACTGAGCAGCCTTGCAGTACCTCTCCTTATTCAGAATTGCTGCCTTTCCTGATGAAACTCAGACTTTGCAATTTTAAGGCATTTTAAGAAAGGTTTTATTCTAATCAGTTTATACCTCATTTACTGAGTTTCAAAAGAGAACTATCATGGAAGCCAAGTTTACATTTTCACTCCACAAGAACCTTGATGAGGTCATGTGGCTGCGTCAGAAAACTGAGTCCTCTCTTGGCTTGTGCATAGCTAAAAAAATGGTGACTAAATTCCTCTTTTAGGCTAAATTCTGACTCACTAAATTTCTGTGAAATCCTGTAGAAGAGTACATACTTGTAAGGAATCTTCTGAAACACAGAATGCAAGAAACAGCACTGAAAAAAGCAGGAATTAACAGTCTTTCAAGAGTGTGTGCTTGACAGGTATTTTTCCTCAGATGAGATATACTGGATGGAAAAGGTACTACATGACTAAACAGCCCAGATATTCCTTGCAAGATGTGATGAAGAGCAAAGTGAGCAGGAAAAACCCGAGGTCTGTGTCTCTGTGACTTTATTATCCAATATCTAGAACGATGGTCTTTTACCTCTTTATAGCCTCCCAGACCTTAATGCCATCATCCCGGTAATAGTAGTAGGGGATATCCTCCTTGCTGTCCATCCCTTTAGCTTTGATCTCCTCAGGGAAGCAGAGGGAGCTGTAAGTCAGATCCTTCATTGCTTTCTGCACCATTTGTACATGTCCCCCTCCACCTGTAGCATTTGCCTGCAGGAAGAACAGCAAGATGGGAACAGTAGGAGATTATGTTCCCTTTGTGCCAAGATTGGCTTTACAGATTTGCAGGAGATGGGATACAGAATGTTGGTGAATCTGTTTTTGAAGGAGAAAACCACATCTCCACACAAAGTACCAAACTGAAGAGATCTACTGAAACACAGGCTCCCTCTTTGAAACAACTTCTGAAACCTCCCCAAAACCAGCTCCTAGCATGTTGTCACAGACACTGCTGTGTGCCAAGCTGTTGCAGGTCCTAGATGCAGCATTGCATTTCTCCCACCCAGCTTGGTGTCATCAGTGAACTTCCTGAGGATGCACTCCAGCCCTCACCCAAATCATCCACAAAGGTATGACATACAGCTGTGTTTCATGGACTCAGATGAATTTGAGATTTAATCCTAGCAGGTCTGCTGCTCATGGCAACTCAAGAAGACAGGCTGGAATCCAAACACACTTTGTGGTCTTAGAAATCTGTCTTCCCTACATGTCTTTCTGTGATGAAAACTTCCATTCACAATCACAAATCCTTTTGCTCACAGATGAAAAACTGAGTACTTAAAAGAAATTGGGGACTTAACTATATGGAAACACATGCAGGAATTTATGTGCACTCCTATATTATAACTCAATGGCACATCAGCAAGAAGATGCTGACTGACATTGGCCAGTTCTGATTCAAGTAAAAGAGAACATCTTTAGCACAACAAGGCATCAGTTGTGTGTGCCAGTTTCTTGGGTGGTATTACTTATGTTTGCCCTTTAATAGAAAGGTCAGGGAACAAAGCAATATGTGATTAAAGGATATACACGTATGGAACCATGAAGAACAACAAAGAACCAGGAATAACCCTGAACTGACATGAACAATGAAGACTCACAGAGAGGATTGCCTACCTTGTCAAAAAGGCCACATTCACAGATAAGCTGCTCTCGGGCTTTGGTGTTGATGGCTATTGTGAACCGCATATGTGGCACCAAGAGCTGAAGAGATGAAACAAACAATGAAAGAAGGAAAATTCTCAGATTGAACTCAACAGCAGCCAGATGTAAAGTCTGAAGTCCTGGTGGCTCAGCTGTATCTTATCTTGCAGAGCAGCCAGTTAAACTATTTCAGCTGAACGATCACCAGAACTTCCTTTTGGTTTGTCCAACTGATGTGATAACCACCTTGGCCCACAGACATCCTCCCTTCATGCAAGAACTAACCTTGAAGAGGGGATGTACAGCAGGCAGCTGCCGGAACATGGCTATGCTGAACACCTCTGAGACCAAGTGTGTCCGTAAGAGGTGGGTCACTGTCTGGTGCACGTGGAAATCAGACGAGCGGACCCAAATTTTAGCCAGCAGCCAGTCATATGTGGCATCTGAAGGAAGGAAGATGGGATTGTCTGGTCCAGGCTTTTGACCAAGCTGAAAGATATAAAAAAAGAAAAAAAAAAAAAAAGAAACTTCAAGTCCTTCATGTTTAAAATGAGACAACAGTGTGACCCTCTAAAGACCCTGACAGCAAGCCCACCTGGATGGCAATGGGTACAATTTTTTTCTCCAGATTCTTATACAGCAGGCAGATGGGTGCAGCCAAGTACTGTATCGTGCACGGGTCTGTTTTATTGGCATCCACACCATCAAGCACTTCGTAGTCCACAATGAAAATGTTTCCTTGCTGTAGGGAGAAAAAAAAAAAAAACAAAAAAGAGAAGCAAGGCGTGTTTTAATGACGTGCAAGCAGCTTGGAACAAAAGAATGGAAAGTCTTAGGCAGAGACTGACTTGAGCCAGGTGGCTACAAGTGAGCCCTGGCCTGCCCTTGCTCACAGTGGCTCAGGAATGATGCCACTGAGATGGCAAGTACCACTGCACAGAGCACCTGACTGGTGTCAGCAGAGTCTGGCAGTGAGCCTTTCAGCAAAGAGCATCTTTGTATTTGGTACTCATGCAGTGACACTCAGATGCCAGCTGAAGAGAACCCTGTGTTAATTGTACAAACAAAAGCAAAGCATCACCTTTGTCAATCCTGCTTCAGTTTGTGGGTAAGACCCTACCAGGAAAGGAAGAGGCACCTTTCCCCTCTGAGGCATTCAGTCAATCCCTAACCTTTCAGAAAAAAACAGTGAAAAGGGACTGTTCACCTCCTGGTTACAGCTCTCCCACTGGACCTGGGGACAGGCATGACCTGCAGCTCCAGGACAGCAGGAGAAAAGCCAGCAGAAGCACTGCCAGCCTGCAGAGACAAACAGCTTTGCCATGACCTATCACACATCCTGAAGAAAGGAGATGTGGCTGAAGGCAGGAGATTAGAGGATGAGAGAAGGAACAGGTGGAGCCCAGCCTGACCCAGAGCTGTACCTTCACTTCCTCCTCCAGAGTCAGGTTCCTCTCCAGACTGCATTCTACCATATCCATGGTCACAGGCAGCTTCTTGGGTATCTCTGTGCATCTCCGGATCAGCACTGGGTTGCATCCATTCAGGAACTGGTAGCCAAACATAAAATCTTCCTTCCAGTGTTGCATCACATATTCTAAAGGAAAAATGAGCCTGCAGCATCAATATCTGCACAGCATCAAAATCCCACTGCATTGTAGCATTCCTCCCTTCGACCTCACCTTTTTGATATACTGCACTGCAACTCTGAATACAAAAAGAAGCAAGAAAAGGATTCAAAAGATGACAGAATTTTAAGAAAAATCACTGAAGATAAATGGAAAATTTAATCCTTGCTTCTCACATTGAGAGGAATTAAATTGATGATAATTTTTTTCTCCATGTACAGAAGCAATGAGGAATAAAATATTCCACTTCTTCACTCTCTTTACCTGTAAACCACCTTCTCAGGTCTTCCATGACATTTTTAAATCCCCCTCTTCAAATTCACAAGGCATGCAGTACAGAGGGATAAGCTTAAAAACAGATGGCACAAGCAAGAGAAAGGAAATACACAGCAAAATGTGGAGGGAAAGAACAGCAGTGGCTGGAGCAGTTCTTTTAGCTAGAGCTGGCTGAGGGACATTTGGGGGAGGGTTTGGACTTTGATTCAATAAAAGTCCTCATTCATTGTTTTGCTTGACTTGTATTCTCTCTATTTATATTTCAGTTGCTAGCATCAACCCAGATTAACATCACAAAAAACCTCTGGTTTTGGATACTCCATCTCTTTACTATTACATGTCTAGTGCTACAGGATATTTCCCATAGTTGCAGTTTTCTGATTTTTAATGTCATGTCATCACTTCAGTTAATGTGAAAAATGCTACTGGTGTCTTCAGGAGAAAAATGAAGGTAATTTTCCACTACTGTCTAGTTTTAAACAAGGGAGGACTTTTTCTGAAAGCAATTAATTTTTCTCAAAAGGGTAAAAGGATTAAAAATACAGGCCCCAAGGAATGCAGTGATAATTAAAAAAAGGTCTCAAAACCCACAATGCTTTTTCATAATGCAGAAAAAAGTTAGGTTTATGTAAAATGACATTTACATTATCTCCATCAACTGCATAATGAGTCTGGAGCTGTATCTGAAGTCTGCATCAAGAAAAAAAAAAGACTCAGCACCTTGGACAGAAACTGCATGACTGAAAAATGCCTTGAACCACCTTCTCCATTATCCCTGTTTGTGGCAAGGCTTGCAAAAAAGCAAACTGAGATTGGCATTAACACAACTGAGACTGATGCCTAATGTTTAAATGTCACAGAACTGGAGCTTTCCTCATGAGTATGGAAATGTTATCAATGAAATTAATTGTAGATCATATCCAATTCTTGTGTTAAAAGTACTTTAGGAGGCAATCTTATTAAATGTAACAAATTGCTGTAATTAGTTTTCAATACTTCTGCCACCTTGTGTGCTTGGCTTTACACCCAAGAAATGCATGATTGCTCTTATTTCTGTGAAATGATCCCTAGGCAGCCTGAAGAAGAGCAAAACTTCAGAGAAGGGGGGAAAACCATTTTCCTTTGCAGAGTCAAAACAGCCTGTTCACACACATTTGAGGAGTCACACACTAACCAACTTAAAGCAGGCTGTGCATCCATTATATCCAATAACACACTAAGATATAGCAACCATGGGTGATAGCAGAAGGTTGGGCCTGGCTCACACATCAAAAGCTCCCCAGCCCAGCTCTACAGAAATGGCATCATGAACTTCAAAACCCTTGACTGTCTGCAATTATTTTTACTGGGTTTTTAAGTAACTTCTAAGTTTTTTTTATTAAAAAGGGTTAAAGATAAGCAGCATTCTGTCTTTTATATGTCAATACTACAAGAATGGATTTTTTTAACAGAATGTCCCTGAAAGCAAAAGTGAAATTCACATTCTTAGATGGGGATTTTTTTCTTCTAGGAAGAAGATGCGAATATGAAGTGGCAAGCACAGGAGAATATTTAATTCAATATGCATAAATAATGCTGACACATTTTTTATAAGTGACATTTTGTACAAATGCCACAAGCTTTTTCAGGTCTAGCTCACACTAATTTCCAGTAAGCAGCACAGTACCCTGGATTATGGTCTGAGGACCAGGTGACCAGGTGAAGAAGTTACAGTTTCTAGGTAATTCCCAGCTCTTTGCAACCCATCCCCAGATCTGTTAGCCCATCAGCATAGGCTTTCATATCTGAAATGAGTTCTATCAAAATAACCCCTGTGGGGAAAAATTTACCCCTGAAAAACATTTGAGCTGCCCCATGTAACTGACACAAATGGCCCAGCTGAGAGGAGCTACAGGTCTGTGATGGAAACAGATCTTAGGACAGCAGAACCAAGGCACTGGTACCCTCCCCATGTTGCAACAGGGTTGAGAAGCCAGGACTTTTAGCAGCAATGGAACTGAGCACATGGCTGGGATATCAGGCAACAGCCTTTGATCTGGTCTGTGTCAAAGGCAAGAGGGGTCACCCTTACATTCACCCTTAGCAGAGAACATTACCAGACCTCCCTTCTGAAGATTTCTTATGTATTTAGATGGTTGAAGTGGAACATGGACAAACGAACTTTCAAAAACACCTCAACAGTAGTAGCTGGTCTGAAAAGCACTCCCACTGAGTTATCTCTAGGTTTAGACACAAAATACTTACGAAAACCTGTCCTATGGGACTTGAACATACTTGAAAATATATTTCTAAAAGCCAAAAGGGACCATGATGCCCAGCTTCCCTGACCTCCTGCACAGCTCAGGACAGAGAAGGTCACTGAGCAATTACCAGTAATTCCATTTCCTTGTGAAATCATAGCTTTGGTTTTCAGTCTTGTGGGTTGATGGTGTGATCAGCACTCTGAGATTACAGTTGATTTATTGACACAGAAGAGCACTTCAGCCACCTCCATCCTAATCAAATATGTACAAGACAACTAATTAGTCACTCTATGATGCAAACACGAGGAAATGGTGATAAACTCACCAGAGATTGTGTTGCTGATTCTGACAAAGATCCTCTCAAAATCTGCAAAATCACTCCAGGAGGACTGGAACATGTGCATGAAACGATTGACATAAAGATTCTCCATCCTAAAAATAAACCAAAACAAAACGTATCTGAAAATAAAAATCTCCAGCTTTCTCAAAACCCATTCCTATTATTTTCCAGGCTTTTATATATCTAAACACAATAAACTTTGAGTAATGGCATGTGAGATTAGTCCCTACAGAATCAAATTTGCAGGCTGTACCTTTACACACAAGGCAGAAAGGCACATCAAGGGCCCAGCTCCTGCTATTGCATTTACCGAACTCCATTCTAGAGCTGTTCTCAGGAGCCTGCAATGGCAGTGCTTTAGGACCTATAGAAACTGCAGTCAGGAAAGCTTCACACATTGCCAGTGGTTGGCATCAGCTGGGAGTGCTGAGAGCATGACCAACACCAGTTCAGGAAGTAGTATGGTGACACAAAGAGACTGAGAGAGGTGCACAAAGTCAGAACATAACCCAGGATCAGTCAGCCACTCTTCCTAAAAAAAGGAACAGACACTGTAAGTATATACATGACCAAGGCCAGACTGGATCCCTGAAGTGTGAGGCCTGAGTTTTTGAGGGCTTTCTTTTTACTTGAGCTGCTGGATAAAGTTGATGCCCACACTTAACCTCAGAAACCAAGTCTCTTGGCTGCAGACATCACATGAACACAGCGGGCTGGGAGCCAGAAATGTCTGACTTCAGCTGCTAATTCAGCAAATACAGCACAGCCAAGCAAGTTCCCATCATATGAGATGATGAGTCCTAAATTATTTCCTTAATGCTAAACTGCTGTTATTAGATAGAAATCATTTACTCGACTAGAAAGCAAATAATGAATTTGAAAAAGAAAGCTGGCTTCCCACTAACACTTCAAATGAACAAATAAAGGCACACACAGCACACAAACATATGCAGGGCAGACAACAAAATAAAGTCACATTGTTGCAGGAAACCCTCCCAAGCAGAATTTGAGGAGAATCCCAGGAGGCTGGGTTTATAATCAGCAAACGCATAGGAAAGACTGATCAGAACTGGCTGGAGAGGACAAAAAGCCTGGAGCAACAGCCAGTGGAGGAAGGATCTGGAAGGAGGGCTCCAGACTAACATGACCATAATGCAGACAAAGGAGCTGCTTCTGCACTAAGCCCACTTGGGGTGCATGCAGAATGGACTGCTTCTGCTGCTGCAGATGCCAGTCAAGGGTAAGAGGTGCCTGGAGGCATGCTAGGAAGTAAAACTCACACAGCTGTCTAGGCTAGAACAGGAGACACCTGACAGGGACACAGAATCATTGTACAAGGACCAAAGCAAGGGTAACTGCTGGGCAGGACTTTCTGGATAGGGACCAGGAATCTGAATCACACATGAACTTCAAGAGGCAGCACGACCATTGCCAAAAGGTTAAATTATTTTAAAAAACATAACTTGACAGCTTGAGAAGAGTTACTCAAGACTGACTCATTTGAGAGTTTCCACTATAGGTCCTCCGCCCTCCTTCAGAACTGCTCTAAGATTAGAGAACATTTGACATATAAGCAGATATGTACTGCTCCTCTCCTGCCCAAAATGCTCTTCAAACCAAGCAGTAGGCAACAGCACCTGGGATTTAGTCACAAATCTGCTGTGGTCTGACCTGCTGAATGCCACACATCCATTCCCAGATGTTTTTAAGATTACTTCCAAAAGGAGGAGGTTCTTCACATTTCCTATCTTGGAAAAAACTCCCACAGGATTTAGGAAATAAAAATCTATTTTCCCCAAGAAATCAAGTACTTCTTGGAAGTCTCTGGCACATACTAGAAACCAAAGGAAAAAAAGTCAGAGTTGCTTGTAGAACCTAATCTGCCCAAATGCAACGCTGGTCCAAAATAGCTACACAAGCCTGCATTTCTGGCACAGATTCCAGTCTGAGAGTTTCCATTTGCCAGATAGTGTAGGTCACGTCAGCACCAGACACCTTCAGGATTATCTCCACCTACATACAATTAATCCTTTAAACTTACAGAGTTATCCACTGTCAACAGCATCTAAAGATCCAACCTTGCAGCAGCATAAAGAATATCCGAGACGTGTCTCTCTTTCTAAGTTCATTTTTGCATGCCCCAAGAAAAAGGGCTTTCCCCTCCCCTTTTCCACTACTTCTTGTGTCTCATACAACACTCCCAGCTCTCACATATTCTCTTAAAAGTGCTCCTTGCCCGCCGCTACACTTTGCAGCTCCACACCTGCCTTTGGATTTCCAGACACATCTCCCTGTCTTCCTTCCTACTCAAACCAAAGGCAGGCCCCATGCCTTCACCTGTGTTTCTCCACTCCATTCCTGCAAACTGCTGTCCCAAGCTCCCAAAGCACACCAGGGGGGCTACATAAGGGCTATCAAACTCTTCTCCAAAGATTTTCACAATTCACTCGACCAAAAACATAGGTCTATATTTTTCAGCCAAATGTGCCAGACAAGAAGCATTGCTATTTGCTTGGAAAAATCTCTTTTGTGTCATACCAGTTATCCAGAATGTCTGACTATCTGCAACACAGTTTCAGGTTCCTATTTCATGGGGAGGGCCCCTTACAGCCAATGACAAAGACAGATGTCCCTGCACTCTGTTGAATCGCTACCAAGTTTCACTTGGCAGTGACTCAGGACCTGTGACAACACATGCCACAGCCTGGCAGGATGGGATTGCTGGAAGGGGAATGCAGCCTCCAAACTGCTCTGTGTCTCCTAATGGCAAACCCCTCATCTCTGGCATTCAGGTGCTTTTGCTCCTGCATCACTCAGATCTTCTCTGTGAGCCCAGGAACAGCTGTTCTGCACTGGCTAACACCATGCTGATTTGACTCTGGGCCGTAGTGGAATTCAGCTGCATAAATGAATAAATTAAAAAAATACCCAGAATGCTCTGACATGTAATGACCAGTCTTATCTCATGTCAGACTATTCCACCCCCTGATAGTATGGTGGTTTATCTGAGACAGTGGGATATGACCTGGGCATTTGGGACAGCACAGAAGGAGACTCACAGGTCAGAGAGGTCCCATCTGCCTGACTGACCCTGTACTATTCCAGAGCCCTGCAGAACTGATTATTCAGGCTCATCCATTGGCCATCCAATGTTTTCTTCAATGACATGACATGTGCAAGTGGGTGGACAGTGACTCGGCTGCCCCAAGCAGATTACACTCAGGTGTGGATAACTGATGAGCTGCCTGGGACAGATTTTCTCCAGCAGGATGCCAAGAGTGCACTGATAACCATCTTCTTTGTGTGTGCCATGAAAAGGTTTAATTATTGCCAAGAGTCAGAGGAGAGAAGTATCTCCAGGGGGCAATGCTGAGAACTGAGTCAAAAACTCAGGGTCTCAAGTGCCTGTAGTCCTTCTGCTGATGTTTTTCAGCAGTGACTCCTCCATCCACCTACAGCCAAAACCACGGCTAACAAAAATGCAGAGGCTCAGTCAGTTCCCAGTGTGAAAAGCTTAAATACTGATAACTAAAAAATAAAATAAAATAATCCATTAAATTCCTACTTTACTACTTTGATTGGCTGCTGATCCAGTGCTTGGAGAAAAGAATCCACTTCTGAGAGTCAATGAAACCTGAAAGGTGATCAGATCCTTACCCTGCCCCAAAAGAGATTCTGCAAAACTCCTGAAGTTCCACAAACACTTACGCTTTCGTGTAATTCAGAATGAAGTCAATGCCCTTCTCATTGTCAAACTGGATGTCACGAGGCAGTTCACTGTGAGAATGGGCATCGATGCTCAGGGGAAAGCCTGGATGCCATTCCTTCCAGCTGAGGAAGTAAGAGAGATTTGATTAACCATATAACCTTATCAGCAGAGGAGATATGTCTTTCCATTACCCCCACTGCTTCAGTAACTCACTGCTCTAAAGGAAGGTTGTGGCAGACTCACTTGAGCCAAAATAAGTGATTTACACCACATCAATACCTACCAGTACCCCACAGAGTCCTGAAGCACAGTGGAAGGCATCTACTTGGCCACCTAGCTTCACAAAGCTTGAAGTAACTTAATATCTGTGGTATTTCTACACACCTGCCACATTTGGTTGAACCTGGCAGTAGCTTCAAATGTATTGTGAAAGGAGGGGACAGAGACACAGCTGCCCAATGCATGCTCATTCCTGGGACTACACTTCTGCAGAACTGAGATACAGCAGCTAACACTACTCAGGCATGTATTTAGATTTCAAAAGGTACTCTCCAGGAGTCTTGATTCAACTGTTCAACCTCCTAATGGTCATGGCACACATTCTTTGCCCCGTTTTTATTTCAGAACAAAAGAAAGTGAATTGTAAAGAATACTGCTTCAATGGTATTTCCAAACTGCCTGCCACACACAGACTGCATTGTGTGTTATCAGAATTGTAAGTAGCTCTTTCCCTGAAACTACAAATGGTTTTGCCTTCTTTCTTGCATATGTAAATAAAATTTTGTGTCACACCTCTTTTTGAACCACATTTTCCTCTACTCTGTTTCCTGTAATTTGTAAGGAACAGCCTTTCTTGTTCAAATGAAATGAACAACACATACACCAAGCCTCAATCCATCAATTCTGAAAAGACCCTTTGCCTTGACCCTTACTCTCCCAGTAAGGAGATACAAATGCAAGAAACTTTCATTATTTTAAGAGCATGTCTCCACCAAAAAGCAATGTCTAATGCCTTTTGGCATTACCCTCTGAGAAAAGACAGAATTTTCTCATTTTGACACAGACTAAGAGAAAATGTCTGTGTCAGTATAATATATATGTGAAATATATGTATAATACATATGTGTGTGTATATATATGTGAAATATACATGTATAATGTATATATGTGAAATATACATGTATAATGTACATATGTGAGATTTATCTATATCACAACTGTGTCCTGTTAGCACATTCCAGTTCACTCTAACAGGGCCAGATCTTCACTGCATCCTGGTGCAGGCAACAGCTAAAGCTAGCTTGGTTCAGCAGCCAAAAAGCTCCAGTAAAAGCAGACATGTTCAGATCATGTTCCAAAACTGTAGTACTGCTTGTAACAGGCAAATGAAATATGCCTTCAAATCTTCCCTGAAAGCACAGTGGTGTGCCAGAGGGTCCACACAGAGGCTGTATCACTGAATTCCCACTTAAGTCTTCCAGACAGGCTTATCTGAGGTACAAGTATCTCACAATGCCACTTGCACCAGGATAATCATCACTTACAATGAATTCCATCTAAGTAAAAACCAGATATGGCCAACATGGTAACGGAGGCTTTCTCTCATCCAGCCATAATTAGAGCCATATGATAATGTGAACATGCCCTGCCAAGCTCTGACCTGGTGAGGACAGACCCTGGAGCAGTGGGGAACTCACCGGTACATTTTCTGACGGGACTCGAGCTCTTTGCGCCTGTGCTGCTTGAGAATCTGAGTCTTGTCATCTCGGGGGAGCTTTGCTGTTAACAGGGAAAAGGAGACAGGGCTATGAGGTTCCTCTGCCTGTCACTGCCCAGGTGTTGAGAAGGACAGCAAAGTTTTCAAGCCTTCAAGCTTCTGATCTATACCTTTTCGAAGTTTCTGTGGGAAATGTTTACATGATCCAATTTAGTACTTTTGAGTTGACACACGGGTTCTTAGAGAATCTGTGAAAGAAGATAAGCTCCTGACTTGGTGCTTCCAAAGGGCAATTAGCTCAAGCTAGGAACATCTGTCTCAACTATATATGAACCCTGGATTTCTAATGTAGACACTTGCTGTATACATCTAGTGTTAAATGGTCTGAAGAGGGTCATGGGAACTAATTTTACAGCTCAGTATCTAGGAGAATTTCCATCAATAAGAGAAACCACAACATTATTCCAGTTCCTCTTCTCTGCCAAAAAGACATCTCCAGGAAACATCTCCAAGCTTCTCTCCTTGAGCAATGCTCTCCCCTGTCAGCTTGGGGCAATAATCACATCTTCCAGTCATGAGAACAGAAAGGAAAAACAATAAGGCTTCAGTTCCAGACATTTTGCTCTTCTGACCATGAATTCAATATAACATTAAATAACACAGAGGCTCCCTTAGTGATCAGAGAAAGGGCAAGGTACATGACTCACTTTACATACACAAATGTGGAAGCAGATAAAACCAGCAAGAGTTTCATGACAAAAGCTGTTTGGGGCTGGAGCTGGAAATATCGGAGGTAACACAGCTGATAACACAGATGGCTAATGGTTTCCAGGTGGCTGTGTTCAAGTTACCAACAGAGCTTCACTTGCTCTTGTCCTTGACCTCACCATACTCTGAAAGCCATGCAAAGCTGCCTTCCATGGAAGTGCCACAGTTGTTACAAAGCAAATTATGAAAAATGGAAAGACCAAAAGTAAACTGACACATAGTTGTCTTTACAGGACATAAGACTTCAAACACAAAATGCCCCAGCCAGGACTAGCCAAAAACTGAAGGAGAATATAAGCATTTATTTCGTACCACCTCACACTTGTTTCAGCTGTTTTCAGGCACTCATGCTGCAGAACACTGCAGTGGCCAACCTACCCCAGGGAGCAGAGAGGGGAACAAGCAGTGACAAATGTCTCCCAAACCATGGTCATGGCAAACAGGTGTCAGAGATACTTAAAACACTTTTCTCAGTTGGTCCCCATTACTTGCAGCAGTTATATCCATCACCCTGTCTTGTCCTGGACTTCACAGCATGCAAAGAGAATGAATGAAAAGTAAGCTGCTGTTTCAGTTTGCACCTGCTGAGCAGCCTACTTTGGGATTTTATTTCACTCTCATGAAAACAAGACAATTTACAGGCAATTAATCATGGGCCACTTAGGAGCTGAGTACGAAACAAACAGGTTACACTAATTAGATCAAAAGGGCTTCCAGCAATGGGGGTGTGGAGTAGTCAAAAATTTGGCATTAGGGTCAGCCTTCAAATTCAAGACAGTGTAACAAGCCAGCGTTAGGACTCTTCCCATTACAAGCTTCCCAGAACATCCAACCCAGCTGCCAGTGCCTAGCCCAACAAGCTGCTCAGAAAGAATTCCCAGCCTGTAGGGAAAGCCATTCTCTAGGATGCAGCAGGGTCTTCATTTCAGAGAGAAGACTGGGAGGTACATGGAGAAACAAGAAGGAGAGATGAAAAAATTCCAGGTGTTCTGCAGAAAATGTGGTTTCTCATGGCTCTCACCTCTCCCATCTCGAAGGACAATCTCCTTTTCATCCGTAATCCAGCGGTAACACGGGAACTCCAAATAGTCACCCACCGGTGTCTTCACAGTGATATACTTAAGGTACCAGTCATCCTGGTACCAGTATTTTCGTTTCTCAATTTTTATTAGCTGAATTTCTCCAAGGTCTTCTTCCACAGTCACATCATAGGAATCAACCTGCAGAGCAGAATACAGCCAGTGATCCACTGCACATGCAGAAAGCACCACCAGCACTGCACAGACATACCTGGTCTCTCCTCACAAAGCTTTCCAGTTTCTTGCGGGTGAAAAAAGGAAGTCCTATTATTGGACTGCAGTGCAACAGAAAGATGAATAAAAGAACGAACAGTAACATGCAAAATACTCCAGAAATGGAGCAACATTTTTGTATGCAGCCTAAAAATGAAAGTACTCCTTGAAATGTTTGCAAGTCTTAAAAGAGCATGCAGGCCATGAAACCATTCACTACTCTCCTAGCAATAGCTGAAGGAGGTACTGCTAGGGCACATCTACTCATGCAGCTGCAGTGGGAAGGTGATAATGAGATTAAAACATTGGGATAGGAATTTAAAGACCTTTGTGTGTTAGTTATGTGTGCTTCAGACTAAAGACAGTATCCAGATCACCTGAATCCACTGTCTTTTGCTTCCTACTTCAGTTCTCCCTTTTTAAAATATGGAAAACAGTACATTTTATGTTTGTACAGCTAAGATTTTTGACAATTATACATTTCACATTTGTAAGGCTCAGATGTACAGAGAAATTTAAGTCCAATGTCACACCTAGATATACGTAGACGCAAGATTTAAATTAAAGAGCAATATGAATCAGATCCAAGGAGTTGATAGAAATGTCACATTGACAGCCAAGCTGTCAATTGACAGCTTTCTTTGGAAGAAAGCTCATTCCTCTGGTAACAATCTACTTGCCTATATGACAAGAGCCCTAAAGTAGTTACTGTTGGTGTAATGCAGAAAGGACCTGCAATTAACCTAAATGTGACTGAAGATTTTTAATCTTTTTATGGCCATCACAACTCCAATTTTAATGGCAGTTCTGAAAGGGAGGGCTCCCTCCTGGTACCTCACAGCTTCTGCTGCCTCCAAGCCAGCACTGCGATGGGCCCACCTCAGCTGACAATTCTGCTAATACAGTAAAGGTGTATCAGGTTACAGAGAATGTACAAGGTGCAGGTAAGAACTGCCACTTGGTAGCTCAAGGTGTCTATGACATCTGTTGTACGAGGTCCCTTGGTACACACCGGGGTGGCTGCCAGAGATGCTGTGAGCTTTTATACAGTGGGAGTGCAGAGTGAAAAAACAGAGGTAATGAAGAGCATTGGACTGTCTAAACTCCAAGTAATTCAATATCATGCAAAAGCTAAGTCTTCTCTTTTTGAGGAGAGCTTCCTACTGCCTACTCTTATATTGAAAGAAGGATGGCACAGACAACTCTTTCTATAAGTACAAAGCTCCAAGTGCAAAGGACTACATTTCCTTTCTGGAAATATATGTGAGTGCATTTCTTTCAACAAAAGCAAAAAGCAGATGAAAGGGGAACAGGAAGGAAATAGAGAACTGAGGGACACCATAAAACTTTGAAATCACTCAGCACCAGAGGAATTTACTCAAAAGACACAACGCGAAGAAAAGGAACTGTGACTTTCAACATTCCCTGTGTCCAGAGCTTGAAGTAAGTCAGAAAAACTACAACTGAGCTACCATTGTGCAAATCCCTTCAGGCTTTTCTACGTGCTTTTCCCTCAGTCAACATTTGCCATGCAAATCTCCTACTCAGATCTGGCCCATGCCCTCTTTCATCACATCTAGTAATATGCACAATTTGCAATAACGCAAATGAAGACATTATCAAGATAATGGAACTACAGAGCCTGGCCCAACATTCAGGGGGAAAAAAACAAAAACAAACCTGGAAAGTAGAGAAAGACAAAATAATAGTGCAAAATTCTGCTCATCCACTAAAAAGTGACATTTCTTTTGCAAATGGATTAGCAATTTAATTGCTTTGCAGAAAAAAAAAAATAAAGATGGTACTGAAAAGAAACACTAAAGGCAGAACTGTGAAAACCACTGCTACATTTTGCAAACCAACCAAACTCAAAGTCTTCTGGCCTGATTCAGTTTCAGTATTTTTGGTTCTGTACTGTTTTTTTTCTTTTCTTTTTTCCTTGCACAACGGTTTTATTAAGACTCACAGAGTTTTGGACACAATGTAACCTGACCAGGTGCCTGGAGAAACAGGCTGCATTCCCCAGGAAAACATCCTCAAAACCAAAACTTAGCACATTGCACTGCAAGTGTCCAATGAGCCAGACACTTTACGGAACACAGAGTTATTCTCATGGTCCACAATAAAAACATGCTGGAAAACAGACTGTGTATCTGGTGCTACTGATATCCACGCCCTCTGTTCATTGCTCCCTCACCCAGCAGAGGTATCTCTGCTCCAGCTGGACCTGGCTCCACAGCAGCTCACCAGTTGCTGCTGGGCAGATACTGAAAGCTCCCATCGTGGCATTTTCTCCCTGACAGGATCCAGTGCAACTGGATGCTCACAGTACAGCCAGGCTCTCTGTCAGAGCCACTCGAAACCCTCTTTTGCAGCCCTGGAATAAGAGCAAACCCCCTGGTCACTAAGACCCTGGTGGTGATCTCTTGAGCTGGGCAGGGCTCATCCCTCCTGGGAGAGCACCCTAACCATAAGTTTTCAGGGCAGTCTGAGGTCTCCTTCAACCTCTCTTGCTAATGTTATTCAGTTTTGCCTAAAGTATGTGACTACTCAGCAGATAAGAAATAAAAAATGACTGGATGTCCATTTGGGAGATTCAGGTACCAAGGTTCTAAGCTAATGGATGTTTAATCATGAAAGAAAATTAACTTCAATAGCAGTGGCTGGTAAATGGGTGTCCACAGCTACACATGCCATCAACATGTACTCAAAATGCTGACTTCTGTTAAGTGCTGTCTAACACAGAAGAGACCATGGACCTAATTCAGGCTGTGAACCACACAGCTGAAAAAACACACCTCAAGGCAAAGCAGCACCATGACAGTGAAGACTCACTTGTACATGTCGTGGTAGGTTTAACTTGCAAACTTCTGAATACCTTTCTAAAACTTTCAAAGTTGTTTATATCTCATCAGACCTTCTAGAAATGGTGAATTTGGTTTCCAAGTAAAATATATATTTTGGAAAAGGGAAAAAAGAAAGGTCTGTTATTTTCAGAGCAAATTATATTTTCATAAGCAAATAAATAAATGGCATTCTAAACCAGCACTCAGAGTACAAGCAGTTACATTTGGATAGTTCCAAATAATGTGATAGGGCTGCAGAGTAGACAAGGCACAGCACACAGCAGAAATCTAGGCTGGGAAGAAGAGAACAGCTGATAGTCCAGCCACAACTTCATTCTCATACATTCATGCTGTTTTTCAGCTTTCATTGAAGTTGCCCTACACGTTTCTCTTGGCAGGCATTGTAACTCTCGCTGGATGTTCTCACCTCTTTGTTTAATTCTTTGGAGATAACAGGGCTCTGGCTGTTAGTAAAGACTGACTCTAAGCATCGATATTAACAGGAAACGCACATTTTTTAGTATATGTAAAGAAAATACGAGGAGATCTGAAAGCCCATTGTAAGCCAGAACCACCTTTCCCAACGCCTGACAACCACAGCCAGGGCTGAATCCGAGGGCAGGGATGCGAATGACGGGCGCCCGGGGAGGGCAGCGGGTACCTCAGTCTCAGCGTCCCGGTCCGGAGCACCGGCACACGGACACGAATTTAAAGGAAGCCCAGCCCTGCGCAGCCCCTGGAGATGCCGGGCAGGGAGCGGCCGAGGTGCCAATGATGCTCCAGCGCCCGCGGCACGGCGGGTCGGGCTGGGGCTGGTGCGCGGTGCGGCCGGGGCAGCGCCCGCGGGACTCACCGCGCCGCGCTCGAAGTCGTTGTAGAAGGGCTTGTCCAGGAGGTGCCTCTCGCTGCAGCCCGCCGTGCCCTGCAGGGTCAGGTACACGTAGTCGTCGGTGCCCGCGAACCACTGGCTGCCCGTGGCCACGGTGACGGTGTAGGACGGCATGGTGCCCCGGCTCGGCTCGGCTCGGCTCTGCACGGCCCCACCGGCGCTGCTGAGCCGCGCTCCCGCCTTCGCCCGGACCCTGCCCAGCACCGCCGCCTCCTCTGGCACCGCACGGGCGGCTCGGCGCTGCCNCTGTCCTGCCACAGCAGCCCCTCACCCGGAATTCCAGCCCTGCCCGGTGCCCCTGTCCTGGCACAGCAGCCCCCACCCTGCACTCAGTCCTCTCCGTGCACCTGCCACCAGCTCCACGCTTTACACAGCCCTCCACACTCTACTTTCCTCTTGACGACATCCCACAGGTTCACAACACAGCGTCCAGAGCTCTGGGCTTTGCAGCACGCTGCTCCGCACAGTATTCCTGATCCTGCCAGGCGCAGCTCACCTCGGCACAGCCCCGTGTGTCTCACCACTCGACACTTACAGGATTTCACCTTAAACTGCTCCGCACTATGTAACCTCACCTCCAAACCACCTCCGTGTGCAGGCATACGTACTCTTCTGTGTGCTCCTTACACTGACACCATACTGACACAACACACTACACACTGCATATATTCCACTCTCTTCATCATCCAAAGTTAATCACTCTATCATAGCACCTCACAATCGTTAAGGTTGGAAAATACCTTTAAGATCAACAGGTTCACTCAAATTCATCATTAGACCATGTCCTTAAGTGCCATATCAATGTTTTTTGAACATTTCCAGGGATGGTGGCTCACACCATACTGCACCCCTATTATATACACCAGATGTGCAAATCTGTGTGCAGCTCATGCTTTCCTAGGGCTTTCCCTGTACCTGCCTATGCTTTATTCCCTGTATTCTGCTAAGCTTTTGAAACACCCAGCTGTCTTTGCATTACACCAAATGCCAGCATATCTGCACATCAGAACTGCACATACACAACCAACTCCCCATTTGCAGAAAGCCCTCTAAACATCCCATTTCATACTCCCCAGCCTGCTGTCATCAAGATGCTGATAATATGAACAGAATATCTGTCTGTGCTTCCTCCAGGCTCCAACTTACCCCAGAGAAATAAACCCATAGCAGTGACACTGCACGCTTGGCGCTTTAACACCAAGACCACTAATACCGTTCTCTAGTGTTTCATCAAGCAAACAAGCATTACATGCTGCCACCCTTCTTATCTCACTGATAATCTTCCTCCATGCTGCTGTCAGCGACAGCTGCATGATACTGTGCTGAGAGGAGCCCAGGAGGCTGGGCTTTTGCACATCTCAGTGTCCTTTCATCATTGCTCCGTGATCAAAGCTAGCTCCTCATTTCCTTGCTGTCAGGCACTTGGCCTAGCTTGTGAATCTCTTGTGATACATAACAAACTAAATAAAAACCTCCTCAGGAGTGCTTTACTTGTGGTACAGTTAGAGCTGAGGTGCTGTGCTGGTTTAATTAGTGTACGATGGTAACTAATCAAATCATACTTGAGTAGCACTTTCAGTATGAGGCACTCTGCCCATAGGTGAGGCAGCAACCTTAAAATACAGAGGAAGTGAGCAATTACAGCCAACAGTTGGAAGTTGTTGCTGGCTGTGCCTGTTTCTGTTCTGCAAGTCCAGTTGCAAAGTGCCTTGTGCCTCTTGGACTGCTGAGCAACACCACGAGATATGCTTATGGATTCTCTGCTTCAGCTTCCCAAGACATGCCGTAGCCTGCCTTATGTTTTAAGTTATTTACATGTTGTGGCCACACAACAATGGGGACTACAGGGACAGCCTGTGCTGCCCTTGAAAAGATCCTGTTCTTCTTTTGCAGAGGCATGAAGGTACTGGGCTATGCTCACTCAGAAGAGTCAGGGAAGATCTCCTGTATCTCTTCAGGTCAAGTAGAAACTCAAGCATTTTCTGTATTGTGACTTAGATTCCAAGGCTCTTGCACATTCAGGACATGCTTTTATATATAGACATAGAAAAGACTCAGAAGTACTCAGCATTAATTTCTAGTCTGCTGCTACTTTTTAAATAACACCCAGAAATGCAAAATGGCCAACTGCACACCTGAGGTAGCTGCAGAATCCCAGCTCGGAGATCTGACTTCTCCTCCTGAGATTTAAGCAGCAAGGGATCCATGCTACTGCACTGTGATCACTTCCATGGACAATGTTACCACATAGAAGTGCACCATAAATTCAGGAACCTCTTCCTTGCTTTCCTCTTCCCTTTAAGCAAGATTTCAAAGAACTCATGCTTCCGTTTCATTTTTGTACAAGAGCTGTCAGTCCTAAAATTTCTAAATTTAGGTTCACAGCCTTCACTGAAAGATATCTGAAACCCTTTTAACATATCAAGTGCTTCAGAAACATAAGGTCACTTTCTAGGCACCTTCATTTTCACTGCAAACATGGAGTAAAGCCGTGTTCAAATCTGGATCAGTGGGCTTCCATGTTTATTTGCATTTCAGCTCTGACGCAGCATTTGAACCCAACTCCATTCCTGAGTTATGAGTTCTGTTTTCACATGGTTTGAGTCTCTTCTTTACAAAGATGTAACTGGGAGTCTCCCTATAGTGTTACAACACCTCTAACAAACTCATTAAAAAATACTAGATACAGTCCTGTACAGGAAATTTGTAGGAATGAATTTGTTATATCTCACCAGCCTTTTCACAGCTGTGTCTTTTTTTAAGTCTGTTCTTTTAGCACTTCTTGCTTTTATCATGAGGTCCACATTCAAAAGTTTATTGATAGTGATATTGGGCATAATTTCAAATGCTTTGTCAAAATCCTGCCAGACAAAATGCAGGATACACAAAACCCAAACCCAACCATTTTATCCAGAGACTACATTACTTTACTCATGAGGCTACTCACACTGTACTGTCACCAGCAGCCCGGGCTTACCCGCCCCAAGCCCCTCCCCTGGGGAGGCAGGCACAGTTCCCTGCCCCAGCTGTGCACAAAGAGGTCTCTCCTCTCCTGGAGAGGGTTTCACCAGGCAGCAGGATCTGTGCAGCCACATGCAGGCAGCTGGGAAACCAGGCCCTTAAAACACGAGCAGCTGCTATTCGTGCTCTGGCCAAGGGTTAGTGCAGGGCAGGATAGCTGCCTGCAAGGGGCACATCTACTCTGTCAGAGATTTTGCTGCATCTGACTCACAGCTCCCCTTCCTCTGAACATACCTCAGCTTTGCTACTTGGAAACTCACAGCAGAAGTCAGCTGCTGTCCCTCTTTACCTTCGTGCAGTGCCAGTGAAAAACAAGGTTGTTCTACAAAGATGTCACATATTTTACAGCCCTCCTGAGGTTACAGGAAGTTGGGGTGGGCAGATGGCCCTCCTGAAATATGTCAGGAGGGACTGGGAGTAGGGAGGAATGATAAAATACAGCAATTAACAAATGGCAGAGGGGAGCAGCAGAGCCTACAGAAATTTCCAAGCTACATGAATAATATAAGGGGCATGAGCTTAATAGCTGAGAACGTGTAGGTACTAATTGCATATTACTCCACCAAAATGGGGAGAAAAAACCCTCCATGCTCATAGAACTGCCTCTGTCCCACCTCAGTGCCCAGAAATAAACTCTAGAGTTGCAAAGCTCAACAGAGTGGGCTGTTGGGCATCCATCAACTGGATGCCAGTGCCATCCAGGCAGTGGCAATCCTGGCACCACTTGAATCTCTCACAGCCCCCAAGAGGGCTGCTCTACAACACTTACTACACTATCTGTATACCTTTTCTGCAAGGGACCATTCAGGCTGAGAGAGGCTGAGAGTCTCTCTATCCCCACGAACTTGCTACTCCCTTGAGCTGGTGTCCCTTCATCCCATTCAACATGGTGTTAGGACATTTCCCTCAGCCCTGAGGACCACGGGAGCTGAACTGCCTGACCTCATCACTTGCCCCTAAATGTGCAGACCCTCTCCGGCCTCTGCAGATGTAGCTGTGCAACTCTGGCACTTAAGCAGAGGACGGAGGCAGAGAGAAAGCTCAGAGGTATCCCCTCCCCAAACCATTGCTTCAGGCTGTGCAGGTAACAGTGCTGAAGAGGAGGGGAGAGCAAAGGCATGGGACACAAGCCACAGACAAGGGAAACACAAGGAGTACAGCTGCATTACTGGCTGCTTTTTAGGTATCATTTTGTGCTGTACACATTTGACAATTGCAAAACTAGAATAGCAGTGAGAGACTGAAAACCGCTGCAAAATTCCTAAGCCCAAGCAGAAAAGGGGAAGTCCTGATAGAGATTGTGCAACATCAGGAAGATCCAAATTAATCCTTGAAATAATACCTCTAACTTCTACTAAAGCCTTTTTTGGTCCAGGGCTGCAAGAAAGCTGCTCATTGGAATGGTTTGATTTAATTTATATCTGATTTCTCTGATGTACATCAACTGCTTACATGTGACCATGAATGTAACATGGTCCTGAAAGCAGTTTTGGGATAAAATAAACCATCATCTTGCTGGCATGAGGAAATACTGGTTTAGCTAATCCCGTTATTACAATCAGTTCTCTTAACACAGCACTTTCAAAAGCAAGAAGGTAAACATGAGAGCAAAATAAGTGGCAAGCTGGGCTCTAGAGAGACCTTAGTTTATCTGCAGGAAGGGGACAGTGGTACTTGGTGAGTTATTTTGGGGTGCTCAGGAGTAAAGCAGACAAGAAATAGGACGTATACTCTCCACGACAGCTGTGCTCTCGCAGCTGGGATCTAGTCATCAGCCCAAGACATTTCCTGCTCTCTCCCAACCACACGGATAACTGTTTCCCTTCACAAAGGAACCTGCTGTCCCAGCACCATACCCTACAGCTCTAACAGTGATGATTTCTCCTAAGCCTGCTTGGCCTGCCTTGTTTGCAGGTGGCCTTTGAGACAATATCAGAACAATCCAGCACAGCAAGTCACTCCCGGCAAAAATGACTGGGAGGTTTATTTTAGTGAAGTTTTAAAATGTTAGGAATTGCAAACCTGATTCCTTGAAGCTTCAGGATTTAATGAGCACACCCTGAGTAGTGATCTTCCCCCCTTCTGCTCTGTGCAGCCTTCTGGTGTTTTATCACTTACTTCAAACCCTTCTCTGATGTTAAAGCCTTTGAGGCAATTTCATTTATCTCCCTAATACTCTCAAACAAAGTCTACTCTCTATTTTCAGATTTCAATTCCTTTGACACCATTCTTGCCTTTTTCCTAGAATGCACTTTTAAGAGTATTAAAGTTTGCCATCACTCAACCCTGCTGAGCAGTATAACATTTCCAATTATTCTACTCTGTGTAATGCACTGAATTTGCTCCCCATTTCCCTAGTCCAGGGCTCTTTCTATTTCTGTTTTTTTTTTTTTTTTTTTTTAAAAACCAACTCCTCTGCCTCCTTTCTTCATCTAGCCAGACAAACTGAGTTTTCCTCTGTTCAGTTCTTGTTCTATACTGAGATATTCTTGCCTGATTTTCTTGTCATACATCTATCCCAAGGAAGTGAAAAATCCTCCACTTCTGCTGCATTGTGGTGCACCATTCAAAGCCACAATGTCAGAGAGCATCCTATGCATCAGAGACTGGAGCCTAGAGGATTTACAGGAAAAACTGGGATCACAAGGGGACATTGACCTTTTTTTGCAGTGTCACTTCTGGGTATTTTCATGGTCATTCCTATCAATCACACATTGCCTGCAATTTGGTACATCCTAGCACAACCCTCACTGCCAGCCTGGCCCAGGGCCAAGTGAGGAAGGGGGCAAGAGGAAGGAAATTTGGGTTGCACAAGCAGACTGAAAGGAAAAGGACAAGCACAGCATGGTATGGGTAACACACTGCGGATAAGGAAACGTGCAATGGAGGGGTGGGTGACAGGAGACTGTTCCACAGGGTGGCTGTGGGAAGTGGGGTGGGAGATGCCCCGTTCCTGCAGCAGTGCAGGGGGCTGAGCAGCTGTACAGGAACAAGCTGGGCTCTTGAGGGAGGACTTGGTTTGCAGAGTCAGCAGCTGGAGATGCACATTTTGACATCTCTGTAGCCTCCACAGGGCACTTGTGGACCTTGCAAAATGCTGCACCTGCTGCTTCCCAACTGCCTCCTTCTGCCCTGCTCCAAGGGACAAGTCATGCTGGTCCCACCAGCCAGACACCACTAACTACTCACCAGACACCTTCAGTTCCTGGGGACCAGATGAAAAATCCTGTTCCTGGAGTCACAGCTATGCCATATGCTGCTGAGCCAATGCTGTTCTCTGCTTCAGAGATGGACACACTTCACACAGTGACAGTAATACTCTTTCAGATGAAAATAAGGTTTACAAGAGGAAGTAAGTTAATTTATAATTAACTCGAGATGCCTGAGCCCAAGACAAGGAACACTTTTTAACTGGCATCCAGATGGCTTTGCAGGCTCTGTTCCTTAAACCATTTATCAGCTTTTCATCTCAGAGACTGCCAGTCAAACAGCAGGCCCTGGAAATTATCCTACCAACTCTCCAGGAGGGTATTTTTGTATAGAGGTCTTGTTGGGTTTCCAAACTTTATGTAAGCAGCTTCATTTACTACAGCCAGACTTTCTTAACTAAGGGAATGTAGGACAGAGACTTTTGTTTTGCATGGGAGACACTTCTCCAGGGCTGCAGATTTAAGATTTCCTTCTCTTCATTACCTAAAAGAAAATGGAAAACTAATTACGACTGAAGCAGAAATGAAAAGCTTTTCTTTGAGCCCCCTTGTGTCTCTCCAGGTCTTTGCTCTTTGGTGTGTATGCCTTTGTAACAAGCTCTCTCACAGCAGTGAAGTTTCCTTGACCTACTGGTGCTAGAAGCATATTCTCGTGAAACTGAAGGTTTCCTCTTCTATATACAAAATTAATATTATTCCTCGATCAAAATCCTAGTAATGAGCATCTTCTGCTCTGCACCTTTACACAGGTGCATGTGAGAATGCTGACTCCAGACATGAAGCATTTGATGCCCCATGCAGTGTTGATTCTAAAGGTCAGATTTTAAGGCCCATGGGAATCTTCTCTCCCCACCTCCTGCATGGCAGAAATCAGAAAATTCTCCCCATGATTCCTGCATTTGAGGTCAAAGCACCTGCATGAAAGGAGTTGCCCAATTATTCTGATGGTTATTATGCCTTTATCATTAAGGATCATTTTTTTATCAAATTGTCATGGGATGCTACTCTGCATTGGTCTGCTACACTGAAGAGCCATCAAATTCTGTGTTTTGATCATCATCTTACTACTGCAGAGCTCATTTTTTCTTCTCCATGCTTTTTCAAACAAAATGGATACTATAATAGGTTTGGGTTTTTCTGGTTTTTTATAGAAACACTTTATTGCTGCAGTCAATAACCCTGTGTATCACACACAAATAACCAATTACAGTTTAAGAAACTAAAAATAACTCTGCAAGTGGCAATACCGAGAAAACAAACATACATGAAAGGATATAAAACTATACATTAAGTTACTAGAAATTCAATAACTAAAAAATTCTGCAGAAGTATGAAGTGTCTTGTATAAACTATACAACACATGCCAGTGTAAAGTTCTTCAACATTATACAATTACCTATCTACAGATGTTTTACCTAAATACAAGATTAGCTGCAATTTTTCAACAGTTATCTTCTATACAAAAACAAGTGCTTTCAGTACTTCATTGGAATATACAGACACTGCAATACCTCAAAACTAAAAAATAATCACAAAATAAAAGGTCCCACTTAGAAATTTTCTTTGTGTATCTAATACAACACTAAGGAAATCCAGCCAGCAATATCCTTGCTTTTGTATTTGCCCTGTTTCACCCATATCTGAGAGGGACCCAACTCAGAGTCACTGACCTCCCCCCTTTCATTGCTGGCCAGTCTCCAGAGCAGACCACACCAGAAATCTGTATCTTAACATACTTCAGCTTTAGGAGAAATTTGGACCTGGGTCCAACTTTGCAATAAATACTTGCTCTGCCACACACAGGGCAGCAGCAACCAGCTCCTGTGCATGGCCACATCCAGGCATCACTTCAAAGGCTCCTCATGAGTGGCAGGCCAAGCTGCCCCCTTCCTTACAGCACCAAGTGGGACTGATCAGCACAGGGCGTTGGCTTGGACAGAGTTACTATTGCTTTCCAGGAATTCCCAGGTACAGCACAGAGGCCCAGTACTTCTCTAACCCCTCACAGGCTCATTCAATCTTCATTGAATGCCTCCTGCTGAAGCAAAGCCAATCTCAATGACATTCAACCAGAGGAAACTGTCCCGGGGTCTGGCCATCTCTTCAGAACACATTTTAAACACCACTCCTGCTCCCAAAATAGAGGCTTACAGTTGAAAAAAAAGTCCTGAGAATTCAGAGGAATTTAAGATCTCATCAGCTCTTAAATGGGACCAACCTTCTACAGCACACACCTGTATTTCTAACATAATGCACATTCATGACCTGGCAGATACATCAAATGTGACGTAGCAGGGGAATTTCCTTGGCCCAAATGGTGTCTTTTTGGACAGGAGTGATGTCAATAGAATGGGAGTCTGGTCAGTTAGCTAGGGCACTGGACATACCAGCAAAGGTCTGGCAATCTAGGGAAGGGATTGTGGTAGATGGCATTAAGCCTACATTCCCTCCTACTTAAATTCTAGTCTCAGGGAAGTCCCAGGGTAACCCAAGCTAACTTTGGCCAAGGTACAAGGACCAGATTTCTATTTCAGTAATTTCAAAAGCTGCCAGAAGGAATTATTGGAAAGCTTGGTCTAATAGGGGATGGTTATTCCCCATACTGACATTTGAACAGAAAGGACAGAGCTCACCTGAGATGTCATCAGTGCCACACAGCTGGAAGCTGAAAAAAGTCAACAGTATCTTCTTGGAAACAGAGAAGAAAAAAGCACCATTCAGCCTTCTCAAACATTTGATGACACCAGGCAGAAGCAGAGAACTGCATCTCCAGAAGCCCACCATTAACACCAAGCAAGAATCAGCATGAGAAGTGTGACCAGCATAAATGAAACCCCTGACAGGTGGATCTCTTCTGCAGCCTTTCCTGGTATGAGCATTCCTAAGCAGTATAAAGAATTTAAATAATAGGCCTTAATTTTCACTGGGAAAAGACCTGCTGGGAGAGGGAATTGTTAGCAGCAACACTGGCTAAAACATTTTCATTCACAAATATTCTTCTCCAAGTGATTTTGCTGGAAATGATTTTTCTTTACAAGTTAAGATACTCAGGGGCACAGCAAAAACATTCAGTACCCTGAATACACTGAACACTACCTGGCATGTTCCATGTGCAGCTTCCAAAACATCAAATGAGATTTTACAATGTTTCACCTAGAATCATGTACAACAGAGACTGAAGCAGGACCAGCAAGTTACAGTATGCTGTATTGGTGATGTCAGAACACTGCTCACACACTACAGCCTCTTGGGTGTGAGCTGGAGAACAGCCAGGTTTCATGCCAGGACTTGTCCATCTTCATTTCAGCACCAGCCACAGATGGGATGAGAACGTGCCCAGCATCCCTTGGCGGCTGGCTGTGTGCATCCCGCAGCTGTAACATGAACATCTCGCAGACAGGCAGGCCTGGTGCACTGGGGTGTTTCAAAAGAACATCATGAAGGTGTGCAAGACCTGACACTTAACCCACCTGAGGTTTATCTAGTGAATCTTTCACAGAACAAAATAGGAAACAAAATGAGACGGTGTATTATCTGGGTTCTCATAATAGAAGAGGATCACCCACAGCAGAGTTCAGGAAAGGTTTTGAGTAATTGCACTTTAAATTATGGCAGGCACAGGCAACAAACCCTGCATGTGTATGGTCATGAAGACTCTGCCCCAATACTAGCAGGGTATGCAGGGTCTGTCTGCCTGTATCACTTAAGCACGGGCCATTCTGACAGCTAGTACAGTACACAAACCCATGCCAGTGCAGCTTTACCAGGACTGCCCAGAGGTCTGGATTTTAACATGTCTCAAGAACACGGTACCATGTTGTTCATGAAGATCACGGACAGTAAGCTTCAAGCATGAAGTGAGAGGCACACATGCTTTTCCTCTATCAGGTCTTAGTAACCACTGGGATGTGTGTTCTCTTCCCACAGTCCTTTCTCTGCCTTCTATTAAAATATTGATTTAGAAATAAATTAATATTACATGTTAAGGAAAAAATCCCTGATTTCTTACTGGTACACTTTAAGAAGTCTTAAAGCAGCTACTTTTACTATGAAAACAATGTACCCAAAGTTGTACTAGAAAAATAGTTAAGTGAAACTTGAACTAGAGCTCAGAATTTAGTTCAGTATCTCAACAAGTAAACAGAAACTTTTACCTGAGAAGTCCAGGCAACTCCTACTAAAACCAGCTACATTATCATCATTGACTTTACAGATTTTTAGATAGGGCTCAGGTAAGGAAAGTCAGCTTTCAAATGCAGAGGCCTCATGTGCTGACTTTTCGTGGGGCTCTGTTTCTGCTCCAGTCACACTGAGACTTTGGTTGAATGAGGGCTCGAAGCTGGACAATGGTGCAGTGAAGCAGACTGGACAAACAATCAACTGCAGACACCCCAGGCTTTGGGCAACTCTGTCTAAAGGTCTGCAAACAGATTTTAAAGCTGTCCCTCTCTTTGCATGAAAGCTGACTAATTAAAAAGCCAGTCCCAAATTCAAAAGCACTGACAAAAACTATTCTCTGACCACGTAGTGCATTACATCAGGACTAAAACCAAGCATGTTTTTTTTAAATTTATCCACTTAATGTGATATTTACTTCCTAGACTTGGATCTCAGCATCTCCTCTGACAACATCAAATTCTCGGGTAATTCACACATGACACAGCACTAAAGAAGGAAAACCAGTTTCAGCTGTATTGACTAAGTTTCCTTTTTTCTCTAACAGCTCACATTTTTATCAATATAGCAACAAAGCCTTTGTCAATGGTTTGGAATGAAAATTACATCAGGTATATATGTGCAGGTATGGTGATGGTCTGACCTGTTGGGAAAAAAAAAACCAAAACAAATCCCCAGAACAGAGCACTGAAACCACTGAAAACAAGCACTGTACACATCCACTACCCTTCATATACAATTCACAAGTGCAGTATCCTTTGAAGAAAATTGCTTCTCAAAGGAAACCCAAAGAGGCAGATTTTTTTTAGTGTTTGGTTTAGTAAGATAATGTGGACATGTGTTGGAAATCACAGGCTGGAATTTTTAAAATTTTTTTTTCATAAGGCAAGAGGTTTATGTTCCAGAAGAATAGATGGGGTAAAGAATGAAGAAATGTTTCAAAAATGAGACATTCTTTCAAGTTTCATTCTCATTTGACATACATATTACAAAATAAAGATTTTTAAAAGTGCTATATGCTTTGTAAGTCTCATCGCAATATGTAAAGCAAGATTTTACACCTGCTGCCTAAGACACAATGTTAGTGGCAGTGTTAGTGGTAGATTAGACTCTCTCTCATTTCCCTCACTGTCTGGGACAACCTCCATCATGCATTAAGAACCAACCAACCAACCAACCCCACTCTACACATCCTCCAGAATCACTTAAGATTCATCTTCTAAAGTAACAGACTCCATGAAGTTGGCGACAGCTCGCTAGCGGCTTGCTTGATACCAAACCCAAGGCTCACTCTACCCAATATCCTGTGGCTCTTTGATCAGCCAGTACGAGACACAAAATGTTGAGAGGTATGCAGCCATGATGACATTGACAGATATGCCTAAGGGATTTAAAAATATTCCAACAATAAACAAATGTAAAAAAATTCATCCGCCAGCCCTCAGCTGTTAGCTGATTTTAAAAAGGTAGAGCAGTTTGCAGTAAACAATGATATTCAATCTTCAAGGACATACAGAAACACCCCTCCCAGCCAGAAATCAGACATGAAGGATTTCTGCAGCACAGTCTTCTGGCTCTGTGTAATGTGAAGAGTTTGTGTCTGAATGGTGAACCCCAAACATTTCTTTACTTTCGAAGTTTGGCTCCGTTAGTGCAGGTTTTTCAAAAATATTCTTTTTGCTAGTTTCTGGACAGTTTTGTACATATATTACTCGGTTATAAGCTTTAAGTCTCTTCCACAGCTGTACGTACACCTTGCACTGTACATACATGAACAGAAGTCCTCCAGTGAAACCAATAGCCACAACTACCAGCTTAGTCCAAAATGGCCACTCTAGAATACCTGGAAGAAAGAAAATAAAAAGAAGAATTAAGAAATTGACCTGGTCAGTATCAGCTGGACTAAATTGGATCTTTCAAAAATGTACTGTAAGGAGACTGTCACAGAGTTTGGGTCATGCAAACTATTCTTAGTTTGCCATTTTTCCTGTTTGGCTTTTTTTTCCCTCCTTCAAGTCAAGCACACAGACTTCTGCTTTACATCTCACATTCTTCCCCACCAGAGAAAAAACCAAAAAGCTGATTTTCTGTGTCTATGTCTTGATGCATCACAATCACAGAGTCAAACCAACCACCAGTTGCTTGTAATATGCTTAGGTCCTTTTACCCCTGTTTTTAAACAAAGACTGGATCAAATTATGAAAGGGATTCTATGGCATGGTTTCCTCTTCATAGCAGAGACTCAACTCAGGGACCCAAGAAGTCTGTTCCACTCTGTGATCACACAGTACATGGAGACATAAAGGAATGATTGTTACCATTTAGCACGACATGATTGTTATGCAGATGAAAAAATTTTATTTGCATCACACCCAGTAACTTGTATCTGAACTACAGCATCTCCTCTGATACAAAACTCTGAGTGCTGGTGATACTGAAGCATTCCAAGCTTACCCTCTGTCCTTAAAAATTACCACCATCACTCTTCCTAAACTTGTCTAGTTAGACAGTGCTATTTTAGTTAGACAGACTATTTGTCCTTTAGACAGTGGATCTTGTTACATTTCTATCAATCATTTTTAAATTAAAAACTTTTCATTTTATACATATTCTACTTACATAGGTTCTGTATTCATCCAGCCTCTTTAAAATAAATGTCATCACAAGATGGATATGAAACTATGCTGAATCACCCATTATCAGGTTTTTCAGAGAAAAAAAATCATATCTTTCCAACTCTTAAAAGTTTTAACCAAGATACAGGGTGGTGTTGTTTTGGAAGTGCATGGTAGTGTGGGAGGAATGAAAATATTTTAGTCCCAAAATACAAAGGGCACTGCAGCCCTACTACTGATGAAATCCCAACTGTGATTCATATCTGACCCTCTGATTCACAGGTGAACTGTCTGATGCTGTCTGTAGGCAGTGACAGCATATGCTTGCCCCTGTGTGGACATGAATACATATCCACACACACTCCCCACATCCCCCAGCTCATTACAGCACTCCCTGGATTTAGAATCCAAAGGAAGGGAGCAAAGAAAGCACTACAGCATGTATCAAATATTCACACCATTCCTCGTGGTTATGTTCATCTAATATATTTACTGGTTAAAATAACCTGGAGATGATGTATCTTTGAATATCCTTTTCATTACCATATGGAAACCTTACACTGGAAGGCAAATAATTTTCACTGTTCACGGAAGGGATGGGGTTGAATGGAACAGAAACAAATATTTCATTGAAAGCAGCTTCCTGACTGAAGTCATGAACAGTCCAACTATAGGCTAAATGAGAAATGAGAGGATAACTTTTTAATTTCAAGTGATTCTGCTCTGAAGAGACTGTAACAGCTCTGTGGATTTTCAGGTTCATTAATGCTCAACTACCTCCCCAAAGTACACTTCTCAATCACCAGCAAAACATCTTCCACCTGCATGTCTGCTTGGCAGGCAGTGCTCTGTAAGCCTCCTAACCACTTCCATCCCTTCTGTCCCCACCTTCAGGCTCAGCTGGCTGAGGAACAGTTCTGTGACAGCTGCAAATCTGAAGCCCAGCATACCTGAGTAAACACATTTCAGATCAGTAAGTTTACTGCTGACATACTAAAGAAAGCTTACTAAGTTAAGATACTGATTGCACTGGTGTGGCAGCCACTACATGCATTGCAGTGCATCTTGTCTCAGTAATGTGAATTGGAGTCCTAATATTCAACTTGAATTTCTTCTGCTTCAGGTACAATCACTCATAAAAGTTTTTCCATCCTAACATGGCTCTCACTCATGACTAACCCACCCCACAGATGACCAGGCAGAAAGAAAACCCTGTTGATTTACCTCAAAGATTTGAATTTAAGTTCCTCTTACTTCTTCTCTTTTTTAAAACTGTTCCAGTTTTGCCCAGTTTAAAGGTAGTCATAGCAGCAAACAAATGCTTACATCCTTATCTGCAAATTTAGACCTAAATTTGCTGAGGCAATGCAACTTTGTGTCTGGCTACAGTGGATTAGCTCTCGTATCTGCACATTTCACAAGTGCAAACTTAATTGACCTGAAACAGATTTAAAAAGCACCCACAGATTAACTCACTGGTTAACTTATTGATTTAATTAAGTAATTTTAGAACTGTGCTTTTAAACAAACCCAACCCCAGGGTAACGCTGACTAGTTTAAGTATAAACATCACCTGCACACTTACGTTCCACATCCTCTCTGCCATCAGGATAAATAATTATTCCAAGCAAAAAAGGGGAAGAGAAGCAGGTAACATACCGGTAGTTTGTCCCTGTTTAATCTCCTCAGCAGTCCTGTCTATCAGGACGTAGAGAGACCACACAACGCAGGTGATGGCAATGATATGGAATGTTACAGAGCACATGATCTTCCTCCTCTCGCTGGCTGTCATCTGCAGCTTCTCCCACTGGCAAGAAACCCAGAACCAGTGCAAGAGATTAGGAGTTTATTGTAGTTACTGGAGAGTATGAAAAGAGAACACTGATAAAGACAAAAACCAGGTGGGAGACCCAGTTTCCTCCGAACAAGGATTTTAAAAGTCAGATGGCATCACTGCTTTGGCCACAGCATGTGTGTGATGGCTGGCAGCTCACCCTGCTGTGACAGGAGCCATCCTGGTGCTGGAGGGGACTTGAGTGCAGCTCCCACCATCAGCACAACGTCATCACACTCTGCTTACCCCTGGAGCAGGGGCAGCTCCAGCACAGAGGGGCCCAAGGCCTATTATTTGTCCCATCCTGATCATATTCACCAATTCCATACTGTTTTCTCCTGACTGAAAGGACACCATAAGGGCTGAGTTGAAGATACAGAAGCATTTTATCTTCTTGCTGCAGCTGAACCTCTAAAGGGACTCTTTAAATGTATTTGAGAGGTAAACTCCTTCTATTTTTGGCTCTATCCCTACCTTCTGGCAACTTGCCTGCTTCCCACAGTTGACCTGTTCAGATATAACTAATGATGTTGAGTGACTCATTTCTGAAGGTGCACAAAATTTTTTTTTTCACAGGGCACAAATATTCAGAAAATGTTTTCCACCCACTTCAGGCAGAGTGAGCACAGAAAAAAACAGCAGTCAACTGACAACTATAGCAACTCTTCTTTCTTTGGATTCTCTACAGTAATTTCTTTACTGTCCTCTGGTTGGGCTATGCAAAGAACTGTCTGCACAGACAACAGAGCTGCACAATACTGCAGCTCAGAGGCAACCACACTCTATGCCAAGCAGCTACCTAGACAAAATCTGCAGTTTTTAGAAGGCAATGATCCACCACAGTCATAAGCAAAGGACATCCTATCCATTGGACATGCTAAACTATACACTTTGCAGACAGTACCTCTCTCTAAAAAAATAAGAAGTGTTTGAAATCTGCTCTATTTTCTGTTAGGAGTCACTTTTAGGAATCGGACAAGTTCTCATAACAGTTTTCACATAGCTGCAGTCAAAACATCCCACCCTACGCACTTTAGGCTCATTGTAACTGAATGTAGTATTTCTCATTTATTCTAGCTCCAGACTGAGGTTGTTGTTTAACCTCTTCCACTTTGGTAGATATGGCAGGATTTGTCTGTGCTAAGAATACCAGTGACTTCCATCTCAAAATCCTGGCATAAGGACAACTGAAATTGAAAGCTTGGAGGATGTCAGGGAACAAAACAAGGACAGAAGCACCAAACTGGTCTTAGTACCTACACTTTAAGTCACCAGATTTATGAAAGGCACTTTTCTATAAAACAAAAATACATGTTCTAGCAACCTGAGAGTACTAAAACTTAGTCATTCACAGCCTAAGAAAAGGTAAAAATGAAAACACATTTAACAGGGAACCACCTTCTACTTCAAACGTATTATTTTCACTAAATAAGTTTGATCCTTTAAAAAGAAAAGGAAAGGTACAAATTTTAACTAAATTACATTCAGGAAGTGTGATTTAAAGTAAATTTAATGTGAAATCGTCCAATTTTCAAGAGAACTTAAAAGCCATGTGGATCTTAGAGCCAGAAACTAAAGCAGGTAACAGTAATACAAAAGTCCACATTAAAAAAAAAGTTGATAACTGTAAAATTTTGTGCCTTAAAATCTAACTGTAAATAAAAAAGTAAGATTGCTGCATGCACATATATATATATTAATGTATGTACATTTACACACAGAAAGCTGCTGAGCTATAAGAGCTGGTATCAGAGCTGGATTCCAGTGATGCTGAATTTGCCAGGGTAAGCATTAATTCAAATCCTTTTGTACCTATACAAAACTGACCAGACTTAACTAAGGAGCCACAAAAATGCTAGTAAATACGTGCTGGGTGCTGCAGGCTCGTGGGCACAGCCTGTACCAGAGTGGATCTCTGTTTAATACAGCATGTCCTTGGGGAAGCAGGTGCTGTGCCTACCTTTCTCAAAGGCTTCAGTTTAGTCTCCATGATGAACTCATACTTGCACAGCTCACAGCATCGCGTATCCGAGCTCTTGATCCATTGCTGCAGGCAGGCCTGGTGCACAAAATGAAGACTTCCCGTACAGTGACAGGGGGTAATCAAAGGGCTCTCATCATCTCCTTCACAGTGACATATCCTGAATCAGAAGCAAAGCTGCTCATTAGGAGAAAAGGAAGCAGAAAGGATGTGGAAGAATTGTGTAATATCTGTGATCACACATGGATGTTCACTGAGGATCCTGAGACATATGAATCAAAGGAATGTGTTCCACAAAGGAGCTACAACTAAACAACTCCACTGCTGCACAAGCACATACACAGGCACAAAATAATTAAGCACAGACACAGCTAACTAGACAGCTGCTTTCTCACAAATGAGGCACACACAGAGAACCTGACAGAAATGCAGTACCTGAAAGAAAAAACGGAGCAAGGAATGACAATGTTTCACCCAGACCAATAGCACTTAACTGCAAATAGCATTTAAACAGATCAGACAGCATTTCCCAAGACAAAATATGCACAGAGAGGTACACCTACTCATGTACTATGGTCTGAAATAGAAAATAAAACAAAATTCCTAAACCAGTGGTGGAAGAGTCCACCCCAGGATCATGAACAACTAATTCAGACAGCCTGGATTTTGCACAAGTGACTAATTCCAATGCAAGTTGCTAAGAGAGTTAGCCGCTTAGCACTGAATCTGAACCCCAAAACACACTTACCCTAAATGGTTTTGCTTCTTCAACTCTTACTTAGTAAGAGTTGCTAAGGAAGCATCAGCTCTGCAAAACGCCCTATTGTCCTCACAGCCGACTGTCTTTGTGCAAACAGCAAAGACATCTGATAAAGTGTTACTACCAGCTGCTGACATTTGATTTCCAGATTCAATTTACACACAACCCTTGGGTAGCATCAACACTGTGAAGTCTTTCTAACCATGTGGAAGAGGTCATAAATTGAAAAGGGGATGGTGAGGAGCTCAGGGAGTGAATACAAGTTATTAAGCATATGTGAAGTACATTCTGGCCTGCTGCCATGCCTGTCTATTACTGAAATCTCTTACTGATGTGTAGCATCTTGTCTCTTGTGACCTTGCTGATAGCTGGCAAGTGGAAATGAAGGAGTGGGTGAATTACAATAGCATCTTGTTGACGATAAGCCAGTACAGAACTAGAGATGGTGGTAACGAGGGGGGAAATCAAACAATATTGGCAAGTAATAACAAAACCAGCTTTGGGAAGTGCTGTTAGGGAGGAGGAAGACTAATAAAATGCTAGGTAGAGGGACTGGATATTTGCTTCTCTCCTGTACTTGATGACTCTTGCTCCTCAACCACATTTTGGAGGTGAGACAGGGCAGACCTGCCGACAAGTCACCATGAAGACAGTCCAGATCTTTTTGTTCCTACCACCTGTGCACATGATTAATCCCCTGTAGCTGGAATAAGGACATCCATTATTTTTGGACCTCACGCTATGGACATCACACCAGCCTACCACTAACAGCCAGCACTCAGATCCTCTTTGACCAAACCATCCAGGGAGCCCCTAACAAATAGGAAAGTGTGGTGTGATACAACTTGAGAGGCAAAAAAAAAAAAAAAAAAAAAAAAAAAAAAAAAAATCAAAAGCTATACTGATCTGATTTCAGAAGCAATTTTCAAGCAGTCTGTTTTCCTCCTGACTCCCACCCTCTGACCAAACCAGCAGTGTTGTCAGGACAACACATTGCTCATTAAAAGCTAAGACATGCTCAGCTTGACCTTTATGATGCGTAGCTGAGTCTCTAATAATATTCCCAGTTTGGGCACTGATAAGAGAAAAATACCATCTCAGAACCCCAAACCTGAAATAATTTTTATGAGAATTTATTTGACTCCAAAGGAAATTATTTTGCTTAGTAGCCTTGTTAAGTGCATCAGAGGGGTGCAGGACAGCAGAGAGAAGGCTGCATGCTCCAAATCACACATACTGTATTAGCAAAGTGACAGGATAAAAGAAGAGACAGAAACAGCACAAAGGCAGGGGAAAGCAGAACAGTCACCACTGCACATGGGAGGGTTCAAAGGTAGGTGGTTCTCTGGTAAACCAACCTGCAGGTATCCCCCGATGTGGACACAGGGGAGAGAGGGGGTAACTTTTCTGAGAGGGGGGAAGGGCAGTCAAGGTCACTGTCCTTCTCAACTGAACAGAGCGGTGCCCGCTGCTCTTTTGTTCTGAGTTTCACTGAGGTGCTGTCCTCAAAGACGTCATCATCTCCCATATCATCAGAGCAGAAGTCCGTGCTTTCCACCAGCATGCTGGAGGATTTGTCAGCTTGGAAGTGACTGGAATAGCTCTCCAGTTCATGAAATTTATGCAGGCTGCTGATGCTGGAGGTGTGGGAGAAGGAAAAAAGGTAACGCAACAGTTTTTTGCTCCTTGAGGTGTCATGGTCCACCTTGTCCTCCAGCAGGGGGATATGCACAGCGCTGTGGTTCTCTGCTCCTCCCGATGCACTCGAGTAGTTGGAAAGGGAAGGGATATAGGAGTGCTTAGAATTGCTAAAAGAAAGAGGCCTGAGATTCAGCGGTTTCCTCTCTTTAAGATGAAATTTGTTAATCCTTAAACACTGCTCTTGGTTCGGGGTCAGTTTGCCTTCTGAGCGTGTTCGCTCCACATAATCAAAGCACTCGCTGGTGCTCTGTGCCTTCTGGTCCACGTCATTGAGGGACTTGGAGAATTTCAGGGTGCGGGTGGCCTTTACATTCTTAGCAGACCTGAGTTCCTGGCCCCGATCCTGCCCACGGGAGTTTCTCTTTGCTGCATGTAACGTGTCCTGACAGATTACTGTCACAGTGACCCCTTGTGTCAGAGGGCTCTGGCAGTGCGGATTTTTCAAGACAACAGCAGACTGCACTGGACTGTGATGACAACACTCAGAAAACACTGCACTGGAACTGCATGCAGAACAGTGGAATAAAAGCACAGAAAGTAAAAAAAACTATTAAAAAAGAGAACACGTATAATTAAAAGTGAAGAAATGAGAATTACAGCTAGTGTGGGAATGGCAAACATAGCAGGGCCAAACAGTCAGTAGGATTTAACAAAGCAGTGTTAGACAGCAGTCAAGTCAAACAAATGGGATGCTTCATGTGGGATTCCCACATTGCTTACTTCCCCATAAACATGCTTTTTCAGTTTTGTTTTTCCTTAATTTGAACCTCGCCTGAGCCTCACTGTGGCTGTGCAAACGGCACACTTTACCTGCAGATGTCCTGGTTGGATGGTGTAACAGAAGTCCGAGAGAAGCTATGAGGGGCAGAGACAGAGGTTGGACTTCCAGCCTGCAGTGAAATTAAAACAAACAAATAAAGCCCTCAAGTCAGGAGTCAGTATGCACAGCAATCACCTTCAGGGCGAAACACAGCATACAGAGTCAGATATCACTCTACAGCAGATACTCAAGGGCTAGGTGTAAGAAAGTGACTTTACTGTTAAATGCGAGAAAGGTCACATAGACTCATCCCTGGAGAAGTAGTGATCAGAACAGAAATGTTTTACCCAAGGTCAAATGCAGACATCTCTGGAGTGGAACCTGCCAGCTGTCAAACAATGCACAGAACAACAGCTCAGGAAATGAGCAATGCTACAGTAATTACAATAATTGGATGGAAGTGTGTGTATAAACTAGTTGGAATTTAGCTAATCCTTCCTCTTGCAATGATGGCAAAAGATTAGAGGCTTGGGGTTTTCTTCACAAAACAGAACTGTCAGTAATTCAGTAACTCAAACACGACCTCAGGATTTATATTCCTTACTAGCATATGCACATGAGCACCATCTGCCAACCCAAACCATTCCCTGAAGTATTTTCTGTACTTTGTGAGGCCTTTCATCCTGGTCTTACTTGAACAGGATCTTCTGCCTACCTGGAGAACAGGTGTGATAGCAGTCGTCACAACAAGAGCACAGCAAGAAAGACTTAGCTGAACTAACTCAAAAACATACAGCGAAGCTCTTGGCATATTTAACACTTAATAGACAAGCTTCTAAAATCAATGTGCTAAGAAGGAACATTTCTCAGAGCTGTGACTCCGCTGGCTGTTATTAAAGACCTTTTCTGCTGCTGTATTCTGCACGTCGCTTTGACAAAGCTCTCAACTCTTCCTGGAGGTTTTGGAGAGGAGGAGACCTGCATCAATAACCTCATAATAAAGAATCTTTAAACCTGGGCTTCCCATGTTCCACAGCTGCTGGACAGGCTGCACTGCTCACCCACTGCTGCAAAACACTGCTTGCATTTCAAAATTCAAACAAAGGTTCACAGCTCTTTTCATCTGCACAGCAAAGCCTGAAACCCAGGAAGGAACAATGCAACCAGAAGAACAACAGAAGTGTCATCTACATACTGGGCTGCACAGAAACCAGCACAGCCAGCAGAGCCCTGGGTCAGGCAACTGCAGACAGCCAGACCAAGGAGACCTCAAGTGACAAAAGGTGTGCTGCCACAGAAGCACGCTGTGCCCAGCCCCGTGCTTCAGCTTCGCACACCAGAGCTGCTCAGTCATCACTGCTTTGATCATGCTGCAACACACACTGTACCTGTCTTGGGACTCCTCAATTCTATACTTAATTTATTAAAAGCCCCTATTGTATATTTAAACAAGGCTGCTACAGGCTTTTATACTGTCATAGCAAAACCAAGGCTCCTTGTCACACATTATACTTTTATTTCTTTGTGAGAGAAGATACACACACATGCTACTTTAAAAATACAGGTAAAACAATCACCTTCCTTGTCACAGAACTCATCTTTTAAGGTTTTATTTTTCTGGTCAACTGTACTATAGGCAGCAATGTATTTGCCCTCACATTGGGACGCCTCAGGTGCAGAAAGACTGAAAAAACAGGTATCCATTTACAGCTGGGTCTGCAGGAATCAAAGGCAATACTCAGACACACACTTCTTAATCCTTAGTAAGACACTGTAACTTATTTCCCATCTTACCCAGCTGGGTACACATATAGAATAAAACCCAGGAGAATAACCTTGGGCCAGAAAGCAAACTGAGCTATGTTATGACTGTGACAAAACAAATTAAAGGCTAAGATCAATTACTGGTTTTATCCCAGAAACTCCAGTTCTTTATGTTTTACACCACTTGCACGTGCTAATGATACAGGATTCTAATAATGCAGTAATGTGAATTCAGGTATTTGTTGGAAATTTGTTCTCTCTTTGATGCTTAACCTCTCCTAAAAGCACCTGACGTCAAATCCTGTCTTTTAAAAAGGGGTTGTACACTAACATGCAAGCTGCTGCCAAAAGCCTAAGTATCAAGTGCTGCCAGATCTAGATGCAGGGCTACATATAGTGCTGCTGGCCAGTCCTCCCAGCTCACCTGGGTCTATTGACTCAGACACAGCAGCTTTCAGGCAGAGAGGTGCCACAGAAAAGAAGAAATACAAGCAGCCTCGGGACAGAACAGGGCAAAGAAGAGGCGGTGATGGGTGAATGGAACAGGCAGATCCAGCTATCTTGGTGCTCTGATGCTGCTCCCACACAGGGCTCAGCTCTGAAGAGGCTGGGAAAATACACAGTCAGAGACTTCTCCACTCTGTAGCTTCTGGCACATACCACCCTCACTGCCCCAGCAGCAGCCTCCCAAGCAGCAGCACCTTTGGCAAAATTGGCTATTTATGACAGCAACAGCAGGTTTCATAGCACTCCTCGTAGGAGGTTTCTGCCATGCTCATATGCGACACGTAGCCTAAGCCTTGACAGCCTGAATTTGACCCTTCTAACCCCATAATCACTTGCTGAAACTCTGTGGACTGTCATGCCCTTCACATGGAGGAATATCTGAGCCTTGAAGACATGTGCTTGTGAGTTACTCTGTACAGCCCTACTGGTTGCCTAAAATAGCTCAGTACCAAAGGTCAATCGTTAGTTAATTGTGTACATTGACATTCCCATCTAATGCAATTCACTGAGGTCACAGCATGGCCTTCTGCACTGGTGTTCAGACAATCATAGCAATCCTGAAGATAACGATTCCTGGAAGCCTGCAGTTCTCTGAAGGGTTGCCAGCAGGAACACATAGATTTTTTTATATGCATTTATATATATATTATATATGTTCTTATTCTGCCTCCACATAAACAGTGTTATCTATTGGTGAGAGAACTCAGCTTTTTCTGATTACATACTTTTGATTACATGTTGCACACCAAAAACCAAAAAACCCCACCCTGCCTAAGAAAATAACGGCATCTTTGAAGTTTGCCATAGGGACCATGCCCATGGCTTGGGTATATTTCAAGGTCAACTGCTTATTGAAGATGGCTCTTCTGAGTATAGTTGCTGTTGTCCCACTCTGGGCTGCACTTCAGTACTAGCTATTACATCTCATTTTAAAGAACAGGGCCTGTCACATTCTAAAAACTTTATTAAATTATTCATTGAAGGTAAAAAATTAGAAAACAACTCCAGTGAATTCTTCAACTGATTGGAAGTCTAAAGGAAGCAAAGAAGGTTTTTCCCCCCATACCTACCACCATTTGTAGGTGCCACATGAATAGGAACAATACTGTGACCCTACTACTTGTGCTACAAAAACATTTAGAAGTCTCAGCTAAGGATCTGGAACTAACATACTAAGAACTATGCCCATTTAATAATAGAGTACACCTCTCCTTTGGGCAGACAAAGAGTTAGAGAAAAGAAGCTCAATCTTAAGTCTTTTATCAGAAGGAACTTCAGAACAAGGAGCTTTAGGAAAATACAAATTTAGCAATAGAGCAAGGAGCTAAACACTCCATAACCCAAATTTCAACCTAGCATTTTGATTACAGGCTTGCCTTTATTTTATGCTCTCTTGAGTACTTTCAGCAAGTACTGTATTCCATGTACATGTTGGCTGGTGGCTCTTGCTAAAGTGCACTGCAGTTGTACGGTCTCTGAAGTTCATCTGTGGAGCAGATGTGGTTTGTCACTGCACACATGCCAAAGGAGGCTTCCAGCAGTGCCAGCACACCAAGGCAGCAGTGCAGTGAGACCAAATTGCACTGACCTGACACCTGAGATAGGCAGAACAGGCCACCTGTGGACACTGGGTGATGTGATGGGCAGACAGCCCTGCTGACAGGCTGCTTTTGAAAACTTTTATACCAGCACGGCAGGATCAACCATCAGCAACTTCTGATCTTCTCCAGTAGGTTCTCCCTACCAGATCCATGACATATTGACCTACAGTGCGTATTAAAATCAATTGTATTTAAAGTGGGTTAAGATAAATTATTAAAATGGGGAGTAGTTAAAAAAATGGAGGGGAAATATGGGAAAGAGGCATCTGAAAATTTCAGGATGATCAACTCCACCATGTAATTTTGGCAACAATTTGACAGGAACCAGCAGTCAGACGCTGGAAGAACTTTTTTCCGTACTTTATGTAATGTATATGACTATAATTAAAATTATGTCTAGTAACTATAAGCAAAGCTGAAGTCAGCTTTCCCTTATTATTTCTAAAGAAATCTAAAGGAGGATTCTGTCGGGAACTTTCTCTAGATTCCAGGGCTGAAGATACTAGAGAAAGGAGGCTATCTATCCCTTTAAAACCTCCTCAAGGATAATACAATCTGCCTATAGCACAGGAGTAATGTTGACCAAACCCAGTAACAACTGCACAGGCTCTGCAGGGAGAAGAAGAATAAAAAAATATATAAAAATTAAGTATAAAATATTTAGAAATCTTCCTCAAAACACCTTGACTGGACTGAGGGAACAAAAGAGGAAAGGAAACCCCTGCAGGTTCCTCCTTAATGGGGTGCCCTCATACCTGTATGAGGTAAGACTCCAGCCCCAGGAGAGGGAATTTATCACAGCACAGGGAGACTATCACATTCCTTACAAATATGACTGCACTGTGCCCCAGCATGAGATTACTTCTCTTGTACTTGGGGAAAGAGTATACTTTCATCTTCACACTATACAATTTTTCCTGTCTTTTCCTTTCCCAGTAACTCAGCAGAAGGTTGTTTTTAAGCAGCTTGTGTTTCCCTAGCCCCAGGTTCAAGCACCTGAACAGAACACCTCCAAGAAACAGTTCTTTTTATTAAGCCTTGGTCATCTGATAGATTACAGGATTGCTAAATTCTGCAACTGAAAAACCTGGACTGCTTTTCTACAAATGCTCACTGAATCCATTAAAGCTTCAGGCAACAGTGGACGTGTGTATTCATATGCTTTTCTAAATCTGTTCCAAGCTGATGAACAGCCTAAATGGATTTTAAATTTCATAGCAAGCTTAGGCTACCACTTTGTGTCTGCACTAGCTGCTATTCATCCTAAGAATAATCTAATACTTTGCAGTGTGCTTCTGTTCAAAAGATAAAACTATACAGGCCTTCAGAAAAGACAAAGCATTTACATTTTTTAAGGGGTTCACTTTTGATTTCTTTCCTGTGATCCCACTATTAGCATTTTCAAAGTTTATCCCTTGGAGGGCCATGAAAATAAGACTACAAAGTGCTTCCCTTTTACATTAGAATCAGCCCTCCAAAGCAATCAGATGATAAGAACAGCATGCACATGACCTGAAGGTATTTCCAGACATCACATCATCAGTTTCAGGATATATCAGACACTTTAAAGGTAAACAATACCACTAATTTGAGAATAACTGTTTAGAGACCAGCTATGTGACCTCATTTCATCTGCTTGTAAGCACAATTCCTTTATCTATAAACTGAGGGCATGAATTACCATTACTGTGAAAATCACTCTTTTAGCTGCTCCCAGTGACTAGTTGTATTTTAGGGTCGATTTCTCCTATATTTAGAGGACAAAGCTTCTACAAAGCTTAATTATTTCTCTGTGGGGCTTGTATGATGAAGGCAATTTGCAGCAATCAATTGGAAGAAATGCTGGCTTAGGGTAAACAGCCAGGATGTAGATCTGGGCTGTAATCCCATGTGCCAACTGGGGTTGTTTCAATCAGCATCAGTGCTGTTTCAGTGTCTGAACAGGGCAAGTGCAAGTGGAAATCAGGCTGTGTTAAGTCCCATGACTAAGTCAATTAAATCTGCCCTCAATGATATTTTTTTCATTTCAGAACAAACATGAAAGATTTCAGAAATTCAAATGTTTCATGTGTAGCAGATTTAAATGGAGTGTTTGAAATATATACACCAAAAAAGCAAAGAAGGGCCTGGAGGAGTGCCACACCCCCCAGCGTGTAACACACTGCACACAGCCTAATGGCACCACGGGAAGATCCTCCTACATCTTATTCCCTGCTCCTTTTTCTGCTGTTTCTGGCCTCCAACCCTAGCCAAGCAGTCAGGTGATTGCTTTTTCTTGGCTTGGCCACAAGTACTAGCATCTCTTCTGCCCCTCTTAGCATCTGCCTCTTGGAGAACTGTCTTTTTGCCCCTTAATCCCAAGGGACAGCTCCACCTGGCCGTGACACTGGGGGTCTATACTCAGAGAGATCCTGCTACTTCTACCAGCTGATTTCATTTTCAGTAGTACCATCTGTCTGCCTCCCTGCTTTATCACTTTTAGCCCTTGGGCATTGCTTTCCTTGGTCACAATAAGTAACACAGCATTCTCTCTTGGCTGAAGGCTGAGTTCTGACTCAATCCTTTTCCACTAAAATTGCTCTGTGCAACTGAGAGCAGTGGAAAGATACACAGTAATAATCACAGCGGGTTCGTAATGACATGGCAGATATAGTAAGGCTTTGAATCAAGTGGCAGTGCCAAGAATTTGTAGCAGATTTGCTATTTTGCTGTGCTGTAAACTAGATTTGGGTAGAAAAACAATGGCTGAAAGAGTCAGTTGCAGAAAGCATGACCATCATTTCTGTACACACACGCACCCCCCCAACACATCTGGAAATGCAGCATGTAATTGATTTAACCCAGTTTTAGTTAAAAAGCTCCTCTTAAAATGGTGTAGGATCAACAAGTCCTGTGGATTTCAGAAAGAGCTATACAGGCAGCCAAGCATTTCCATTCTTACTCCTTTACATGTATCCAATGTGCCTTATTGGCCAGGTTGCTTTGGTAGTCTGAACAATAAAAAAGGGCCCTTTCCTATTAAAACTCACAATTAAAGAAAAATTTTCCATGTACTTAAGCTTCCATGCAGCATTCCACTACCATAGTCTTTCCTGATTTGTCATTTGAAATTGCTTGCAACAGTCAAAACACCTGTTGATCACAAAATAACTGTTTCAGTTCAGCACTGAACTACCTGGATGCACAAGGCTGCATTCAGACTTGTAGGCAAATCAGGTGCTGATTTCACTGATGGGACTTCCACCCTCTGCCCTTGTTCAAACTTATCTCCAGAGTGGAGAAGGTGCACAGAATAGATCAGACAGAGGTGACAGAGAAGCAGTAAGAACATCAACACCTCTGGGAAGCTCATTTTGCAACCAAAAAGTCTTCCCCATTAAACTGACAAAGCTGACTTTTGATCCCCTCGAGAACTTTAGCTTTCGCAACACACAGCAGTCATGTTGAACGTTTCAGTGCTTCAAGAAGAATGTAAATATTGATGTCTCACTTGCCAGCACTCCCAGGGAGAGCTCTGCCAAGTGCAAGGTCCTTCCCACTGCACTGCCACACTACCAGTTCTTGATGAATTAAGAATGAACTGAGCAGATTCATGTGGGTACTGAAGTGCTGCTACCAAAAGGCTTGTGCTGATTTGAGACACTCTGGGAAAAGTACAATGACACTTAATGGCAAAACCACTACCTCTGCTGAACAAAACCTGAAAATCCAATTAAGGATTCCTAAGAAGATAAGAACCAGAGTAAAAAGGAACAAGCATAGTCCCATTTTAGAAAAACCCACATAAGAATTTATATTCACACACTTTTTATTTCAAAGTCCTTTATATGGGGCCTTTTGATGCCAAATGCAAAACAATCTCCTATCAATCCATGATAACAACACCTTCAGCTTGGTCACTACCTTGTGCACTGGGCAGTTGTCCTGATCATTGTTCAGGACACCCAGTAGTCCTGTCTTTTGGCTCCAAAGTGAAAGTTGTCTGTGCCTATATAAACCATGTATTATGTGCAGACACTGTCTCCTCTGCTGGAGATAGTCATGAACAGTTCCCTAGATCCAGAAGTACCCACAACAGAAAAAAGGGACTTCAACTTGTCAGAGCCATAATGACTTAGTCTTTCATTAAAAGTAACTATGAACAATCACTTAAACTGTGGCAACAAAGAGTTGAAGCTTATGCACCCCATGAAAAGTACTGGGCAACCAGCACAGCCTTGCTTGCATGAAGGCTTTAAGCAATTGTACTTGTCTAAGTAAAAAGTTGCTAGGCTTACAGCAAATAAAAAATCTTATTTGCAATGCAAAGTAGGGTATGTATTGCAATAATTATCTTGGACAGAAGATACCTTTTTCCTAATGGCATAGCAAAGCAATTATGCTTTTGATGTGCCCATCAGCTATGCTGAAGAGTGACTAGAATGGGTGGAGCATCTTCTCTTACATGACCAGGGTCTGTAAAATCAAACATTTAAAAATACTTGCATGGTCATGTCCTGATAACAAGTTCATGGCACTAAAAATAATTCAGTGTTGAAGTAACAATAGAATAACACTTAACCATATATCCTATACATATTATGGGATGCACAGCTATACATATCTTACACAGCTTTATCTTATAAAACAACATGCTTGAGTGATATTTTTGGAGCCAGTTTCCCTCCCAGATAAGATCTCAGGCATCTGTCATCTATCTTGCTCCTATCAAGCAAAGGAGGCTGACAGTGTGAAAGAGAAAACCTACTGTAGCTTCCATTTCATTTGACCTGTAAAGAGAGTCTGCAAAACACCAGAGTTCTAATGTTTCAGGAGTGACTATCAATGACAGGCATAAAAAGCATTTTATACTGGTCACATCATCACATATATCACCCCAGTTTTGAAATGAATGCAATCCCAGTATCCCCAAGTTTATCACAGAGAGTTCTATCAAGCAACATACCTTTGAGATGTTACTAGAGCGGCTCACGGAATGCCCCAAAGCCTTCTCATTCTGAAAGAGCAAGAACAGGATCACTGCAGCAACAAGTCACAGTTATGAAAATATTTAAAAGCTGGCATTAGAAACCAAATTCTATGGAGAAAGTCTTACAGCTGGGGCTATTAAGGATGTTGCTTCTATTGACATCAGCCTGATTTACAATAATCACTGAATTGCTTTGTTTGTTTAACAAGATATTACCTTCCAAAAAATCACATAGGCAACACATATACAAACTGAGAAATGCTAAAGCAATTATTTCTTTCCTTTGAGGGTAGTGTAAAGTCCTTTACTCAGATGGCATCTATTTTGGAAAGGATACTTCTTAGTATCATGAAGACCTGCTTCATCGACATTTGAAGGCAAACATGCAACCACTAAAGCTGAAAGCTGTTGCTTAATGAAAAATGAAAATATTGCAGTGATGACTGGAAACAATTGTGAATAGCCACATGCATGTCATCTTCAGGATACAGGGCAGAATTATTGAGGAACTTCTTTTTACTACAGAACTCGGAATTAAACTGGGAATATCATACAACATGGAAATGTGGAAGCTGCAATTCTCAAAACTGAAATCAGCAATGCTTGTATCTGTTATTCACTTTTCAGTCTGCAGACCCTGACCCATAAGCATGATAATCTTTTCTCCTTTGAAAATAAACTGTAGGTTTCAGCAAGATGTTTCATCCTTTAAGGATACCTGGTTTCTGAACATATATTTATGGTAAGTGTAACTGGACACAGTTGCTTCACTTGGAAGAGCCTTGAAATTGCTTTGCAAAAACTTTTCTGAATAAAATACCAAGAATTTTTTTCCCCCTAAACAAATATTACAAACAGAGCAAGTAATAACATTCAGTTACAGATCTCCATTCCTCCAAGTTTGTAAAGATGGGATGCAATTGGTTTGAGATTTAAACCCTCTGACAAAAGGGCAAAGTTAGTACTTTTTCCTATGAGTGCTATGCTATATAAGGGCTTCTAGAAGTGCATCTTTTTTCTTGGGATTTTAGGAAACAAACTCTTTCACATTTATTCCTGATGAAAATTTAACCTGACAGAGACACTTTGACTGACAGCACCCTCTTCCAGTCTTCTTGGCAGTGTCTGATCAGACAGAGCTTGAGATCAGAAGTCCTACATATATAATCAATAGGGACACAACAATTTCCCTGTCAAACAGGCAACTGCTGTTACTCTTAGATCAGCACACTGGTCTCAGACCTCCTGCCTGTGGTTTGCTACAATTCAAGTGACTCTTCGATGACTAAAGCCCACATCAAGTCAGCCTGGCTGGCTGAGCATTCAGATGCTACACCCATACTTTTACATCCCTGTGCTCCCAAATACTTCTTCCTATAGTGCATCCCCCACAGCAACTTCAACATTTTGATGAGAAAAGAGAAGCCAAGGCATAAAAGTTTAGCATGTGCTTACAAAAGCAGGGTGTCCCTTCCTTACACCATCAGCTGTCTCTCAACACAGTCCTGGGCACTATGTCAGATGACAGGTAAGAACTGCATTTCCTTCATTAAAAGAAGCAAATACAATATTCTGAAATTTCCTGCATGAAGGAAACTGAGTATCCAGAAGACAGTAAAACAGTATTTCAGAAGCAAAGGGGGAAACTGGTTAGGGAACACCACATGCCAGTTTTGACCGATGGCCAAAATAAAAATCAGCAAACATCAGAATGCCAGATTTGCATATTGCAAGGCTGAGTTTGATTTTTGAGATGACTGTGAGCTTTTGTTAAATAGATAATAGTATTCCTGGAACAGAAACAAACACACAAAGACCCTCAAAAATATGGACATAATGCATATGCAAAGACTAATGTTGGACAGGACTACTGCCAGAACCCATACAGCTGAGAATTGGCTCCAGTCATAAGGGAAAGCCTTGCTGATTTAATCAAAGGCAGTATAACCATAGCAACAGGGCAAAAAAAAAAGTTCATTGAAGCTACAGGAGACAGGAGGAAGAAAAAAGGGGGCAGGAACAGTGTTCTCAAGCTATGACGAAAAGAGACCAACCAAGCTGGCAAGCACAAAGACTTGTCACTGCATATGTGTGAGGGGTGGGGGAAGCAGGCTGTGCTCGGCCTTCTAGGGATGCGTGGGAAGCAAACAGAGCAAGGCTAAAAGGGACAAGGGAAAATGAGAGCGAAGAGTGAGACCCCTTGGGCAAGAAGTCTCCCTGAAGCAAGGCAGGTGACAGTCTCAAATCCAGCCCAAGGTGTCAAAGACAAGGATGAAATTAAACAGGGCAGAGCTTTCTTCGTGTTAACTCAATGCCCCTCAAAAACTCCTGTCTAGCTGACAAAGACGTCTGCAAGGGAGCAGGACTGAACTTACACAGGCACCTGTGTTGAAAAGGATGCACTAAAATTCAAGAAGCAGGACAGGCTGGAAGACAAGAACTGTATTTGCACAATACAGTAGATGATGCAGAGTAAACAGACTTTTAGCTGCTGCCACAGAAACCTGTCTGTCTGCCTCTGCTCCCAGAACTGATTTTACCTGATAGATGGCAGGAGCCTCCAAGAGACAGAGGCACATATTATCTTTATTCATCTACTGTTGGAAACATACCTATCAGAGGTTTCAGTCAGTAGATGACTGTGAACAATTGGTTTTGTTATTGAAAGGGTGACTATTTTAAAACAAAAAAGCAGTCTTGAAAAATGCTCCCTGAAGGGCTACAGAGTGCATGCACACATATATTTAGTAATCTGTGATATTCCTAATGGACTCCTAAGCAGCTAAGTGCTTTTTAACAACTGTTTCTTAGCCACATAAAGCAGGTACATCCACAACATCAACAGGAAATTCACTACAGGTAGATTTTAATAGCAGGCACAATTACTGAGGAACAGAAACATTAAACAGATAAAAATTATTTAAAAGGCAAACAAACAAAGCTCACTTTTCACTCTATATCCATCACCAGTACGTGCATCCTGGGATCTTTTAGGATTATTCACAAATTATCACTGACATGGGAGTGGCAAGGCTAAGTTTCTGTCATGGTACCACTATTCCCAACAAATAAAACCTTCACAGACTATTTCTAACATGTTCCCACTGCACAGTAAGACATATTCTGGTTGGCAATTACAGCTCCAAACAAGCTCTCCTCCCCTCCTGCAAAAGCATTAGTCTTTGCACTTGAATGAAAGACCAAGACAAATGCAACATCTGCCAGCAAGGACCCTACAATTATCACCAGTTAAAGCAAGTGTCACTCTCCTTTAGCAATTCAGTCTTTCTGTATGGGATAATGGGAATCCTGCCTTTTGAAGTCATCCTCCTCAGCTAGAACCACCTGGCAGGGGTTTAAAAAGCAAGCGAGCAAACAAAGCTCACCTAGATAGGAAACAATTACAAGTGCAACTTATCACTTCTCCTGAGCAATTCACTGGCAGTTGCTGCTCTGGGGCCCCAGCAGCTAGTGTGGCTCTAGAAAAATGACTAAAAATGAGAAAAATTGCTACCCAGTCCTCTGGATGCACTTGCTTGCAATTGCCAGAATCCTCCTCCCAGCTTTCCTTTCTTTTTCTACCTTCCCCTTGAATTTGCTCCCAACAGTAAGTGACAGAGCTGCCTTCTTTCTTCAACAGTTACTTCAACTCACATCTGCTTTTCTTCAGGGCTCTACCCCTTACCTTCTCCATCCTCCTGGCTCATTTTCCCTTCTGTCACCATTCCTCAGTTGCATGACACCTCTCCCTTTTCAGTTCAGACATCTAGAAGATGGTAACTCCCTTCTGTCCTTGCTTTTACCTCAGGGGATGGTACTCGTTTGCTCTCAAGACACCAGTGTCTATGTGTGAACCCACACAGGCTTGCTTCCTCTAGTCTTAATTCTCTAATATACCAGTGACCTGACAGGGCACTATATTCCCTGTTTTGCAATACAATTTCTGTGTTACATTATCTTACATGATAACATGGGTTAAGAGCTTCATCTGAAGATAGATGTTCTCCATCTAAAATCTCAGTAACAAAGAGCAGAGACTTTTCTTTGAGGACAGTGTTACTGCAGTGCCCCAGACAGAGATCCCTTCAAGGCAAGCACTTATGTCTCAGCTCAAAAGAGATGCAGAAACAAACCAAGTCAGACTGGCTAGAGCACTGCCAACTTGAGGTTTTCTAGGTGGACTCTAAAAGGCATTTTAATTTCATTTTGTGCATTACAATTGCATTTTACAATGACAGAGTAAGCATGAGATCAGTATCTAGCAAAATCACTGTTATGAACAGTGAATGTCACGGGCATTATTTCAACAAAGTCTTCTGGGTGAATGGCTGCTTTCCTTAATAAAATACTTTGCAGAAGAGAATGAATAAGTAACAACTGCTCCGATTCATACAGCAATTCTCATTCTTAGATCTGATCAGAATTACAGAATGAAACACAGAATGGCACTGCCTGAAATGGTGAGGTGCTGAAGTACTGAGTAGTAGATCCTTGCAGGGCAAAGCAGCAAATCAGAAGTGAAACTCCATTCTTCCATTGAGTCCGACAACCAGAGCATGAATGCATCACTGTTTCACAAACATGCAGTCATACACACCCAGGTATTGTTTCAGGTTTCACGACTGTGTCAAATTTCCTGACAACTTCTTCCAAGAATTTTTGCAAATCTTGCTCTGCAACCCTATACCTGAACAGTAGATATTAAAAAGAACATACACTTTTAGTCTGGGGAGAGGAATTGCTGCTGATAATACTGGCAAGTGCACTTAATTGTCTGAAATGGATAGAAGGAAAGAAATGGGAGAACAGTTCGCAATTATTTCCTTCATCTGTCAAAACCAGTGGATTGTTAAATTACAAAAGCTTTGTCAGCACTAGATCTTGCCACTGACAGAACTCAACATTCAATTACTTCAGTAGGAAATGGTACTTTGCATCTTAACAACTGAATATGACCTTTATTTCTTTGGTGGTCACCAGGTCATTGTGGAAGAGCAATAAATATCATCAAGGTTCATCAATGATTTTTGCACACTGATAGAAGAGTAATGAAATGAAGAAAAATGCCATAATGCATCTAGTCAAAAAAACATTAATGGCATCTGTACCTTGCATCTCTGCTCTTGTGCAGTATTAACTTGAAAATACTTGTGCAGTATTTACTTGACACTTGAAAGCAACAGGGAAATCATCACCTATTTCCATTTTTTTCCCTTTCTGGAGACACAGTATAAATACTGAAATAGGAATCCAAATCATGCCCCTTGCATCTAGTCCAGCACCTTCTGTTCTTGGATAATGCCACTTGATTCCCTGTGATCAGCAATCCATGACTAAGTGCAGAAAGCCAATATAAGATTTTAGATCTATCATACTGGAAAATCTATATGAAATTCACTGTGGATTACTCAGAGACTTCACTTATTTATTCATATTCACATTAAGCCACTTTACATAGAGGGAGACCAACTCAGTAAACAACCTGAAGGCACAAGATAACCCTAAAATTAAAACATAGGAGAATTAACAACCTTTATTCCAGGTGCTGAACTTACAGCTGTGCCTGAAAACATCAGCAACACAAATACAATCATGAGATATATGGCTTTAACAGAAAAGACTGACCAACAAAAGGAAAAGACAACAGACCAAGTGGCTTCAATGGCAAAGTCCAAGGAACATAGGAATTCAAAGAACAGGCTGCACCCCTCGGCAGTTTGGGGAGGCAGGTCAAGGAGGCTGGCACATCACAGACAAAAAATAGAACTGAGAAGACGTTCAAAGAGCAAGGCAAACACAGCAGAATGTCGAAGTTAAGTAAGAATGTCTTGCCCACATCTGCACCCCAGGGTGGACAGAAACACAATGCGCTCCAGCTCTCACCTGCCTTGGGAGCAGCTCTCAGAACTTACACGGATGTGTCCAATAGGACACAAACTTTTCAGGCACGCAGGTCCTACACGGAACAGATACAGTTACTTGTTATGTACTGCTCTGCACTGGGCTTTGCCAGTTTGGTCCTAAGACTTCAAGAGAGATACAATGCTTGGATTCTTTCTTGACTCCAGCCAGACGGTGGATAAGGGGAGAAGAGCATTCTCTTCAAAAAGGGAACAAAGCCTTTTCTCCATGGCTTTGTTCAATGTACCACTTTTCTGGGTTTTGCATTGTTTTGCTTCCAAAGATTCTGCAAAGTGCTTCCTATCATGCATAACCTGCATCTCCAGCTGCCATTTCAAAATAGACATCTGACCTCTATCTTCCTTCTTTAACTGTCTGAGCTAGAAGATGATATAAAAGCTTTTCTCTTGATGACCAAAGACTGCCTCACCTGGAAGGGCAAATTTTTATTTCTGTACAAGACCATCAGTCTGGTACATCTCACTAAAATTACATCAAATTGCACACTTCTTACATGCACATGCCATGTGCCCAATTTCAAACAAAGAAAGCAGACTACAAAGTTTGGCACCCAACATGTTTTACGGATGCTCCTACCTCGCTATTGCCAGACAACCTGCCTAAAATCACTGCACGTCTTTATGTGATGCAACACATAACAATGAATCCTTCCCTCAGGGAACAAATTATAAGAACTACAAAAGATATGATCCAAAAATATACACCTTTCTTGATAATGGAAGCAATATGCATTAAGCTTACAGCGAAAATGCCATTTCAAACAATTTTGTGTATTTAACAGCAGAAAGAAAGAGACAGGCGCTGAGGAAGTCTGCAATTATAAATGCATTAAAAGGAATAACATTCTATCTTTTGTGAAGTAATTGCATTTATTGCAACTGCTGGAATTTTCATGGTACACTAAACATGTCAATATGCCAAATCAATTGACTATATTAAACATTCACAGATTAAAAATCCCTCTAGGCAACTGGAGGAATTTCTCCAGCTGCCAGCAGACAGAGGAAGCCTGCAGGCTGGAGGGTCTCTCAGAAGAGATGGCCTTTCCCAGTGTCTGCAGGACCCCGCAGGTGCAGTGCTGCTGCATGATCAGGACATGTTTTGGCACCTGCTCCTCGGGCAGGGCGGCAGCTGCAACTCAGGCCCCAAACAGGAGCCTGGAGTGCTGCCTCTGCTCATCCAACATGGTCCACAAAGCTGCTCTCATTTTCAACTCACACCACCAAGTGCACTGCTAAAACAGTCAACTACCAATTAATCTCTTAGCCAAGGTTACAAAGGTTTCCTGAATCTAGAACCAGATTCAGAATAGCACTAGAAAACTGAGTATTGGCCAAAGCAAGCTCGATACTTCAAGTTGTTTCTATATTGCTCCAGGATGTGACCTTCTTTTACTCCCTTTACATCTTAATGCATGATGATTGCTTATTAACCTATTTCTGACTGCATGGACCATAGGGGCAAACAACATTCCTGAGAGAAATTAGAGAAATCACTTCCCAGATGATGCTGGGAAAGTGTTCAGGGTATTTTTGTTAACATTTAACACAATCTGGCTAAAAGCACATGACAAAAGAACTCTTGAAAGAGCACTTGTAGATATTGTAACTATTTAGCAATACCTAATCAGTACAGACAAGCTCACTTTTTCCTGAAATAATACCTTTGCATTTTTATTAGTGCAGTCAGCAAAATATTCTGCCTGGAGCATTTCAAACTTGGTGCTGAACAATCACAGAAATTTACGTAAATGATCATCTAGGGCATACAGATGCCATTAAACTTACTCAGCCAAACACTGGTCAGACTGAAATCCTTGTAAGACTCTAACCTGTGATGTTCTGGAGAGTTTTAAGCACATTACATTTCTAACAACATTTGTTTCTAAGTTCAGAGAACTCACTAAAAATAGTGTCTAAGAAAAACAACATACGCAGCCATCCTTAAAGAAAACACTGCTCTGGGAAAAAAAAAAAAGATCCACACCTAAGGGAAAAGATACTTTCCATTTAAAAGATAGTGCATTTGAAATGCAGAATGACAATCTTTTAAAGCATAAATGTGCTAATAAAAATTTTTATTAAAAATTCAGAGTTTCTGACTAACTATCCAGGAAGTTTAAGACATGTTGACAGACTATGTACCCCAAGTAATTTAAAGAACATGCATGTGTGAATGCCCACCTTTACATACCTTTAAGTTTTTAATTAGAAATTCCCACCTCCCTGCTCTACCTGGATAAACCCCTACAAAGATAGAGGAAGCCCACACACAGCCAATTACCCTCTCTTTCCCCAAAACTCAAACGCTGATACCAGAAACAAAGGGAAAAAACTCCTGAGATGTAACAGGCTACCCTAACCAATAACCCAAAAGCATTTTATACCATTTTGTCAAGAAAGCACAGTTGGTCTCACACAGCACCTCACTTGATGCTAGGGGATGCAGCCACCTAATGTGAGAACAGAGAGGGCTACCTGGGACTAGGGAGAAGACCACTCCTGGGTACAGCATCATCCACGGGCACCCACTGGTGTCCTGCACTGTTTGGTGCTGTGAATATTTAAAGTCATTGCACTACTACGGTACCAGCACATGGCAAGAACCTGGTAAGGCAGTGCTTTGAAACACCTGCCTACATCCCCAGACTCCTACACCATTGTTAACCACACCCTCCCACAGCCTGGCTCATCAGGACATTTTCTGCAATTGTGAATTTCAAGGTTTCCTGCAAAAATTTGGAGCTGCAGAAGCCAAGGTATGATGTCTCCTGCTTTCACACATCTGTCTGTCAGGATAATTTTGTTTGCTCACAGTTGTGTGTGAACAACAGTGACTCAAGGTGGCCATTTCTCACTGACCAAAAAATTCTGTTATTTGCACAGTGCTAGAGGTGCAAAAGCACACTAGGATTTAACACACTCAACATGTACTTCTTGGCCACCTGGGCACACTGCTCAGACAGAGTCTGAGCCACTACCAACATCCTGACAGGAAAAAAAGTATTTCAGTAACTACAAGTGGTACTAGGTAGTTTTAAAAACACTAATTCACCTTAAGGCATGACAAACAGAGATAAAAGTCAGCTAGAAAAACGTGTTTGCCTTTGCACACGGAAATCTACATTTGCTACACTACATTTGTCATTCAGCTGGGAGGAGCAGGAAGACATCTTAAAGAACCCCTGTGCAGGAAGGGACAGCTGTGCAGTCCTTACACTGTGCAACACTGAAGACAATTAAGCCGTGTGTACTAAATTAAATAGGGATGACCCAGCACAGCAGGGCTGTCAACCTGCAGGCCAACATGCAGCAAAAGGAAAAGAAAAAAAAAAGATGTTTTTTGAGCAGGTGGTGAGAGTATGGTTCCTGTAGCTGAAAAGGGGATGCTCCATGTGGGCAGCCTCAAAACCTAAAAGCCTAGAAGACAGCGGAAGACTGTTTGAGGCAATCAGATGGAAGACTAACAAAATGTACCAGCTGAAGAGAAGAGGCCTTCCAGGAGAGCACTGCTCTTCACCCATTTGGGAAACCCAGCACACACACTGTCTAATGAGGAGGGCCGAGGTTTCTGTGTGTCTGAATGAGCCGAATGCCAGCAGCTGCGTAAGAACTAAATTTACCACCACAGTCCCAGGAATGCCTGCCTTCTCTGCTAAAATCAAATCTCTGGGCCATTAGCCTATTGAAACAGAAGCTTTTCCACTTAACTGAAGACATTTTACTCATTCTCTTTCTGCAACTCTCATGCTCCAATTCCAGTAAAATCCTGCTTGGTCTCAGAGTTTTTCATGGAAACACACATGCATCAGCTCAAAAGTACTGATATTATGCAAGTAGTATTAAGCAATTCACTTCTTTGGGTTCCTCTGCCTCACTCATTTATTCCTATGAAACAGAAAATGAACTGCAGCTGTGAAGTGTGCAGGCTGACCTACTGGGGACAGTACTGCATTCCTGCGCTGACATAGCATTTTGTAAACTTTATTTCCCAAGGGAAAGGGTTAGAAATAAGTCTCATATTCACATTAAATCCTCTGCTCTTTATTTATCTAAAACTTTGAGTGAGGACTTTTTTTGTTACACGAAATTGCATCAAAAAGTATATTAACTTATACAATTTGACTTTTGTTGAATTGCCTTTAAATTGACCCCCACCAAAGCAAGACTTTAAAAGCTCAGTTTCCATTTTTTCTATGCTCACTGCTCTACACATTCATTATCTGCAAAAATCACACTGGCTATCTGTGAGATCTGCAGCTGGTTTAGAAAATAATGCATATTATTAAAATGCATAATTTTGTATTTTTTGAAGGAACTTTTAAAACACCACAAAGAACCACTAAATAATTAAAGGCATTTTCGTATGCCTGCTGCAAACATATACAGTCAGACCTTTAAGGGAGGTTGTTTTCTCTCAGGCTTTACACCTGTAATTGAGTGAAAAGCTGAAGCAATGAAAGAGGGGCTTCACCACTGGTACTAGAATCCAGCAGGGAAGATTTCCCTACGGGATATAGGATCCTCAGTCTGCAAGCTTTTCACTTGAACCACTGCACCTACCACATGCTCACTGATCCTTTTACAACAAAGTTCTGATCCAAAACTGAAGCTTCTCAGTCCACACACCCCCTGCCCCAAACTTATTTCTGATTCCTCTTAGTTATGAGAATACAAAAAATAAAATTACCCCTAAACATAAGTACCAGACTTCATTTGAAATGACTGCTGAAGTATCTTCCTGGCGACTGAAGAAAAGTAACTGCTGCTTTGGAAATCCATTTTTCTTAAAAGCCAAATCCCAGGCAAGCAATATTGCTTATCTGAACATTACAAAAAGTCAAAATTCTCCCTTAGGTATTAGTTTTAATGGGGCCCTTCAGAAGGCATCCAGCAAGAAAAAAAATATGCAAAGCATTCTCTAAAAGATGAAACAGATGATTTGGCACAAGCAGCACTCTGGGAAAAGGCAGGAGCACAGGGGGAAGGATTAGATGCTGCTGAGCTGCATCTTGCAAGTGCAGGCAGTGGGAGGGATCAAACACTACCATGGGATAAGGATGGAACCTGCATGAACAACTGGACTGTGCTCTGAAATACAGAGATTTAAATGCACGAAGAGTCAAGCCAGAACATTGTGGCCCACATTCAGATTCCCTTATATTTAAAATCCACAGTTTTGTGTTTCAATACAAACAAGTTACCAAACACGAGTGAGATTGATGTGAGTTTGTGAGGAAAAGCTAAGGGATAGATATTTCTAGACATAATTTGCATTTTAACTCTTTGTTTCCCTTTCACGATTCATTGCACAGATGTGCTTGTGCTTTAAGGCAGTCACAAATGTCACTGTTTTCACAGTGATTGGCATCTAGGAAGAAATTCATAGATGAGATGAAATAATTTCTTAGGTCAGGCAAGACCTGAGACTGGTGAGCAGGGATTCCTGCAACAAAACAAGGGTCGTGGACAATGGGAATCAACCCAAAGGAAAATGCAGGAAGGATGAGTGCTTGTAAAGAGTAAGCACTTACAACTGATCAAAAGGTAACAGTTCATCCAGCAGTTATGACAGTTTCCTATTACTTTTACAGTTCAATCTTTAATAATCCTCCAAACAGGGAGACAGGAAGATTTAAATATCAGGTCTGGAAAAAGTCTGTGAGTCTTTGGACATACTCCCTGTAGGCTTCCCTTGTTTAACGTGTGGAAGTGAAGAAAACATCTTGTCTTCACTGAAAACTAGCTGGGACAAACCTCTTCCAGTCACTTAAAAGTCCAAGCTCTAGAATCTCAAAGTAATGAAATGGGCAGTCTTATCCTGCAGTTAAGAACACAGTAGCATAACAGAGAGGTAAACAACAAAAGCAAAAATTCAAAGGAACAAGTGGCCAATTTTCTATACAGATGCTCAGAAAAATGAACACTTCACTTGAGAAGTTCCTCAACACCATCTGCTGCTAGTACCCAAAGTGACAGAATGAACGACATCAAAAAGAGGATGTAAAATAAAAGAACCTTAGTACATTAAAGTATTTAGTACACACTAGGACCGAAAATTAGTACCCACATGATTTAGTACCCACATTATCACCAAAAACTAGGCTGTACTACAGGATTGAAACTCTGGTGCACAGTGCACATGCTTTCTTATATAGCACCTTTCCTCCAAAACAGTATTCTCTCTCCAGAGGAAATATTGCAGTTGTTCAGTGTTGAACAGCAGTAGGCAGCAGCTTAAAAAAAGAACAAGATGATACCTGTAACAGAGACACGATGAGGCCAGTGTGCAATTTACAGCCTCTTGCAAAACACATGCCTGGAGTTTGATATCAGTATCCTGAAGCAGGCAAATGTGGCAGCTACTTGGCAGAGGAGAAACCTGAGGCACAAGGAAATTATGCTGCCCTGAGTGAAATTCACCCGTTTGTACTAGTGCTGTATGCAGTGTTGCACTGTGTCACAGCCAGCAGCTGTGTCCTGTTACAGGCACATGGCCAAACGGTGTGTGTGGTTTGCAGAGGACGAGTTTCATGTTCAGCGAAGCCATGCCAAAGCAAGGAGAACATGAGTGAGAGCTCTCCCTTCCATTCTTCTCGGTTGAAGAATGTCAATCTCCACGCTGGATCTTGTCAGGGCACATGATTTTCACATGGAGCAGGCTTTGCGAACTGCTTTAAGAGCTGCCTCCCAGAGCCCACCACCTGGCAAAATGCTGACTACTTCTTAGTAACTGCTTCCTTCAAGTCAGAATGATCTATTTCACTCCACCAATCTCATGTTGATCTGAAAATTTTCTGTTTGTCCCCACCACTTGTAAATTTAATCTCAAATTGTCATTGCACTTTCCTGGCTCTATAAAGACCTTTAGTTCTCTAAGCATGTGGTCCATGAGCACGCAGAAGGGGCTCCACAAGGTCCTCATTCCCGTACATGGGGGCAAGCAAACTGAGGGTGATGCAAACAACTGATAAATGTTCAAAGACACCTAAATTGTTTTATTTTGTTTTGGGGTGGGTTTTTTTGTTTGTTTTGTGGTGCTGGGGATTTTTGTTTGTTTTGTTGTTGTTTGTTTTGAGGTTTTTTTGTTTCAAGTGAATCCCCACAGCATAAGGAATCTACAGGCACTTTCAAAAAAGTTAGGCTTCCTCTAGGTGCTTGGATATTTAAGTTTTCCAGCCTTTGGCACACTCTGAAATCCTGCTGCCTGTGCTCCCAAGCACATGGGCATAACTGGAACATAGCAGTGTAACTGAAGTAAAGAGGATTACATTTCAGGAGGGACATGTTTTGGTGCAGACTAGAGGCTTATGGAGATTAAAAAACAGGAGCTGCTTCCCAAAGTGACAGGGTAAAACCAGCAAAGCCCACACATAAACACTGCCTATAAGTAAGCATTGCTTCAGAAGCAGAGATACAGTGAGAACAGCAAATGAACCAGTGACCACATCAAGTGCACCTTCAGCCACCAGCACTGCCCCCAGCACCACCTTAACTCGCATCACACCCGCACTTTCTGTCTCCTGGTGCCTTTTATCACCCTTGATTCTTCTTAAGACACTGCTCTTCCCATATGAACCAGCCCTTTTCTCCTGTCTTTCTGCTGGTGTCTATATTGTCTTTCTCTGTATTCTTCCCCACCACTGCAATAACTTGGAAATATTTTTTAATTCAATGCAAGAAATGGAATTTGGGATGTTATACAAAGGAGGGTGACTTCCATGTCAAGAATATGTATAGAGATATAGCCATCTTCATAAAAGCTAATCCTGGATACAAAGGGGAGCTCCTGTAAGCTTTAGAAAACAGGATTGCAATAATTTTTAAATCCAGAAGGATTCTATTTCTCTGCCAACTAACACACTTCAAAGGTGGAATATTAGATTTGGCTTCCAGTTTAACATACCCTTCTAAAAATACTTAAGAGCTATGGTGGCTTTATCCCCTGAAAGATATGGAGTTAATCTCACTATACAAGAGTTACAAATACTGGAGGGCCTAGAATTACTGGAACATTCTGTCTGGATGTAATTAAAAATCAGAATGCTGTGCCAAATTCATCTGATGCTTTCAAGAAAGAAGAGAATGCAGGAGCAGGGCTGTGTACTGCTAAGCAATACAGCACATGGCAAAAGGCTAGAATTAATTCAGAAATCTTAAAATCCAATACAAGAAAATTTAAAGATGACTACAGCAATCAACACAAGGCACTAAGAGGAACGGATACTGGCATAAAAACTGGAGGTTTTACTGGAGCAAAAAGACTACCAGGTGCATTTATATCAAATGCATTAAAATGCATACAGACATACATATTAAAACAAAACCCTTACAAACTACATCTTGTTTTCATTTAATGGAAAGAATCTGCACTAGATGGAGTCAAATCAAGGGCTACAGTAATCTAAGTCAAAGAAAAACTCTCAAAAGTGACTTGAAATCCTTCAAGTGTCACCTCAATTTTAATGACAAGGTAGCTGACTTCATTTGTACCACAGACAACAACAAAGAAGAAAGGTTAGGCTGACCACTGAGCAAGGACTGAGCAACTAGGAGGTGCACTTTCTGTTGTCAGACCTTTATGGCCTTGGACACTAAACCTTCCCAAAGCTCAGCTGAAAAGGACAGAGTCAGAGATCACCTCTGAAAAGCGCTGACAGGTAAAAGTGGTTCTCATCTATAAATGGCAAAGAAGAAGAAAACTTGCAAAAATGCTTGTGCTACAGCAAGCAGATTCTCTTCCCACTGCTGATCAGGAGCGCATGTTTCCTTCTTGTTAAATTCACACTTCTTGCTACTGCAGATGCTCTGTTTTCATCTCAGATGTATTTGTGTTCACCCTTCTCTTCCTTTCAGTGAAAAGGATGTTAACATCTTCCCTGGAGTCTGACATGTGAGAAGCTTCTACTTGTGCTTCCTCAAATCAAAAGCAGCTGCTACATGGCATGGCGTGGCAGAAGTGAGAACTCTTTTAAATAAAAAGCAGAAGAGCAAAAAAGGGAAAGGAGGATAGAGCAAGTAATAAGCAATATAATCTGCAATACAACTGAGGAAGAGAAAAACAAAACAAATATTCCTCCTCTACCCCAAATTTTTTTGGTTTGCTTTGTTTTTTTTAGTTACAGGGTGTCTCTTACATTTCTTTTTTGAGTTTGGGACAAAAAATATAGGTCTTCTGACGACAGACAATTTCCAGAAACCATTAATGGTTTGAAGCATCAAGAAAAACTAGACTGAAGAGGCTGATTCACAAGATTTTTCATTTGCTAGGGGGAGACTATCAGACAGCAAAGGAGAATGCAGAGTTCCTTTCCAACTGTACCCATCCAAGGAATATTCTTGTCCCTGTTGTACTTTATTCAACTTTGAGATAATGGGCTGCAGAAATGAGACTGTTACAACATCCATCTTACAACTGCTGCATCTCAGAAATCCTTTCACAGAAGAACCTCAACTCCCGCCACTAAATGTCTTCCAGTTGTCATCTGCTGTAATATTATTATGGTTTCTTGATCAAAAGACTAAAATAAGGGATAAAATCTGCATTTGGGTAGATTATCACTGCATTTACCTAGTTTGATTTTTCAATATGAATTTGGCCTCTGTTCTGTTTTTTAAAATTACTACCTTTCTTGAATTATCACATATTATCACATGTGAATATATCACATGATATATTATCACATATCAGCTAGTGACTTTATGCCAGGTAACCAGGAGACAGTCTCAATCTTATCTCTAAAAGGGCTTTGCTCCTGTGTAGCTGAGGGAAACAGGGAAGAAAGGTTTATAGAAATGGCTCCTTGTAATGAGCTACATTTCTCATTATCCATAACACCGGTGCTTACAGCTTATTAGGAGGACTGACGTCCTCTTATTTTTAAACCATGCTGTCTAGGTTAAGGCAACCTTACTGAGAAACTGGCTTGGTCCTGGCACCACTCTTCAACTCCTCTTTACATTTAATACAGCATTTTTGGCAGAAGAGAAAATGCCCAATGCCTAATTAGGAGCTTTGATAGGGGTATAATTTGTTGAAATGCCCCAGGTATATGTCATGAAAACCATGGTGCAAAATAACAACACAAAACTCCCTGCCTTGCACAGCCAGTGAAGGGTTGCCAATCAAAATAAGCTTTATGGACAGAGAGTTTTTTTTTTCTTTTGCCTGTCTACAGTGTGTTTGCCATTTAAATACAGGTATTTTGGTAAATCATAAGCCTTCAACATCCAGCTTAGGCTTATAGCTCTCCTACCATTGCAGCCATTAAGAAAAATATTGAGAAAATGTCTTTTGATTGTGAAAATGCTTTCAGTTGAAACGCTGACATGGCATTCATCAGGTATTGTCATAACAACTTGTCACCAAAGTTCATTACTTTAAGGCTGATAAAAACAACAGGGATAGTTATAAACCACTGTTCCTTAGAAACCAGCAGCTCCCAAGCTTTGCTGACTGCAGCTAAGCTCATGTTTCTTAATTTAAGAGCTTCTGTCCAGCTGTAATAACTACACCCGACTGCAGCACGGGTGATCACTAAGTCAATTCCTACTCTGACCCTTAATTGTAACCTGGGAAATGAGAAGCCAGCAGAAGTCAGGAGCCTAATTTCACTTGAAACAAGGGATATTTTTAGGAAGAACAGCACGCAGTCAGTACTCTCACAAAGACCAGAGTGGGTGCAGGGACACAGTTATGGAAGAGGGAAGTATTAAAAAAAAGTAAAATAGCAGAAGCAGAGTTCCTGAGAAATGCAGACAGAAAACACAGGGATTATTACTCTAACCATGAGGGCCCAGGCTGGATTTGAAAGAAGAGCTGGTGCCTCAAATAGCCTAAGGTATTACATCTGGTTCTTCAAACTGATCTGACCCCTTTGAGACAGACAAATGCTTCCTTGGGTAAGAGTGTTGTCACATTTCAACATCCTAATATTAACCACTGACTGTCAATTGAGATAAAGTTAAGTGCCCCAGCGAGTCATAAAACACTAATTTTCCATTAGACAACAAGAGAGAAACAGAAGGCAAGTAACAACAACAAAATTAGTCATTAACAGAAACCAGATGTAATAGTAAAAACTGTTCAACTATTAACTAAACATCAAGAGAAAGAAATAATAGTGTGTAGTAACCACAGAATGCCTCAATATGGAGACCAACCAACCATCACAATCATCATAACAAAGCTTAAATTGACTGGTTTTGAGATTGCTTCCTGCTACACTGGGCTAAGCTGGGAACCTGACATTAAATCAGAAAAAGGGAAAAAAAGATCCCCAGATAAGAGAAACACAAAAAGCCATGTTAGCAGCAACTCAGCTGCCCATCAGAGGGTACAGAAACCAGTCTCTGGAAGAACATTTTAAAGACATTTCTTCCTTCTCCCAACACTCTCTTGCTACCTCTTTTGAACTGTCAAATTCTACCACTGAAGACTTTCAGATTCCCATAATCATCATCATCATCATGCATCTCCACAGTCTAGGACCTGGTTTAAGGACTGTCTAGAAATGTGCTCATTTGTCACCAAATGGCCACTTGAAGCATTACTGGCTCTAGTACACAGAATCCAAACTGTTCACCACTTTTTAAACAATGACAATTCAATTTCAGTGAGCTCTGATGCACAACCCCCCCCCGCCTCCATTACTCAAGTTTCAAGATTATGAAATTAGCTTAAAATTTATAAAACAAGTGCATGCATCCTCAGTCACAGAAGCTGAGTACACCAAAATACATGATAAAAACAAGTCAGCAGCACTGCCTGGTAACTGCAACAGAGGAAGCAAATCTTAAAAACCACACATTTCAAGCATTACTTTAAAAAAAAAAAATGAGTAAGATTAGAAGAAACAAGGAACCTTTATCTTCGTAACTTTTCTTTCAGTTACATGAAGTACAGATGCATGTGAATGGTCAATGCAGAAATCACAAAATTACCTTTTTTTTTAACACACTCATTGGTTTCAGTACCACTGCTTAGATTTTGTTTTTGAATGTGTTACATCTTGGAAAGAACTAACGGTGTGTTTTAGTTGTTTTGGATTTGTTTTTTTTTTTTCTGAAGGAGTGAGGATGATGATTTGGTTTCTTTTCTGGATTTTTTTTTATGGTTTTGTTGGGGTTTTGGTGGTTTGGTTTTTTGTTACTTTTTTTTTTCTTTACTGGGACTGAAATTTAAGGTGTTTTTTTTCCATCAAATGAGGCTGCCTTTCAGAGAGGCAAGACTGTCTGATGTTATCACCTAGCCAAGACGCTGAAGTCATTGTGTCCTTTGCCAAAAGGCAAATTAGAAAAAACAATGGATGAGACAAGGGACAAAGATGAGTGTGGGGGAAATAATCTAATTAGTCTTTTGGCCCTGAACTGCTTAAGTGAAGAAATGGAAAAATCACCCTCTTGCAATGCTCTTCTACATAACCTCACCTTCTCCAAGCCAGTAATCTCTTTGGAGATTATGTTTTTAAGTACTTCTGAACAGCTTTACAGTACCCTTCTGGTGTTTACAGATAACACCAAAATAAGACAACATGGAAGAAACAGCACAGGTGGATATGCTTTGTCCAGCAGTAAGATGAAAGGCTTGAGTTGAGCTGTTTGGATTTCCTCACAGCCAGGCTCATAAAGAAAGCACTCAAAGGAATAAAAAATTCCTGCCAAGCAGGAAACAAAGTTCAGGGCAAGGGTATTTTAATTCATTTCAAGAAGGGCAGCACTCAATCAGACTTCATCGAGCCTGTGAAGTGATATGGGCAGAGAGAACTGTTACCTCCTTCAAGCCCACTGTGGAACTCTCTTGTGAAAAATTAAATCATTTCAGTGAAAGATGACATGAGCCTTACAGGTTTTGCTCCTAAGAGAAGCAATGGAATTTTACAATACAGGTCTTCAGAGACCTACTTTTCTTTAGACAATCTGGCCTGCTAAAGTGTAGTTTCTGAGATGAGTGGCAGAGGCACTGAGTGTTTGATCATCTAAGTCTGAGCCACAGCAGGTTCCCACACACTTTACAACAGCCACCAAGCAAATACATTTAGCAGCACTAAACAGCATTTAGCAGTTACTTGGTGAGCTTGCAGTTAAGATCATAAAGTAGCACCAGGAAAGCTCCCAGTCACTGCATTTGTCTTTCATTCAAGTGTAGCATCCAGATCATAGAATCTGAGAATCATCAAGGCTGGAAGAGACCTTTAAAACATTAAGTCCAACCATCTACCCAGCACAACCACTGTAACCCCTAAACCACATCACCCAGCACCAGATCCAGGTGCCTCTTAAACACCTCCAGGGGTGGTGACTCCACTACATCCCTGGGCAACCTATTCAAATGCTTGACCATCCTAAGAGTGAAGAATTTTTTCCTAATATTTAATCTGAATCTCCCATCTCAGCTTTAGGCCATTTCCTCTTGTCCTCTGCAGGCAGAGTAGAAGAGACCAGTCCCCACCTCTCTGCAACCTCCCTTCAGGCAGTTGTGGAGGGGAATGAGGTCCCCCCAAGCCTCATCTTGAGACTAAACAAAACCAGCTGCCCTCACCCATTCCTGTAAGACAAGTTTTCTAGGCCTTTCAAGAGCCTTGTTGCTCTTCTCTGGACACACTCCAGCACCTCAATGTCCTTCTGAAGGGAGGGACCCAGGACTGAAGGCAGTACTTGAGGTGTGGCCTCACCACTTTGTGTACAGAGGGACGATCACTGCCCTGGTGCTGCTGGCCACACTATTCTTGATACAGGCCAAGATGCCATTGGCCTTTTTGGCCATCTGGACCCACTGTTGACTCATATTCATCTGGCTGTCAACCAGCACCCCCAATCCTTTTCTGCATAACAGCTCTCAAGCCACTCCTCCCCCAGCCTGTAGTGCTGCATGGAAAAGGGACATTGCTAACAAAGAAATATGGATTACAAGACACATTATAAAAGAGTATTTTTAGGAAATGAAACCATAAGAAAGAAATCAGTAACTTTAGCAACAAGTGGAAAGAAACTGTAAGTGAAAACAACATATCCAGATGAAGTGAAATTTAACAAAAACTAAATCCCAATGTCGAACCACATCAAGTAGAGGCATGAAAGGGAAGGAGAGCAAGTCACAAAAAGACATCAAAAAGAAGGTAGGAAGAATAACCTAGTCTGAATTTTTGTCTGTTCTTTACAGGTTTATGAATGTTAAAGATCACACAGAAAAGGTTTTTTTTTTTTTTTTAATGTTTCCCTTGGTAACTCAATGCAATAGTGACTTATCAAAGTTTAGCTCTGCTTTATAGGTTTGACTGAACTGTCTGTTGACAATTGCCTATTTATGCTGTCCTCCAAATGCTCTTCTAAAATTGTCATGCAGGGGCAGGGTTTCCCCATTGAGGCTGACTCATTTCCACTGCAGCTGACAGGACTCCTGCTCTTTCAAAACCTTTGCAGTCCTTTGACATAACTCCCAGTGAAGGAGTGAGTCCATTTGGCATGCAAACCATTATTAGCAAATACAGAAGGTACAACTGGGTATCTGTAACATTTGGGGTTGTGCTGCATATGACAGACAATTCTCTGTCAAACCATTCATCACAAAAGCTTCATCTATTTGTGTCATCTTCCAGTATATTGGAGAGGCACCATTATATGGGTGCTGATATGCCTGCATTTGACATATCACATTATTACATGCCTCTTTTTTCACTACTCCCTAAGCATATCCTGTTGCACACTGCCACAGTGCTTTAGTCCAACCTGGTACAGCAGCTATTTGTTCTCAATTCTAGCTATGGTCTTAACTTTGTTGACAACTTCAGCACTCCTGTTATCATAAGCATAAGGGGCTCTTTGGGTCTTTGAGTCAGTTCTCTGGATTAATCAGCATTCATGAGATATGCATTCAGTGCTGAAGGGTTCAAGGAAACATTACTTTCTACTCCTGTACAAGAGATGATTCTCTCCATAAACCAAATTTAGATCTTAGTAAAAAATAAGCAAATCAGAAAAACAACAATACATGACAGGAAGCGAGCAGGAAAAAAGAAATGCCACTAGTGCCTAAAATACTGATAGTGCAGAGATGCAGTCAGACAAAGTACCCTAGGATGACACTACAAAGATGACAACACAAAAGCGAATTCCCCAAATCCCAGTCTGCAATTGTTGCTGTTGGCTCCTTCCTGACCTCCATTTTCTCAGTGCTTTCAAGCTGCCAGCCTTCACTAGCTTCACACAAACTCCTCCAGAAGCACAGGAAAGGCACAGTGGCTAAATCTCTCTGCAGAGTCCAGTGCAGAGGTGGTCTGACTTGGAGAGATTTAACTGGCCTATCTGTATTCATGGTTTTATATCTCAGTCCAAGGTCATGAGCATCTCTATGCCAACATTTACAAATGGTGTTGAAATGCCTTTCTGTTAGCTTTAAGATCGGATGTTGTGTGCGCCTGCAATCATCTCACTTCAGGATAGTTCTCCAAACATTGATGAAGAGCAAATACAAAGGCAGCTCCAAAGCAAAGCTCCAATGACTATCATTTATTGTATGCAAAACCATGCAAAACATCAAAATGCTACTTTACCTCCAGTCTGTTCACTTGCTGTTACTTTAATATGAATGCACAAATAAACCAGACCAAACCTGAGCTGTGACAAGACAGCACATCACTCAGCCCTTTGCCCAAGACTTGCTCAGAGAGAAGCAGTTGCAGCTTGGCACGTCTGCACTAATGTGCTCATTCAGCTTTTGGACTGGGCTTGTCTGCACTGACAGTCATGTCCTGACTCACTCGAGTTGTAGTGAATCCATGAAGATGCACATGGTTGCCTGCTAACCCTCTGTCTCCACCAAACCTTTGACACAGTCATGGCCCTACTGGAAGCTTTGTATTCCTCCCCATCCTGCAGTCATTCCCAGGAGGGAAGAAATGGACAACAGCATTTCAGTTGTTTCTGCTCAGATATCAGAGCATCCCGTGCCTGTTGGACAATGAGATGCAGAAGTCTGGAGAGCTGTGGTGGGGGGAAACCGTCTCTGTCCCTCCCTTGTCACCAGTGGCCAAGCCCATTACAGTGTTGAGGCTGAAGCACAAGGAGATGATGACACCCCTTTGCCCTCCTCCACCAGACCCAGGTGCAGACATCTCCAGCCCCACCAGTTTCTTCTCCCAGCCACATCTATGGGAGGAAGGCAGTCACTGTCCTTCCCCACTGCTGGCAAAAGAGGGAGTCTTCTCTGCTTTCTACTATTTTTCCCAAGGACATCACAGATGGATTTCTTTTAAACGCTATTACAATATGATGCTGCCTTTATATCACAGAACTGACTAATAACTCATCTTCCATTTACTGCTTTAAAACCAATATAAGCATACTCATCACTTCAGTTTTTGACATTTCTTGCTGCTGCTAAATAGGGAATATTTTAATTGTATTTCTGATTCTGCCATTAGAAGCCTTTATATCCCATTACAAAGAAACACTGAGATAGGAGATGAAACTGGTAAGGAGTTTTATCAAGTAAGTCTCAGCACTGCTGCTTGCCACAGCCTGAATAGACAGTATGTTTCCTCTTCTGGCTTGATTCCAGCTCTTCACACTGATCTACAGAAAAATAACAAAAATTTGAGTTCTTCCCTTTTCTTCCTTATTCATTGGTTTTTTGTTTTTTGTTTTTTTTTTTTTTAAATGTTCAGTACAGTCTCTCAAATTCTTGTATCTGTAAGTAATGCCTGAAGTGTTCTATTTGGTCCAAATATTTTTCCCACTCTTAGCTGATGGAACAAATTTTTGGCAACTTTTGAAGATATTTTAATCCAGAACATTTCCCAGACGTGCGAAAGTTTATCATTGTAACAATGTCTGAATTTTACAAAACTGTGAAAATTAGAATAAAAATTCTTTTTCCAAGACAGATTTTATGATCAACAGTACATCCATATGATTTTATGATAATAGTCCATCCAGGTCTCTAATGCTTCAGCTTCCTGAAAATTCTGAGGAATTTCTGAAGCATGGGCATAAGCCCAAGCGCTTTCACATGACACATGAAATATGCCACTTTTATCTGGGCCCAAACTGGTTTAAGCCAGGGTGAACATGTTTGAGTCCTCTCTGTGCAAACCATGCTGTAATTGTGGCTCTGTGCTACAGTGATAGTATTAAATATCATAAAAAAGAATTAATAAAATCAGCTGAGTGGGTAGAAGGGTGGAGACAGAGTACAGACAAAATATGAATGTGGGTAGTTGAAAAAGAACAACATGGAGACACTTTTAGAAAAGTTCATTTTAAATTATCAATATATTAAACAAGCAAATGCAGAAATAACACTTCCTTCCCCACACCCTGATGACTAGATAACACAACTCTGGACTCGAGGTATAACTGAGCAGCAGAATAGTAAAATACACTTTACTGTTAAAAAAACCCTTAAAGTTTAAGTCACATAAATACATCTCCACTGACTTTAGTCAATTAACTGAAAGCACAAGACCTCTTAAGTCTAATAAAATCAGATAAAGAATTCTGCTAGCAAGCTTCCATGAAACAAGGATCTCACACACTGAGAGGTCGTACATTCAGTTGTAAGAGAATATTAGACTGCCAGCTCTCTATCTCATGGCAAATATTGCAGCATCAAGTAGCAGAGCAATTCTGAATGTATGCACAGCACATGAATTTGAAGAACTTTCACACAAAGTCAAAACAAGCTTTTAAAGTTTTAGAGTCAACACTTCTAGTTATTTAGAACTGCTAAAAGTATTCATGTGTTCCCCACCAAAATCACAGACTGATAATGTGTGGGAAAAAAATCTTGTAACTCCCAGTTGTTAAAAGGCAAAAAAGAAACATCACTAAATAACATATTCTTGTGTACATGCAAATTTTATTTAGGTGATCAAATCGTCTTGGAAGACGACATACTGGCAGACTGCACACATCTAAGCTCCACCAAAAACCACGTGACCATTAATCTCCTCGAGGATTTCACATAAAGCTGACAATTTTTGCTTCCACCAGCAATGCTTATTTACTAAATCCTGGACTGGAGTGCAAGCTATCGTTTTGAAAAAGAAACAACTCATCTGCACAGCAAAGCACCATTTTGTCCTGGTTGTCTAGCAAGGACTCTTGATCTTTACACTGTCAAGTCTTATCAGCCCACTAAAATGAGTAAATAAACAAACAAACAGATAGATAAATGCCATCCTCCCCAACGCTCAAGCAGATCCCCAACAGGCAGGATGCACAGTGCAGTTTGCAGCCAGAAGCAGCACACATACACATAAAAACACTTCAGACAAACACAGCAAATAACACTTGAACATCCTTGTCAAATGAGATTCTGTTTGTGTACCTCCTTCTCACACATATGCACAAACCCACACATCACACAGCAAATAATGCTCACAGAACAGAACAAAGACCCTTTGTTATTGTTCCATAGGGTTTGCGAAATCTCCTTCTTTGTCTAAAGCTGAATTAACAGTATTGCCAGAGCCCTGATAATTTAAACATTCAAAGCTTGCACAGACAGACTGTTGATTTCTTTTAGAACAACTGGTAACATTAAAAGATACAGATATACTTTGAGAACAGAAGCTCCTATTTACAAGCACCCTTATTCAGCAAATTTTAAAAAGTAGGAAATATTGCAGCCATTCAAGTGCAGATCCTCTGAAAGGACACAACTGGATCTTAAGGCTTACCACATCCAGCTGTGTTTTAACAGAATCTCTTATGGTTACCTTCCCCCCAAACAGAAGTGCTAATGACCAATAAAATAAAAAAAGCCAACTTATAAAAAGAACAACCCAAAAATTTCCAAAAACCAGCAAGTTGTCTCCCTGTTTTTAAACCCCAGCACCTTTAGAAGAATGTCATCATGAATGAAAGAACCATGGTAAAAGAAAAAGATCCATCTTCATAATCAGAATTGAACAAATGAAATGACACTAAAAGGGATCATTCAGGTAGCACTCTAACGAGGATCCTCTCCAGACGCCTCCCCTGACACACATTTACCTCACAGGGCTCAATAGCATCCCTCTGCTGACAAGACCTCCTACCTGAAGTTTCATTTTCCAGCCTGAATGCTTGTGTGTATCCTCAGTGCAGCTTTTCCTGGTTGCATGACTCCTGTTTTCCAGACTAGAGAGACAGAGGGGTTAAGCAGAGCTGCAATCTGCTCTACATCTGGCCACAGATGAATAGAAAGAGTTGGTGCAGTACTTGCCTGGGCTTGTTTAAGTCGCCTAAATATAAATACCAGTGTAGCTCAAACTAGACTAACTACTTCCTCCAGCTGATTCCAGTGAAAAGAACTTGTGATGAATAATGCATGAGAACTCCTATGAACATGCTCCATTCCTTGCAGCAGCTGATGTCCACCTCTCCCCGCTTCCCCAAAGCAATCCCTAGCAATTTTTGTGCTATGAAGCATAACAATTCTCCAAATGTCCAAAGAGTGAGAAGGATGACCCTGCCAGATCCATCTTCTTTCCTCATTAGTCAAATAGAGCTGGTAATTTTCTTTTTTCTTCATTGAAAATGTACGTAGCTAGAAGTCAAAGAAGGCATGGTAACCACAGAACCGTATCTCTGGGACAATGTGACACTTGTAAATTCAGTTGCTTAGTAATTAATTTTTCTTATTCTTAAGGGCTGTGAGGCAAGAGAAGCTATGTAAGAATGAACAGTGAAGACAGCAAAAGAATGTGACAGACCAGAAAATAACACTGTACAAAGAAAGTGGGAAAAAAAATGCTTACTGCAGCTGGTAAGTTCAGTTGACTGTTTACAGAAAAAAATATTTTTCAGGAGAACTTGTTTGGTGGATTAATATGGGGGATAAATTCAACTGCTTATTCTCATAAGCAATACATTTTGCTGTGTCAGTAAAACTTTTCAAGCCAACTACAGAAGTCATTCAGGTATTCTTCCAAAGAGTGAACAAAGGGAAGAGTAATTTATTTGCAAATGCAATTACTGCAATAGCGAATGTTACTTGTAGATTCAGGTCTATTTCTCAGAATTGTTTTGCTTTGATTTCGTTGTTGGATACACATCAAGTTATTTGGCATCTCTATCAGTCATCCACTGCAATCCAAGTGACACTGCTGTCCAAACACAAGTGACAAGGCTCTCAAAAGTAGTTTTCCTGTAAAGGAAATGTGGCTTATCACTCTCCCAAGCAACAAGAGTTAGGGCCAGAGGAAATGGCCTTAAATTGCATCAGAAGAGTTTTAGATGGGCTATTTGGAAAAAGTTCCTCACCAAAAAGTTTATTAAGTGTTGAAACAGGCTACCCAGGGAAGTGATTGAGTCACCATTCCTGGAGGTATTTAAAAGCCTAGATGTAGTGTTTAGAGCTGTGTTGTAGTGATAAAACTCGACAATGTTAGGTTAATGACTAGACTCACCGATACTGAGGTTTTTTCCAGCCTAAATTATTCTATGATTTCATAGAAGAGTTCATGCAGCTCCTAAATTCTGAACCATGGCTCTTCAGTTTGGACTCAGTTCTCTAGACAGCTCTGAAATCACATTTCTTAGGTCACTAAAGAGACAGTTTCCACTTTCTACCTCCATTTCATAAAGAAGATGAGAGATAAAAGGTGAAGGTAATAGAGAGACCAAACAGAAAGAGATATTCAAAATATTAGAGTCATCAAAAGCTCAGTCATGACCGGTTGTTACTTTGGAAGGAGTCCTCTTTCACCTCTGCTAAAAGTGGTCCTCCTGCATGGATCAAAGTTATAAATTTATCAAACTTAGGTCTCTCCAGATGCCGTTGTCCAGACAGTCACATTTATTGGCATGTTTTCGCTGTGATACCCTCTGACCTCAGGAATGTGATACACACACCACAAGGCAGAGAACCTCCCCATCAAGTGTACTTTTTTTTACAGACCAACTCCATCTTTTCACTGTCATCAGCTCTTGCTACATCCACTTTTAAACTGAAGTTTTCAGATGACTACACCCTATTCAAAATTCAGTTTTATCACAAAGTGACAGGGTACAAATCTGGTGGCAAGGTTCACTCTGAACATACTTTGTTTCTCATATTCTCCCTCTCACTCAAGGTCAGGACAACACCCTGAGCTACAGACCTTTTGATTCATGCAACACAGCTGGTCCCACATCCTGTGCACTCAGTAACTCACTGTTTCTCCCTTTTCCACACACAGAATACTCCTTTTAAAAAACTCCAATGCAAAATCATACCCACACAAGCATTATCAGCTCTACAACAAAGGCTGTGGAAACACTTCACTTAACAATATCCTACAGATAAACAAACCTCAATGAGGCAAAGTATTGTAACATTTAAAAAATGGGGCCTTAATGCCTTCCTTCAGGCTCCTCCATTATGATTTTAAAAGTGGGAACCAAGAGGCTCCCAGAGAATTAGCAGGGTGCCCTACAGTGAGAAAGCAGGGGCTCTGCATAAATCCAGCTTTGTATGCCAGGTAAGCAATCAGGCTGAGCATGACAGACACAGAACTACTTTATGGAGAGAGCTTCTGTCTCTGCAAAGGAAGCCAGAAGGACTACCCCTTCTTAGCAAGCAAAACTTCTGTCTTAGCTGAATTTGGGCTGCTGTGGATTCACTACCCAGATGTTTTCTTTCATATCTGGAAGATAGTGTTGAATTCTGAGAATTTTTTTCCCCGAAGGCTCTAACTCTGAGGCTAATGGAAATGAATTGCTGGAGGGGAGGGAGAAAAACATGCCATAAATGCACATTTCTAAGGCTTCTATAAAGGGAAGCACGTTATCTAAGCTCAGTTAAAAATTTCACATAGCCCTTTGGATATTTACCCTCTTCCTCTTAGTACTTCAGGAGGCTGGGTGAAAGGTTATGAGGGTTGGTTTCTAAATTCAATAAGTGCATTTCTACCATTACAAAGAATTATGCAAACACAACAAGCTGGAAGAGAAATATGGTGTAATTATGCTGTGCACCAGCATTACATCAGTGAACTCTCAGCAGAACTGTGTGTGCATGTGGCCCACGGTACTACCCTCGTGACACCAGGTGTTACACGTAAGTTTCTGGGAGAAGCAAACCAGAACATAAACAGATGAGCATGACAGTAATTAAACACATTTTATTATTGCAGACCATTTCTCAGACCATCTTCTCCACTGCATATTCAACTTAAAATGTAATGAGTGAATGAAAGCCTATCCACCATCTAAAAAGGGTGCTTCATAGGGATTTAATTTTCCTAACTCTTTAAAGAATAATGAGCTCAGTTGTTTTGTGAATCCATCCGTTGATTTGAAATCATGGGGTCTGCACTATAACACTGCTTATCCATTTATAGACACTCACTCCTATACAAAACCTCCAATTTCTATGTATCAGGGCTTCAGAAGAAAATCCACAAGAGAAACAATGCTATTGGAAGTCTAAAGCTGTGTGGCAAGCCACTCCAAAGTGACTTGAGTTCACAGATTTTTTTAAAGGGACATGACATTTGACGACTCAGAGTTAACATACTCTTGAGTCTTGCATGCCCAAAATAAAGCAATTTGCTGCTTGGGTTTTTTTTCTCAAATACTGAATATTTTGAAATACTGCAATCTAACCAATATGTTAAGTCTTAAGTTTGTGAAGCTAAAAAGAGCAGCTTAAAATTTAAAGGCATGCAGCTGAACAGCTTTGTATTTCATTTAATATGAGCAGCATTTTGTAGCATTCTCCTGCATGCCTGAACAATCACGTTGTCAGTGTGGAAGGAAGAGATGCAGAAGAAGCCTCACCATAGCAAGAACAGTGCTTAACAAAATCATCTCTCATTCTTGTGCACTTATTAGGAGAAATTTGAAATAATGCGTGTGGAGTAAACTCACAGACATCACTTCATTACATGCTTATGCTAGGGGCCAAGCTGAATCATTTTGGTTAAGTATGTAGCTACTGGCTGGCCAGTTAATTTTACAGTCAAATTTTGTACAGTCTATTTAGTTTCTCCCATTTTTAAATAACTGCAACCTCCTGGGGAAATTCTCTACTAGACCATCTGCTCGTTTCCTATAAATCCTCCTTTTAGACCTTACACAAATTTCTGAGCTGCCAATCAGAACTTCTTTGATGTCTGGGCGAACAAAACCCCAACTATTCTGCACTAAAACCTGCAGTACAAAAAGATTAGTTATCCCCTGATCAGTAAAACAGCAGCAAAGTGGGTCATTTCTCTGCAGCACATCTCAAGCAGCAGGTACACACACTTAGGGATGAGCACTTACGGTCCTTCCCTGGCCACTGGACAGTCACAAGCCAGGGGCAATTCACCTCTCATTTTCAGCTTGTTACTCTCTCTGGAGTTCTTCGTGTCCAAGCACCTTGTTTGCTATCATCTCAGTTGGTACTGCCTGGGAACAGCTGATGGATGTTTCCCAGGTCTAAGCTCAAAGGAGGGTTGAGGGAAGGGAGAACCAACTTGAATGGCAAAAAGTATGGAAAGATGGCATAAGGAAATGTTAAATAAATGCACAGGCAGTGTTTCCCATCATAATCATGCTTGTGCAAGCTCTGCTCTGGCTTGTGAAATACTGCAGGCTGTGCAGATCCAATGATACACCAGACTTTTTTTAAACAAACAAGGCTGGAGGGAGTTTCAGCAATCAGGAACACTCTGAGCAAGCTAGTGGACTTTGACCTGGCAGATGTTTCTCCAAGTGCATGTGAGTTTCACAGTGGAAGAGAGTAGTGAAGGTTTTATACCCGTTTTTAATTAAATAAGTGCCAGTCTCCAAACTGTTCCAAGCATTAACAAATACCACATAACCCATAACTGCTCTAACCCATGCTTCTATGGAAAAGGCAGAAAGACAGCAATACCTGTTGTAGGAGCTGACTTTTGTTGATGCCTGTGCCTAACTCAAATGCTTGTCACTGTAACAGTCAATTTACAATGCTGCAAAGCAATTAAGAGGTGCTTACCCAAGTACTGTGGGTGTTACTAATGCAACTGTAAAATAAGAGCAGGGTATAACAATAGGACCCTAAGAATTTTTTTAAAAAGCATTAAAAGGCTGACTACAGAAAAAAAAAAAACAAAACAAAACCCACCAACAAACCCAAACCCACAGAAAGCAATTCAGACTATCAAAAAACTGGATGGTTGAATGTGAAATGAAATGGCCAAGCAAGTAAGGGGCATGTGGAGCTCTGTAATGCTTTCGTTTCCTCTCACATCTACATTCTTGGCTCTTTGTTTTGCTTTTTGGCCTCAGAAAATAGAACTGAGTACAGAACAGTGGATTGCACACAAGTTCTCCCCAGCAAAAACTGGTTAAGTCACTTTCATAAACATTTCAGAAATCTAGGAGAAAAAAGTAAAAACTAGAACTTTGCTGTAAAGAGGAACTGTACAGCTTCCTCAAAAGTTTATCCAAAAAAAACCCCCCCAAAACAACTAAAAAAGAACCCACACAAAGAAATCTCACCCAAAAAGCAATCCATCAGATTCAAAACTTACAACATCTAAAACCTAGCCAACTATGCAAGAAGAATTCACCAGAAGGGATACAACAGGCATAGGGTCAAGGCTCTGCATTAAACATCCCCAAAAATTTTGGTTATAAGCCAGAACATAAGAATCAGTTATTTCTGTTGTAATGACTGCACTGAAAACCAGCAGGGCTATAAAAATGGGTTGATGTCATCTGCCTTCCTTCACTCTGCAATCCAGAGACTTGGGTGTGCCTCAGGTTTACTACAGGTATGCAGAGAGAAGTCAGTTTATGAAGGACTTTAACAATGTGCTTCTTGTGTTCCAGTTGGGTACCCCTCCATTATTCTTGGCACAGATGGCGTGGGAGCATTGCAGTCCTGGTGGAATATGTGTGAGCAGTGAGACCACAGGAAACATTTTCTTGAAGAGGATAAACCATGAGAGTACATTTCAGAGGGGGGCAGAGGAAAGACACTTGGGTTTTCCTGGATGAGGTGCTGAGGGATGGCACTTTTAAAGTAGTTCCTTTAAATGAGTAGCTGTGGCACTGGAGGTAGACAGAGGTCAAATAGAAGCCTTTAAGGAATTGCTGGGCTATGGTAGTTATTATTTACCTTTTAGATGCTTTACAGGTGGGCTTCTGTTACAAAGGTCTGACTGAAACTAACGAAGCCGCTAAAATATTTAGACAGGTATCAGAACTCTTGTAAGCAAATATTTGGATCTGGAGATCTAGCACAATCTATACGCGTTCCTGATAGTTCCTGGGGGCAGCATGAGGATTCCTGGCAGTTTGGAAGCAGAGCAGCAGGGCTGGACAGAGGCTACAACTGGGAATGCTTTCAGGAGATAAGTAGCTGCCACCAGTTGTGCTCAGCGTAAGACTGGGTGGACTGGGGGCAGTCACAAATCTAGGAACAACAGCAGTGCTCTTTGTTGTATCTACATTCAAGAAGAAACAGGTTTATAGATGATAAGGGGAAAAAACCCAGGAGAAGCAGTCTGGTGTGAACATGATACAGCTGGAACTAAAGCTCTAAGGAGACAACATGGCCCAGGCATACAGGTCATCTCTCTTTTTTCCCCACCTGCATTCATGGGAAAGGGCCAGTTTCCCATGGAAACGGCACGCTCCTAACACTTCAGTCAGTTCACTCTAGTAACCATTAAAATGCATCTTTCAGAATGGCATTATTTATTCAGGCTCCAAAACACAGAGAACAAACACTGTAAATGAAACTCCCATACCCTGGCATGTTACCCACTCCAGAAATTCTCCCCACTAACTCTTGCAGAAGAAACATTCCTTACAGCAGCTGTACTCATGATGTGACTGGGAGGGAGCTCTGCCTTGTTGCAATCCTGCTCACCCCATCTGTTGGGTGGGGCTTTTTTGCCAGTCTGTTGTCTCCTATTAACATTTTCCTAGAGGTCTGTTTTTGCTCAGTAGAACTCCCACCTTTACTATGTCTGATATAGTGGAGTGTTTCCTTCTATTTCTCTTCTCAAATGTTTCCATCTAAAAATGGAACAAATGATACTGATATAAAACATGTTCAGTGGTGAAGATCTGACTGATGACAGATCTGATGTTGGCCTTATCAACACAGAATCAAATGAAGACATTTGGTTCCACAAGATTGGTGCTAAACCAGGCATCAGCCAGTATTCTCAATAATCATCTGGAAATTAATTTTAAAAAACCCCAACATAGGAAAGTCTCTGACAGTTATATTTACAGGTGACACAAAGCTTAGCAGGCTGATGAGGCTTACAGGCACTTCACAGATACTGAGCATGTGAAACTGATTTGGGGAAATAACCTCACAGTACTAAAACTGCCTTTTATTTTCACCACAGTGACACGGGCTGTGATTGCAAATTACAGGGCTTTCAGCTTATAAAGCAGAAGTACAGTAGAGGATTAGATGTAGAAAGCTGTAGTGAAGTGACAAGTGGAAATGAGAACCTGAATGGGGTTGGGGACAGGATTAACGCCACTCACCCCTGCATTACAGCAAGAAGACTTTTCAGTTTTCCCTCTGAACTGCCAAGGTACTGTTGGAGAACTGAGAGAGGACAAAAAACTGCAAAGCCACCGAAACCCCACCAGCAAGAGCAGCACACCTTGCCTTGTAATTAAGGCACTTTTCCAGCGTCTCAACCTTCACTTTCAAACAGGACAAGAGAGGCCCCAAAAGGATGTATTTCTGTCCCTCATTCCCTCTGCCCCATTTACAAGACTGATGGAAACATCCTACTGGGGGAGATTCCAGAATTTTATCTGTAAGTTTATCTAAAAAGGGAATGACCTCACTTGTTTTTAACACAGAGATACGTCCAAAAGCACAACCTAAGAGCCTGTTTCAATTAGTCGAGAAAGAGTTACTAGCAACTAGCAGCTGAAGCCATGGTTTCTGTGCACTGTGATGGTGGCTGGCATGGAAACAAACTATGAAGTACAACAGAAGCTTTACCTGTCAAATCAAGGCTGGAAGCTGAAGTGCCACTTCCAAATACCAGGAGCTACGGTTTCAGTGGACAGGGGTAGCTACATGCAACCTAACACAGGTCATTCCAAGCCACCCCTGCTGGCCTTCAGTGTCACAAACCTCTGAAAAACCTAAGCGTAAGATGCAACCTTATTACTGATAATGTTCTAATGTTAAAAATATAGCAGAAATTGCTTCCACACTCATAGAATCTGAGTATATGAGTATCTGTGCTGAACACACCCACATCCAGTTGCCCTGACTGATGCACAACGTGTGCAAAGCAGTTGGTGACACAGCCCCAGATTCCTGCTTCCAGGAACACCAGAGAGGCGGCACACTTAAAGAACATGGTGAAAACATGCAGTGCTTACTTAGCACAGGAGTGAAGTCAAATGCTGCAGACTCAAGGACAATCCTCTCCTTGACACTAACAGCCACCTGTAGTTAAGGTGCACAAGGAATCAAATGCAGTCTGCCTTTAAACAAATGAAATAATTATAAACAGACCACTTTTCCTCATTTTCATCAACATTAAAGTAGTGCTTATTTACAGGAAGAGAGGACTGGGATGTGAATAATCTTAAACCTCAACAAATAGGTGATTCTGTTCTTTCCTTTGTCTTTGAAATTCAGTTCCTGACTGCTAAAAAATGAAATTCTGAATTGCAACCACTGACCTCATAGAACATACAGTATGGGCTTGCTCAGTGATAAAAGTATGCTTTGACTTGTGACTGTCATGCAAAAATCTCCATAAGAGATTTCTTAGAAGAGGAGCTATGTCTGCTGCCAGAGAGTAACATGTTTAGTAGCAGATGAGAGACCATCACTTCTGGGACCAAGAAAAGCTAAGTGAATCCCAAAGGTGGATTTCGTTTCTAGGTATGAGAACCATTGACTCAGAAGGTTGTTCTCCTAAGCTCATATTTCAGCAAAGCAGGGAGGAGCAATTCTGAAGAACAACTTCCCCTGCCCCTGTCAAAAATTATTCATAAATGGCATAAAGGCCAAGTAGAGTTAGCTAAGTTCAAGGTGCAAATCTAAGCCTAACATAATTTTGCAGAAGTTTTACCTGTAAACCGCTGGGGTGCAGGGTTTAAGGGGAATCAGCAGCTTAAAGCTAGACAGAGTTTTAAAACATCCTGAGGTTGAAGTACTACACCATGCCTCCCTGGCAGAACTGTTAGTCTTTGTTCTTCTCTCAAAACAACCCCACAACAAAACACCCTAAAAACAACCCAAAACCCAACCTATTTTATTTCACCAGGCAAAGAAACACATCTGTCTGAAAGATCAAATCACCAAAGTCATTCATTATGCATCAATGCATGAGGCAAAACATCCTACAGGAGGAAAAAAAAATCTGGACTTCTGGGGTGTTTCATTTACAAAAATTATGTTTAATAAATGATGAACTTTAAAAATCAGTTTGCAGCAATCTGACAGTCTCACTTTAAAGAAACAGTATAGCCAATGGATGATGAAAATCACTGCACACTACAATCAAGTCTTGACTAATGTCTTTGTGGAGCTGTGATGATTTCAGCAACACAGGTACTTATTTATATGTACTTATAGATCACTGTGGGATCATGACTGACACACATCTCATTAGAAGGCAAACAAACAAGCATGCTTCTGCCAGGGAAGAAAAAAATATAAACTTTAAAGTCACGAGTTCAGATCCAGGGCTCCCTTTATGGAAAGTTGTTGCACATCAACATACATGAGGAACATTTATAGACCTGCAAAACACCACCAAAACATACATGACTATCAGGTAATTAAACAGCACCAGCACTAGGTTTTAGAATATTGTATTTTTTAAAGAATGACTCTCGTTTTGTTTAAGTGAGCTGCTACTGAAAGCCAGACAGAGATTTTGTTAATATCGGAGAGGTGATTTAATATTCAGGTTAATGCAACAGCTACAGATTGTAATCATTAACTCTAAGTTTCTGGCCTTGAGACATCAAAGTAAGGAGTTCACATGCAATAAGCAAAGTCAAAACAGAGACTGTATATAAATGAGTGATTATAAGCAAACAGCAAAATCTGAAACTGACAAAGTTTATTCTCTGAAGAACCACTACCTAAAACTCTGCTGCTGTATCAACTGCTGTTAGTTTTCATAATGTTTACTGAATTTTTAAAAGAAAGAGTTTTCTCCTCTTTTCCCTCAAAACCCTTTCAGAAACCACTTCCCACACTTTGCCTTTTGTAATTCATCCCCACTCAGCAGCCATCTGTTCCTTTCCTCACACACACATGCTGTACACACTCCAACACACACACATGCTGTACACACTCCAAAACAAACACAATGCAGAATCAAACAGCGTGATCTGACTTTTTTGTTAGGACTGCTCAAGGGGGAGAAGCTCCTTTCCATACCATCCCCTCCTTCCCACTTGCTGCCTCCTCTTTTCTCCCTTCACTGGGGTTTGCTGGGAAGCAGCATGTACTGGCTTCCAAGAGCAGGGCTCAAGAGGATCAGCTTCTCATCCTGCACTCAGGCACAGTAAGAACAGAAGTAGTTCAGGAAAGTTACAACAATTCAACATTCACCACGAGCGAGATCGAGCAATGCTCACCTTCAGGAGGAAGGCCCCTCTGCTCTCCACATACCCCAAGCCCACCATGTTCTGCAGCAGAACTCTGGGCCATCAGCACAACCATTTGCAGACTGGGACTCTGGCAAAGCAGACATCTCAAAGGACATGGTGACAAAGACTTCCAGGTGCTCAGCTTTTATCCATACACCTGAAGTTCTTTACTAGGCTAGTCAGCAGTGCCAGCCCTCTTTCAGAGATGGGAGTCAGGATAGCACAAGAACCCAAACAATTTGCCCAATACCATCTAGCAGGGTGGTAAGACAAAAACAAATCCCAAATTACAGACCTGGTTTAATTCAGGCCTGGCTGCACTTTGTGTTCTTGACAGTTTTCCAGGTACCACACCAAAGGTGAGGTAAGTTGTGCTCTTGTCAGGAACACGTGGGACAGAAGAAAAAGGCCCTTAAGCTGACAAGGGGCAGGAAGAGTAAAAAGTGTAACTTTTTCTGAGAAATGCTTTATGATCCATTGAAAACCACACCAAGTAAAAGCCAAGATTTGAACTGTCAGAAAAGGTCTTCACAATTCCCACTCTGAACCTACATCTATAAGCAGTACAGCAGGAGAAGTACATTCTGCTTCTCACAGAAGAGATAAAGAATACTCAGACAAAAATCCTTCCATAGTTAGCCAGCTTCTACACAAAGCAAACTTAATATATGACATAGTTACACATAAACACACAAATTGCAGCACAAAAAAAAAAAAAAAAGGAGTAAAATTCTCCAAGGATTTAGAGCCTGGCTGCTTAATGAATGATTTGGTTTAATGGGCAAACAAAACCAAACACACACACAGAGCCTTACAAAGCCTGAGTATTTGGACCAAGTTCAGCCACGCAGAGATCTTATTCACAGCTCAAAGTCCACAAAGTAAATGGAAAAAGTCAGAGCGCTTCTGTACTTTAAAAACAGCTCTCAAAGTGTCACTCTAGATTCAACAGCATAAAGCACACATCTTTAGCTTGAGAAACTGCTCTGTGACTAGAAACTCTTGCAAATGCATCTTGTTTTCTTTTTTCCCAAGTCCTGCTTTTCCGGTAAGATGTGGCTTATTTGAATCAATAGACCACAGTACCTTTCCTGTTGCAGGATGCAAGAGATCATTACAAAGGCAGAAGAACTTTACAAAGATGCATCACAATGTACTTCTCTCAATGTAATTTCATCCAAACAAATTAGGCACTCAGTATCTTCAAGATGACAGCTTTGAGAAGTACCTTGACATGTCAGGGACAATCACAGCATCTCTGCTGAGCACGTAACAGCCAGTAATACTGCACAGCACTTAGAAAACAAGAGATTTGACCAGAAGGGAATTTCAGCTGATCAACTGGAATCAGCATGTTTAAATCTGACTAGAACATTGATCTGTTTCTCTGATAAATGCTGTGTGATCTTTGATGACAACTCAGTATTGATTCCCAGGCTGAGGCTATTGAGAAGAAATAGTACTATGCCCAAAAATGACTTGCACCAGCATCTCATGATCTCTCATTCAAACACTGATCCCACCTATCCCTGATCTGCTTATGAGATCTGTAGAGATCACAGCACAGGAGGCCAGGGTAGGTGCACATTTCTAGGAGAGCAGTGAAAAGCTACTACTGAGGGAGCTTCACTCACTGCATTAACACTTTCTTACAATTTGCAGCAGACAGTGCACTTCAGTGAGGAAGGCACAAAGCCCTTAAAAAGACAGTGCTTTAACAAAACAAACCCAGAACAACACCTCAATCACATGCCAGCATCATTTCCTTGTTTCCCATCAGATCCTGGGAGCTGTTTGCTTTTACATGCATTAGGAAACCTTGCTGCCAGCATACTGCCCACTGAACAGGGGCAAGGGGGGATGCAGATTCTCACACACAATAGAATTACTCTCCCTTACATCAGGTAAGCACGAAGCTATTCCTAGTGAAGGATAAGTAAGAAGCTAATGATGGTTATTATTAGCCCTTAAAGCTATCAGTTCATCTGAGTTAAATGCAAGAGTAATAATCCCTTTATGACCTTCCTCATTTTTACTGGGGAAATGAACAAAGTTTCATGAAATACTTCTAACCTCAGATTTCAACTATTTTAAATGTTGAAAATTACATCAACCTGAATCTACCAGGCCCTGGTATGTATATGTATCACTGAGGACTCAGACCAGAAATGGTAGGCAAAAGCCTTTCCTCTTAACGCTTCTTCAAATTCAATAGGATTTTTGCCACAGTCTTCCACAGGTATTGAATCTACAATTTAATCTGCCATGAGACATGCCTAGGTATCATACATCACTCAATTAGGTATTATAATCACTCAGTTTGAGAAACTGGATTGTAATGATAAAGGTGCTAACAATTTCTTGCTGTTCTTCACTTAGTCACAAATCACTAGTCCAGAAAATTTGCTCTTCTAGCAAGAAAAACTAGAATAAAACCAAGCCTTAACCTGAAATACAAGAGCTACATCTTAACCAGAAGCATAGAAGAAATAGTAAGAGATCTGTACTGTTCAGATTGAGAATTTTTCCTCTGCAGCTCTACTAACAAATGTGAATAACTATCCATATCCATAATTACAAAAGACAGCAGAATATAAGGCATGTTCTGGGGAATAGGAAAATCACTGATTTTACAGAGACTGGTGGAAGTTCTCTCTCTAGGCACATTGGTCCTTCATTTTCTGCTGGTGTTCTTGAGCCTTTTCTCCAAAGGACTTCTTACAATGCAGAATGTAGGTACCAACAAGCCAAAGGTCTGGTTTGAAATAGCAAAAATGAAAGCAAGACAAAATTTCATCTGCTAGATGACACTCATCTTGGCTTTAGCCACAGCTTGTTAATAAACAGAAGAGATATGTATGAGTCTGCTCAATCTGTAAAGTGCACACTTGGAAATGCACTTGGTCTAAGAAGCTTGGTACTACAAAGCAAACCTACGTATTTATCTGTGAAGTAGTAATATTGGTTTTGCTTGTGGTTTGTGGTTTGTTTGATTTTGTTCAGATTGTCAAATGGCTTTGTACAACTCAAAATATTTTAAGACTAAAGTGTACACATTTGTTTGAGTTGCTTACTGTTCCTGTACAGAAAAGGTAAGAAATTTACTATTTCTGTTACATAATAAAGGTAAGGTAAGAAAATCACGGAACTTGAATCAAACTGTGAAATGTTGCACTTTTTTCTCAAAAACTATTTTAGGTCTTTGCAGACATAAGAACTGTGTCTAGGCCAACCACAACACAAAGAAATAGCTGTAACCAATGTTGTCTAATGGGAATGCAACTGAAATACGAAAGTACTGAAGTTACACTGACTTTGTACTGAAACACCTTCTTTCTCGGTTTTACCTAGTATCCATGACTTGTACAGTAGATATTACCTAGGGCACAACAACTACCCACAACTGCTCAGCAGATTTGCCCAACACAGGATCATGATCAGCTGCATGCTGCTCTTTATCTTGGAGTGGTTGCTATCTCAACAGAAAGCAGGCATTTGGAAACTAAAATTTGATTAAAAATATGGCAAGGATCATCTAGAAATTCTTCTTTTGCATCCCATCTCCCTTTTACTGTATTCTTCAAATATGAGCAACACTCACAGTCTTGGCCAGTGGGTCTTGACTGCATCCAAGAATTAACAGGGACTCTGACTATAAAGTACCGGGAACATCCCAACTGATGCAATATGAAAAATTAACGGGATTGGTCCAAGTCAGCACATTAACAACCTGACTGTGCTACAGCTCATTTTTAAGATCCAGCATTAAAGCTTAACACCAGAAGCAGGAGTGAGGAATGGAGTGTAAGAACCACGCTCATGTGCATAGGAGCAGCCACAGCATCAGTACAGCTGTGCATCAAGGACAGCAGGCAGCTCACCCAGAGGTCCAGCTGTTCCAGTTGTAGTTTTGGCAGGATGCAGGACAGCTGGGGATGAATGAATATGCTGATGGAGACAGGAAGGACAAGACTTGGAAAACATCAAGTGTTTCCAAGTTAGCCTCATCTATTGCTTGCATGGTCCTACTTCATCTTCAATGCTGCACATGTGTAAACAAGTATTCGGTTCTGTTTCTAACATGCTAAGGCATGAAAATGTAACAGCAACCCAGCAAGGGGAACAATAATCAACATTTCAACTCGTTACCATGAAGGAAACACAGGGGAGATTTGTTACCACTGAAGTTACTGTGCTTGAAATAAAAAGCATGTTTAGAAGGAGAGTTGGGACTCTCACTTCCAGGCCCACTGCACGGTTAGAGGCACAAGTTGTTCTGATCTACCTCCTAACCTCTATCTCCCCAGAGCAGGGTAGTACATTCACAGTACTGCCCTGCATGTGACAAAGGAGCTGTCTCACTCAGCACATACAGTTACTATACAGGAGAGCACCAAAGGGAAGAAACAGCAGAGCCCTCTTACCTAAGGAGCTGCCCAGACAGTAACTGTATGTGACAGGTGGGAAGTGACAGATTCCAGCAGACTCCTGAGACAAGGTGCTTTATGGATTTAGAGCATCTCCTCTGTGATAGTAACTTGCCTAGTCTGGCAACCAAATGAGGCTGGCACACTGCTGCTTTAACAACTGGTTTAAGAATCTGAAGGGCTAGAATCCATTTTAAGATGTTACTAAGGAGAAGACTCAAAAAAGCCAGTATTAGGACAGTTTATTTTTACTGGTGACTTTGGTAGGTGAAATCTGGACCTCTCACTGTTAAGTGAGACAGGTAGCGTGGGCAAATGATCCCAACACATCAGAAACAACTCTCGCACCCTGTTTGAAGTTAGTGTTGGTGAATTCCTTTCTGTAACATGACAGTGCCTTTCTAGTCCCTTATACACAAGTTATACCCTGTCTAATCAGCATCACTCTAGGCCTCCTCAGAGTTAACCACTGCTGAGGAGCCCAGAAAGCAAGCCCTGCAGCTGTACCTTAATGTGAATGTTCTCTTGACCTTATTTTATGTTAAAGCTAAAAAAACCACAAAGAGGTTTCTGTGGGACTGACAGATAATACAAGATCAATGGAGTACAGTGTACACTAAAGCACGATGCACATTAACATCTTTGGGCTGATCAGAGACATAGTCTAGGGATAAATAAGGTTGACATGTGAAGACTAGACATAGTATGCTATTAAAAACTGTTAACTAGCGTATTGATTGGATTTTGCTGGACTTATAATCAGTAGATACTTCAGATACTTTTGCATTAGCACCATAGCAAGACCTCAGATTGATTCCACCCACACAAATGATCTCAAATTAAGAATACAAATCATATTCCATAACACAGCACAGTAGGTACACATATGGGTATCAAGAGCCTTCCTTGTGATACTCTAGTCACCATGAAATACAACACAACTACTACATGCTACCAAGATCAACGGAAAACAGGATGCATGGCTACATATAGAGGTTCATGTTCCATTTAATTTTTCTTTAAATATACCTGTAATAACTTCTACAACAATGGAATTAGACCCATCATCTAAATCTGTCTGCTTTGAATTCTTATGCAAAATAGATGGCTGCAGCTTGCATTTTGCATTAGTTACTCAACAGCAATCTCTAGAATTTTACAGCCAGCTGCTTTAAAACAGCAAACACAATAATAAAGATATAATTTGGTAGCATTTGTCCTCACTAAAAGCAGCAGTAATGCAAGGAGTTGGGGCTTTGAAACAGAATCAGGTCTGATTTGGTAACCCCTATCATTTTACACTTAGATAACTTCCTGTGAAAATTAAGCATATCTGACAGTACCTGTTCCTCTTTTTCTTTGGTCTTGCTCCTGGAGACTCTGGAAGAGGTAACATCCTGAGCTGGAATGACAGAGATTTGATGGAGTGGCATGTTCATCACACCGCCTTGTTTGGTCCTATCATTTACAGGAAGGAGGCTTGAAGGCAGTGCTTATTCCGTGCCATTGTAAGGCCTTGCAACTAAAAAAATAAAAATATTAGATCATGTTAAAGTAGCTTGAAATGCAATAATTTCTAAACCAAAGCTACACCATCCACTGGACCAAGACACATCTCTTATTTTCTCTGGATTTTGGTGCACTGGCTGGGTGAGAACAGACTCAGAAATTTTAAACAATTTTAACTAGACAGGCCAGAGCACAACACAAAATGAATAAATAAATTCTGAAAGCGTTCTGAGAGCAGAGCTAGAGGGCAGGGATCAGGCTCAAGGTCTGCTTGGATAGGGAGAAGGAAGGAAGCAGCTCTCCACGCTGAGTATGTTACTTGGAGGTGCAGAGAGCAAAGCTCATACAGGTAAGCTTCCTAAACTGCCAACCCCACCATCTGGATTAAATTGCCTCAGGAGTCATCCTAAAACAAAGTGAACGCTGTAACTTTGGCCAAAAACAGGCAACAGCCTGCATTTGACTCTTGTCATTTCTATAAACATGTACCACTGTCAGATGAAAGACGTATCATGTGAGATGTTCCCTTCCTAAGACTATTAGAGATTAATATAAACAAAATCCCTCAGCAGGGATTGTGAATTCACTGGATGGACTACACACACTTTATCCTTCTTTTACTAATATAACAGGGAAGCATTACACATAGGAAAGATAGTGATAGACATAAATTAGCCAAAATTGGCCATGCTAATCTGACAGGCAGGCATAATTAACCATACCTTTTATTAGATTAGAAGTTACATGAAATAAAAAGCTTTTTGAAACACCTAACATTGTGGAGTGTTCATATGGAATGTAACTTGCCACAAATGAGACACAAGCAATTGTTTCTAAAGAACAGATTAAAAGAGCATTAACACAGCAGGGACTATATCAAACACATCAACTAAATAACGCACAGTTCTTCTGTTTCCATAACACATCAACTTTTTGTTTGGCTGGTTTTGAATCTGCAAAAGCAGAAAACAGAGACTAGATAAATCCCTATGCATTATGTTGTTTAACAATTTGGAAGTAGTATAGGTTAGCACTTAGTGCATACCCTTAACTTATACTGCACACGTTTTTTATTTAACATTTAATTGGAAGTTCTGAAGATAAAACCAGACCATTTAGCATCTTTTGTGGAATCAAAAACCTAGAAAGCTTGGCCTATTTCCACTGGACTCCACAGGAGTACTGCAGTTGTGTAAAACGAAAACAGGATCAACTATTTTGACTGCTTTTGATTGAACAATAGAAAAAAAAAATTACGTGTTCCAAGGCACTTTATATGGAGAATGATAGTTCACCGTCCTCTCTGCACTGAGGGGGAAAGAATTATCAAAGGTCATAGAGCAAACCATGAACAGAACCAAAAAAGCAGGCAAGGCCGGCTGCATCCCAGTCACACCCTCCATCTGCTGCGTGATGCTCTTTGCCCGCTGGAGAGCTCATCCAAGTTCAAGAGCTTTACTGACACGTGGGCAGGATTTATATGACTCCCATAGAGGCCAAGACAGTGCATCATAAAGCACGCATGAGAGCTTTAAAGGCAACGCCTCCCTAACCTTCAGGCATCACTTACTTTAAAAGTAAAATATATCAGTATGCATAAACAAGCACCAAGGACACTTCCTTACTGGAGGACAAAGGGAAACATTATTGAATCCCAGCATAAAGAGAAAACACAGAACCTCCTCAGGTCCTCCACACACCTGCTTAGTTACATCCTCTAAAGGAGCCAAGCCAGAGGGAATATAAGCATGGGCTAAGATGGGAATATCAAACCACAATAAACAAGGCAGGAAGGGAAGGTATTTTCCCAAGAAAACAGAGAAACCCAGAGAATGCTAAGCTTCAATGAAAATATGCCAGGTAATATGTTCTGTGCTATTGCCAGAGATAACAGAGCAAATTGGAAGGAATTCCATCCTGCTTTGTGTCCCCCCCCTTAAAAAGGTTTCTGGGCTTGCAGGCAAGGACACGTTATGACTGTAAAAAGAACAAGGAAAATTATTAGAAAACACAGTTAACCCTCTCTGATGATGGCAAACAAGTCAAACCAGTTTTTCTGCAGGTTCTTCGAGGACAGCAAATGTTAGAATTCTTTGAAAGAGCTCAAACAGCAGATATAATCCAACTGGGTATTCAAAAATGATGTGAAACAGCCTTCCTCTGGTAAAGAAGCCTGTCAGACGCTCTAATAAAGCCTGCCTTTGTTCAGAGGTGGCGTAGAGAAAGCAGTAAACTAAACCCAGATGTCACCCTGTTGCATCCCCAATCTGCTGGGTCCCTAACAATGCACACAACTCAAATTCTGCCTGTATCAACCTAAAGCACTTTTAACTCCACAATGCTAATTAAAGGATAAAGTTACCTGAATGAACAGACCATCTGCAGTACTGAGCACAAACAGACAAGGATGCCAGAAAAGCAATGCCACTCAAAGCCAACGCAAAGCAAGTTATGACAAGTTCCACAGGACATTCCACAGCTAAATTAATTCCTTGTCCTACCTGATTCAAAGGTGAGGAGCTGGGCACCTGCAATGTGGGATTCAAACTTGAAGCACATCAAACTGGGGCCTGCCAAAAAAGGAAGAAATGCTAAGGCAAGGAGATGGCTCCTAGATAGTCCCTTCTCTTCAGGATTCCAGTTAGACATTCAGGCCATACCTCACACAAAATGAGAATTCCTCATTACTACAGCATCTCCATCCAACAGCAGAGTACACTTGCTCAGGAGGTGGCAGATAAGGGCTCAGCTTCCTCCTCTGCTGTGTTTTATTTGGTTGCTAACTTCCTGCAAAGCTGGCTGGGGTATATGGGGATGCCAAGACAGAGGACAGTTGAAGCTCAACTGTTCCTCTTTTCTGTAGCTGCACTGATTCCTAAAAGATGGACTCCAGCCATTGCAGAGTGTTTTTAGAAAAGAGTGTCCAAACAGCCCTTGCAGAGTGTTTTTAGAAACAAATACCATTTCAAAAGACAAAAGAGGCCAAAATCCTGGCTGCAGAGCCCACAGGTGATCTTAGCTCAATGAAGCTAAGATTTCACCCATCTAGGTAGTCCAGTTTTGTTTTCTGCAGGACAGGCAAAACAGTAACTAAAAATGCCTGCGCTCACCTAGAACCACACCAGCTGGGTCCTCACTTCATTGCTAGAACAATAAAGCTGTAGTAAAACCAGTCAGATTCAGACAAAACAGGACAGACTCTCTCAGGGTAGTTGAGAAGTACAAAAGGAAGGAAAAGCAGGCACGTGATTTGGGCCTGGTGTCTGGGGCATTCCCCTGAACAGTACATCTGACAGAAGCAGAAAACTGGGTTCTTGTGGGTTATCAGCATGAAGTACTTGGCGTTAAAGAAACCTTCCAGTCTGACCATCCATGAGACTCTCTGGCATTCACACTCTCAACATCAGAGACTTTCACTGCTGGGACTGAAGCCCCTTCAAAGCAGGCGGCTCCCATGAGAACCCTGCTTGATTCCCTGCACACCCCCCACTCACACAGTCAGACCAGGCTTCCCATGGCAGAGTCTCTGACATCTTGTTCCACAAAACCACTTATTCACAGTGCAGAAACACAGAAACAGCCTCAGCTGGCACCTCCTAGGAGGACCCTCAACAAAGGACCCCCTGGTCTTTTATCCTGTCACAGTCTACCTGCACACAAGTCTCACCCTTCCTCCTGAGTCCCCTGCTCTTGCTGTGTTCTCCCAATGTCCCATCACCTATCTCACTGGCACTACTCATCTTCATGCCCTTGGTTGTCCAAGAGGTTGGCAGTTTGTGGCCTCTTGTCTCAGGATCCCACTCAGAGCTCAATCTGCACCTCACAGACTGAACTACCTGCACCAGATGTACTCCTGAATAACAAGAAGGGACAACAATAACAACAGGAAACCTCAGTAGAACAGAAGTAGGTGGGAAACCACTTGAAATCCTACTTTCATCATGTACCCTGTGAAGATCTGTTTCCCAAACGACAGCAAGAACCTGAGATGAACCAAATGATCTGCAGCTTGCTGGATTGTTCGAGTGCCAAGTGCCATTGGAAGAATGCAGATGGAAGTCCTCCCTCCTCTGCCACCTACTACAGCTCTCTCTGCCCATTACAGATTCCAAAACAAAGGCTAAACTACTCTTTGCCAAAGATTCACAGCTGGGCTGGGGCAAGTAAGCACAAATCATGATTTCCTGTCTGTGGTTTGGTACCTACCAGAGTCTACAAACATGCGGTCTGAAGAGCAGATTTTATTATGTCATTTATACTTCAGAAAGTCCACCATATTCCCTTGCTACACAGTGTATGGTGGAAAGCTTCAACAGAAGCTCTGGAGCTGTAGTGGCACTGGCTGCAGATGTACGTGGGCCTTACCAAAAGAAATACATCCCAAGGATGCATGTAGGTGTGTGCACATGCTTTGTGTTACTCAGAAGGGAAAAAATACAGCAGTCAAATAGGTCAGTTGCTTTCCTATTGAAAGCACAAGAGGTGTTATGGATTAAAAGAATATGTCTTTATGTGCATGAAAGATATGCCCTGGAACCCATACCAGAAGGAAGATAATAGTCACTAACCAAAGGGAATTGGAAAGAATTTCACCTGTGGGTTGTTCTGGTCAGCCCCAAGGTTCTCTTCAACTGCCCTAGCCGCAGTAGTGATGGTGAGCAGCATCACCTATGTCAGTGATCTGACAATCAGTTGCAGGGTGGGTGGGTTAAAAAAAAAGGCAACAGATCACTGATGTCCAGATAATCCACACACTGAAGTACCATCCACTGCTGTGACAATCCTGCCATGGAACAGATCAGTCTGTAGACTGCAGGGGACCTTCCAGATGCAGGCTGAAAATTACGCTCTGGGACTTTGTGGATCACTGCCATGCAATCTGGTCTTCTGAAACTTCCCCTCTATGCAGCACAAAACCTGACCAACCCAAAGAGGAATGGAAACTCCTTGAAGAAATCTGACTGCTGCTAGATGGTGCAACATCTTCATCAGATGGCTTACTTTCTCATAATAAGACTTGAAATAATCTATTAATGCAGATTTGGAATCTGTTTTTCTGCTGGAGGTCTTGATGTGTAATCTCAAAGCCCCATTTTAAAAGTCCTTTGATTCTGTGTTTTTATTGTTGTTCTCAAGGTAACAGAAGCCAATGAATTTAGCAAATTCCTGTGTGTATCTTAACTTTTCCTAGCTACTTTGACATTTGAGATGGATATAGCTTATACCTACTTTCTGTACACTACATTTTCCATATTTCCAAGATTTTCCAATTCTGTGTGTCTTGTGTTGGCTCCAGTTTGAAGTTTTTATTTATTTAATTTTGAGCTTGTTTGGACTCTTCCCTTACTAATGTATCTTATGTAATCCTCTTCTAGAGATGACAGATGTGCATTTTCAAAAAGAGGATCCTGCATCTGTGTTTCATTTTAGTTTACTGTAGCCTAATCAGTACTTCGTTAACAGCATTATTTAAGAGATGTTATCAAGCCTCATGCACTTCACATGCATTTGTTAACTTGACAAACAAATCTAATCAAGAGAGCTTAAGGGAGAAGAGCTAACACTTCCTTTCCTGCAGTACCTTTCACATTTCACTTCTAATGTGGTACTAACCCTGACAAGAACCCTTGTATTGAAACCAGGCAGATATAATTCTGGATTATTGCTATTTACAGCTATGAGTCTGCCCTTGTATCTTGCACTGTTTACTAGCTTAGCTGTAACTTCTCCCTTTATGATCTCAGTTCCTCCTTTCCTACACCTGCTAGTGTCCCAAAACTAACCAGCTTCAAGACTTAAAGTTTTAATATATTTTTAAATCATGTTATTGAGTAGTTGAAATCGAAAGGCTTAGAAAGGGGACAAGAGATTCTCCTGCAAGTTCCCCATCTTCCCTTTGAAAGCTTCTCAGTATACAGGAATACACAGAGAAGCAGAAGTATCTGCCAGCCCTGGCTAACTCCTCTCAATAAGAATACAATTATTTTTACAAATATAATACAACTAGACAAGCAAGCAGTTGAACTACAGTCTTAGTAAATAACAGTTCCAGAGCTGTTAGCAACCCCTTCCCATGATTTCAATGGAAGCTGAGCAGGATCTGGACCTCTGAAAAACAGGTTCTTTAAAAACTGTTCCCTTAAATCAACTCAGCTGACAAATGCAATTGTCATTGTCAAACAGCTTGGCAGACTTCAGGAAAACAAATGTCACTTTCCTCTGTTACAATAACACAATATACAGTCATGTACATTATACAATATACAGTCCCCTGAGAAACAAAGAAATTACTTTTGTCTGCTTCTGCTACCAATAGCAATTTGCCTGCATCAGAAGCATCACTGATCATTCCTGATGTGCTGTGGAAAGAACAAAGCACCAGGTACTCCACACACATGGGGCAGTAAGCTCCTGCTACAGATCCAAAACTTCTTTGGCATCAGTGGTCTGCTGGTTCATACACATTTTTAAGTAACTCCCAGTGTATATCTGTTGATGAAATAGACCATAATAATATCAGCAGTAATCCTTGGACAGTCTCCGACTACAACAAGCAAAAAGAAAAAGAGGCAAAGCAGGAGTTTCATTCTCTACATTGGGAAGTCCTAATGGTGGAGGGCCAGGGAGAGGTAACAGTCAGGGCTCCTGTTTTCTCAGCCAGCAAATTCCTCTACCTGCTCGACTGAATTCCCAAATCCATTTATAAAAGGGGGTGCTATTCAGTCTTTAGCCTCAATAATCACAATTTCTCCTCCCCCTTCACTTAAAGCCATCTTCCTGTCCTTACGTGCTTCTGAACAGAGCAAGTCTAGCACATAAATCACATAAAATGTGTCTACAGCATTGCTGCAAGCAGGACATAACATCACAGCCTGTTTGGGGCTTGCCTTATCACTTTTAGCCATGATCCCATCAACTCCCAGAATGATAGAAACTGACTTCCTGAGAAATTAATGCCCCTCTCCAGAAAAGGCATTCTTCCCTCCAATTTGGCACTGAAGCCTCCCTCCAAATCAAAAATTAGGATGTCTTAATCACAAAACTCTAAATTTTTATTGAAGATATGGATGAAGACTTGCTTCTTATACTACTCACTGTCAGAGAAGAATGTGTGACAGTACCATGCCTATTGCTACAGTTTTTGAGAAAAGCTGTCCTTCCTCCTTCATTGCATGACCAAAAGTAATGCACAGCAGTAGGCTACATGGATTCCATCAGTGTGAACACAGGTTTGGGACTGGTCTACCAAGACTCCTGCAGTTGGTCAACTGCAACTGAGATCATCCTGCAATCAGCACAGGAGGATCCACAGTACAGCTACTGGATACAAAACCTCTCCCCTCACCCCTATTCGTGTGCAAAAGCCAAAACCCACAAAACTACGACATGCCTTGGAAAGACAGCAAGTGATGTCAGGGACAAGGTAACACCCCAGACCTCCAGAATAACTGCAAATCTGTTGGGAAAAATGCCCACATGATCATTACGATTTGGCAAAGCGCTCCATGTGACAATTGATATTTTTTAAAAGAAAATGTAATGAAGACTATAATCCAATGGAAGAAGAGACATGGTAATGCATGTATAGACCAGAAGACAGAAATTTGCACCAACATGTATTTGCTGGTAAATTTCTAGTCTAGTATGCAAGTTCACATGATACAATGTAACAGCTATGGATAATTTATGATCCCTTCTCATTCTCTATTACAATCCTTTTGGGGTTCACAAAACTCTAAATCAGTTCTGAAATCCAAGGGAAATTTGCTCTGTAGTTTTATCTTCAAAATCAATAAAGATTATTAGAAAATGCATACACTCACATTGAAGACAACAAAAGCCTGGGTTTCTCAAACTGTGTAAATATTTACAATGCAAGACAGTGATGAAACAGAACAATCTCATCATTGTTCAGGGAGGACATTGCTCACATTCTATATTGTACAGAGATAACAACGATGCAGTTTTAGGAAAATTCTGTGCTACATCACTTATTTTCCATTACATCAGAGATGAACAGTTGTAAAAGCCATTTACAAACAACAGGCACCTAATGAACATTCTTCACTATTGTTTAACTGCTACCAGGCAAAGCACTTCTCTTAAGGCAGAGAAAAAAGAATATACTATCGATTAAATGATTCTGTGTTTTGAAGAAACATGAAATCATTCCTTCTTTGGGTGAGTAGGGAATTTCCAAAGCCACGCACATAAAAATTTATTTCTTTTGAATGATTTATGAGTTAAATGTCAGGTAACTCCTTATTTATAGGGTTGAGTTACAACATGTTTTTGCTATGGGAGCCTTAATAAAATCTAGATTTCCGGATCATTATGACAAACCTTTAAACTCTGAAAACATCTATAAACCACATTCTTTAGGACTTGCTCAAAGCAACTGAAGAGCCTAAAACCAGGGTCTTCAGAAGTTCACATGTAGAGTAAAAAGAGCAATGTACCAAGAATCCTTTATCTGCTGCTTCTGCTTACTTGCATGAGACTGATTAGTTTGTTTTCAACTGTAATTTCCCACATTTTAAAGTAACCTAATTTCTGATGCCAAACTCCCTACCAGAAGTCATTTGCTATCCCCCAAATTTAAAAATTCTAAATACATTTTAAATACAGGGAAATACCATGAGTCATTAAAGTATAACAGACTTCAGTGACAACATTTTATTGGGGAATATACCAGGCATAGTATATCTCCTTAATGGCTTTATGTTTCCATCTTTTACCATGCTGATACCTTCTCTGTCCGTCTGTCACATCCAAGAATCCACCATGCAAAAGTCAATGTGAGAAGGACCAGTACTGTGACCTGCATGAGAATTGTGCTCCAGGCAGAACAACCTGCTGGAGGAGTGGAGTCCACAGCTGCACTGACATCACTGCCCATCTTTATTTCAAGTATCACCAAGACACAGGTGTGCTCACTGGCTGTGGTTCAAGAAGGTAGATCATTGGAGTTCTTCAGCTTAGCCACTTCTGTGCAATGGAAGGATTGTGTACTTCCACATCCCACCTCCAGGCTGTTTCAGCCACACAGATAGCTTTTTGTGTGTTGTTCCTTACCGTGGCAGTATACAGTACCTGGCACAACCAAGAGCACAGACTGAAGTGCTACAGTAAGACAAGCAATAACAGCACTACACATCTGAGTCACTCTTTCAGTTTCCCACCTGCATTGTCATGAAAAGTTGCCAGATCTTGATTTGAGAAAGTTTCTAGGCAGACAAACATGGTATTTCTAACCAACTTCAATATGAAAACTATGCTATGAAGAGTTTAAGAACCTCTGTGTCACAGCATTATCATTAAAAAGTAAAGCTGTATAAAACCCACAGACAGAGTCCAGATCTGTGAACAGAACTGAATCCCTTCCAGTGCCAGAACAAGACAGCCTCTTCCAGCTGCAACCTTATGGGATTTGTTGGGTAGTTAAAAAGGCTGTCTGCGCCTATCATTTTTCAAGTGTCCCTGAAGTAGTTTAAAGGCCAGGCAACTGATTTCAGATGGCTGACAAACAGTGTCACCCCAGCTCCCTGTGCCAGTGCTGACACCAACACACACTGGCAGCAGCAGAGCACCAGCACAGTTTCCCTTCGTATTATTTCATGCGAGCGTGCTGGCACGTGTGTGTGTTGGTTCTGACCATTCTTCTCTCACAACAGTGCTCTGTGCCACCAGAAAAGAAGGGACTGGCATAACTGAAACCCACAGACAAGGCATTCCTTACCACAGTCCATAAGGGGCCATTCATCCCCACTGAACCTAAAATAGCCATTGGATGCAATCATGAGATGAATACATGACTGTGGATTCCTTTAAATCACTGCCTTCTTACACAGACAAGAAACCAGTGTCCAGCAGTTGCATCCTCACCCGTTGTCCTTGTTCTCAATTCAACAATCAAGTGTTGCCTCTTTCTGTCCCATCCAGTATTAGACCCCTCATTTCTAAAAGTATTTAGAAGCTTAGAGATTTTATGAGAAATTTAGAGAAACAGCACAGAACTCCACCAATCCATTCCTACGCACTTGCAAGACCTGTATAGAATCCTGTTAATGCAAATCCATCACATCTCTCTATCACCAAAACTACAGCAGTATTTCCAAAATCCAGCTATCATCCAACTAGGTGCTCATTGCCAGCCAAACACAGCCGGCTGCAGAAAGCTACTGAGACAGAGTGAAGTACAAAAAAATGGTGCTTACTAATGAGAAACACTTAGAACTGCATGGGCCTGTTTCTTGCTGCTGGAGAAGAGGCTGACTTGCAGTGCCCTTCTGACCTACTCTTAAATGATTACCAGTTTTTACTCCAGCATGCTTGCTCCAGATTGCTTCAAAGCAATCTCCAAATGTCCAGTAAGGGTGAGGGGAGGCCCAAGCCATTGGACAGCAAAATTCTGTGAGACAAAAGGTGGCTTTGAGGGAACCTGGTGATAGTTGGAGCAATACAATGGAACGGATTCTGGGATGCTGTTGCGTATCTACAGGGCAAGTAAAAGAAGCTGCTATATGAAGTTCTCCAAACAGGGAAATAAAATTCAGGAGCATGGCCACATCACTGATGCCAACTGACATGTTACATTTTTCGACCCCATCACATTTAGAAGTGGCTTTTCTGTCTTTTCCCCAAGCAGATGATCTTTGCTTTAAAATAGTTAACAGGAGGCAGTGAGATGAGCCAAGCATGCTAAACAAGGCTGATGCAGCTCTGGTGCACATGAGAACTACTGTAAAACCTGAAACATTCATGAAGACAAAACCTGAAAGAAACAGTGGTTATTATCAGATATCGGTTGAAATTGAAAGGTAGAAGAAAAACTTTATTTATTACACTAAAATGTCATCAGTCCTCGTGGAAAATCTACTGCTGGAGAAAGAGGCAAGCACTGAACCTGTTGACTTTTACACCCACAACATAGCTGCAGAGAGGAAGACCCACACAACTCCACCCTACTCTCCTCCATGCCTTTCAGGACCCATACCAGCTGACTTTGTGGTTTCCTCCTCTAAGTAGTTACAATTACGGTAATATTCAGGGACATTTGCTCTCCCCAAGAGCAGATGAAAAGTAACTACAGACAAATAATTTGAACATCTGCTGAATTAGGCTAATGGAGAGATAATGGTGTATTTCTTCATTAATCATTTTAAATGGCAAATAAAAGTTTGTTTTTTATTTCTCAACTGAAAAAAAGAAAACTACCTCCTATTCCAAATGCAACAGATGTTAGAAAGTCAAGACAAAAATGTCCTCTGTTTTCTGCTCACTTAAAACAATTGGCTTGTTCCATTCCAGATAGTCCCATCTTTAGCACAGGCTCCCACACATGGGCTGTACAGCACATCAGGATGGTCACAAGGGATATAAAGACTAAAGATGTCTTCTGCTATTTCTGAAGTGACAGGAACCCACGAGTGACCAAAACAGTGCTGCTTTCCTCTTACAGGACCCAGTAATTCCCTTCAGCCTCTGGGTGCTACAGGAAGCAGCACTGTGCCTGGGAACAGGCATGGTCCCCTCTGCGTCACTAGTGACCTTGTGCCTGGCACGGTCCTTCTCCATTGGCTGTGCTCTCTCTGCACATAAAGCCTTGAGCTCAGAGGAAGTTACACTCCTTGTTTTTCAGGGACACATGCTGTTCAGTGAATGGCATTACCTGGCAACATTTACCATTATTTTATAAAGAAATAATCTGGTACAAGCTCACATCACCTACATTTCCTGCAGAGTTAACTGAAGTTTCACATCCCAGCAAGGCCAGCTGAGCTCTCACTGCCTCACTACAGAGGACAGAAGTCACCAAACTTAAGAGATGAAAATGACAAGAGCTAAAAAGTATTCAGACCTCAATCTTAGGAGATGTAAAATACGTCCTGGAAAGGCTCTCTCTTCCTTGCTGTGCTGCTTTTGCAGCAAAGCCAAACAGCTGTCTCAAAATGCTCAACCTAACAGCTTCAGCAGGAAACAACAGTGTAACACACATATAAATGTTCCATTCTGTGCTCATGGATTGGGTTCTTTGGGGTAGTGTGGGGTTTTTTTTAAGGAAAATAAAGAAATCTCCACTAAGCAGATGCCCACCATGGAGGGCATCTTCTCTGCCTTAAAAAAACCCACTGCTGGCAAAACTGCACCCTACAGCATTTAGCTGGGGGCAAAGGCTCAGCATAAATGCAGAGTTACTACCATCACTGTTAGAACACCTGGTCTTCCCCCAACATTACCTTCCCAAACACTGGGAAGGTAACACTGGATTGTGTCCAGACTGGCAAACCACTTCAGTCTCCAATCTTGTCCTATACGCAGGTTACAAATTAGAAGACTTCTCTAATTAAGAGATCACCAGTGGAATTAAAAGGTAGATTATTTTTAACAATTGTCTGATTGAGCTGGAGCTGCACTAAGTTGTAAATGAGTTACTGTTTTTTTCTAAGACTACATTATACATACCAATTTCTAATACAACATTTAGTATCTCTTTAAAAGCCATCATCTATCAGCAAAGAGGAAGCAGCTATCATACACCCAAGAAGGTACTTCTTAACATCTTCGAGTTTCTCACTCAAAGCCTAGAAAGAATGGTGAGCGGAGATGAAGAAATCTGGAAAGGCACAGCCGTCTTCACACATCAGCAGTGAACACATTTACAGGCTCCAGTAACCCATTCCTCTACAAGCTGTCATGCTGGAGTGGTATCTTTTATAGAAGGGGTCACAGAAGGCCCAGAGACAGCGTAACACTGTTTTACTGCTCACCAGGTGAAAGCATGACTTAGCCTGCTAGTGACTTTCTTCTTTTTTTGGCATGTTATAATAAAGGAAGAAAAAAAGGCCCGTGGAAGAAAGGCTTGGCTCAGAAACCTGCCAACTCTCCTCAACTCACAGGGGTTGCTGGAGACAGGGAATAAGCAGCATCCCAGAAAACCAGGTCTGTGCTACAATATGTCCACACTGGCCTTGGTGGGATGCACTGCGTACAGTCAAGTTGCTTTCCACTCCCATCCCCTGCTGACAAGAATTACTTTCAGACTTGAAACAAAACAGTTTCATCATCTTATTAAATTCCCAATTCCTGGCTCAGATGTCTCTCATACGCATTAGTTAGATGACATCAACCACAAAGGCCTGCCCATGAGCCACACAGGATATAGCTCAAAGGCAATCACTCAGCAATTGGATCATCAGCTCTCTGAGTTTCTCTTCCCTTATTCATCGGAGCAGCACTGCAAACTGGGTGACAAGGGATAGGTGTATGCTTTGTAGTGTCATGTGGAAAGGGAGATAACAGCAGAGCATAGAGATGCAGCTGGAAAACATACCTTCCTTGGGCACAGCATCCACCCTGAAGAAGAACCATCCCTGCAGCCTTCCCCCACAACCCCTGCAGGAGGCAGAGACAGTACCGACAGGCTAAGCCAAACCCATGTAGATCTTACAGAGCAGAAAGCCTTAATACAGCAGCTAATGAGGACTTGAAAAGGCAGCTGACAAACAGCCAACCAGCACGATGCCTGCAGGGCATCACAGCTCTACCAAGTCTCTGCAAAGCACCTGTAGTTCTGCGCAGTGAGAACATGCCAACTAAAAAACTCCCCAGCAGGCAATCAAAGATGGATGAGACAGACTGAGCGCATGTCCAAGCTGACAAGTAGAGCTCAAGTAGACAGAGAAAGGAAACAACCATAACAAATATCTAAGAAGACACAATGAACGATCACAGCCAAGAATAAAAATGCATGATGTATCTAATTCCCTTTCTATATAAGGAACTGATCCTGAGTTCTCTGCTCTCAGGCTGCTGGACCACATGATGCTATGCTTGCCAGGGTATCACTAACAAAGGAAAGTGAATGAGAAATCTTATCTTGAATCACACGTGTTCAACAGCAACTGAGCTGGGATCCTTGCCTTGTGGTTGGAGAAGCTGATATCAACACCACTAGTAAATAAAAGCCTAGGTCTGGGGCAGATACAAGTGTGTCACGGTCCCCAAAACACCAAATACTGACCATGGGAGATCTCGGGAAGAAAACCACCACCAAAAGACTGAAAGCATATGCCCGACTTATCCTGCTGCATATGGTATGTAGATATACAGAGGAGACGCTTCCACACTTCATTTGCAGCACTCGGTACAAGGCACAGGGCTCTGACAGGGCCATCTCCTGCTGCTCTGAAGCTGCAGTTCTAACATATCACTTGCACGTTACCTTGCTAGAAACAAAGCTACACATTTAATTTAAGAAAGTAATCAGACGGATTAGGAAAGGTCAAAGAATAATAAATTTGAACTTCTTTCTGTTGGGAAAACACAACAGCATTGTGGGTTCTCCATGATTTGCCTGGAAATCATGGCAGTGCAGTTTTCCTACACTTCCAGGATGGCACATAAAAAGAAATTCATCTCTAAAAGGTCTTACAAACTGCAGAGCTCTGCATGTGTATCAGAGCAGGACTCTCTTTCACACCTCACCAAAGCATGTAGCAGCTCACACTGAACAATATGGAGACCTTTCACACCTTGCAATTTTGTAATGATTGGTAAATATTTCTGCAACACCAGAAAGGCTCAACTTGAGCGGTCTCAGAATTACCATCTCCTGTCAAGTCTGACTCTGAGATGAAGGGTACAAAATAGCTGAACATCACTGCCACAATAATCACAGAAACAACATACATGCCTCACACAAAGGAACTGCTAAGAGGCAATATACAGTTTTCATGCCCCAAAACAACAAGATATTTCAAGGCTTCAGTAGTAAAACACTGCATAAGAACACCAATGTGTTTAGAAGGCTGAAATTTGATCTTGTTCTTATTGGCTTCTGCTTTATTATGCCAAGAGCAAAGTTAAAACTCCCTTCCATATTTTAATCAAAACCTCCTACTGTTTTTTTGCTAATTCCCACGATCAAGCCAGCCTGACAAAAATCATGTAATTTTATAAGGGTATCTCTCCTCCCTCCAACTCCTTACGTTATCAAACATTAATTTTGTAAAGAGTCTGCTGCATCATGCCAGCTCTAATTTAGTAACAATACTTTAAATTTTTCCTAAGCCTTCAGAGGGCCTTGCAGTGGAAGAAGGCCATGGCTCACCAGAAGGATTAGCACAGTCTGATACCCTGCGTTTGGTATCCTGTGGCTGGAGGTTTCATAAGGGCCACTCACCCCTGCCACCTACCTCATGTTTATAAAGTGCCATCTCCATAGGCTTCAGCACAGCAGGAGGCTGCAGCTCTCAGCTGCGACACTGCAATTTATAAGTTCCAGCAATTATGTGACATTTAGCCAACAGGTTCAGAAGTTACTGGCAGGGTGATTGCACAAGCCCACTTCCCCTTAGAGAACAGGCTAAAAAAAAATTTAAAAAATACTGTGATAGAGATGACAACTGAGTTGCAGGAAACTAAGGTGTGCATAGGTGAAGTAACTTAAACTGGAAAACAGAGGCCAGAAGCAGGAAAAAAGACTCAGATTTCCTGTCTCTCACAAAAAACCCTTTAGCTGCAAGTGAACTTCCTCTTCTTTTTAAAGCTAAGCAGATTTTTTTCTTCTCATTGAAACAAAATAGCATTTAGTCAGTATGCATTTATCACGTTCCTTGTAAAAAAATCCTTTCCTCTAGAGATCACTTGCAATGTGAAAGACTAGCAAATCTTCAGTCCACCTGCTTTTCTGGATTATATGCATACACATACACACGTAGACACATTTTAGAGAAGCAGCTTCATTGTAAATCAATGGTCACAGACTGCACTAGAGAAAAAACAATGACAACAACTGTCCTTCCTAGACCTGGCACTTCAGTTCAGATTTGGCAGGCAAACTCAAGATGATTACCCTAAAAGCTGTAACAATAATCACAGTTAAAAGGATAACATTTTGGATGCAGAACTACAAGGGGAACTCACATCATTTACTAGAAAGGAATGAAAAACCAAAGCCTCCTGTCAATTTCAGAAAGAGCCAGACTGCTCCCATGTGTGTTTTTTTCTCGGTCATCACCTATGGTAAACTATGACCTCATGCTCTCCACACTCCTCTGGTATGCCAGACTTCACCAGGCTTATGCATGATGAACCAAAAAGCCACTGCCAACTTTCACTTTCTATCTACCGTAGCAGAGTTCATCATGCTGTTAAATGCAAGTCTCTTAAGAGTGGCTTGCTGGAGGAGGCCATGGGAAAACGTGCAAGAAGGAGACAAAACTGCACTCAGATAGGGCAAGCAGAGTCATTTGCAAGAATTTCTTGCTATAATGTGGCCCATATTATGAAACCATGGCAGAGCCCTGTATCGCATCACTTCCTCTTCTCTAAACCATCAATCATCTCATAAATATATATGTGCACATAGAAAAAAAATACACACACAGAAATATGACACGTTTTTCCATTAGCCTTCCTCTTCTGACTGATGCATTTGTAGTTACAAGAGATTATAATAAGGATTGGCATACTAGTGAATCACCCCCAACAGCACACTGCGCTTTTACAACTAGAAATAGAGGGATCAGAGAGATTAATCCTCTGTCCTGGATGAGACAAGGAGCCAGTGACAGTGAAAGCAAATATAAATAGGCAGAGAAGGCTTTGTCTTGCTACAGCTCCCATTGGTTTTGAAGGAGTCTCTTCAACAAAGAAATGCTTTAGGAGACCTTTACAAATGACATTAAACAAAGACATCCCTTTTGTAAATCCTGCAGTAATTTGGAGATAAGGGGCTCCCTCTAATAATCCTGTGACATCACCTTCCCTGTCCCAGGAAAGCAAAGGCCAGGTCCATTGCCAAGAGAAGTGCTTACAGTAGAAGATCTGACTGAATACCTCCTCAATATTTAACTGGTGCTATGGGACAGGTTGTACACAGCAAATCTGTTGCTTCCTTTTCAGTTAATGGTACTCAAATGGTTCTCTACAGGCACAGTTCACCCAAATGCCATGTCCAGAAGCCATTTTCTGTTTCAGTCCTAGGAGCCATGGCAGTGTGTGGACCCCCACACATGTGGGGTGCCCATGGAAATTCTTGTGTAACGAGAAAGCAGAACTTCAAACCCAACTCTAACAACAAGAACCGAAGCACAATGTTCTTGAGGAACTCCCTTCCTCAAGCTGCACAATGGCACAGAGTTATTAGCAATAAGTAAGTCTGAGTGACAAATTATTCTGGTCATTAGAATTAGCAGATCAGACCCAGGGGAAGCCTAGCTATTTATTTAGAAGCATTGAGGGTTTTTTTCCTTAGAGATACTCTTCCTTGCAGGCTCAGTACACGCACTAAAGAGGAACCAAAAAGCATTTAAAAAATAAAGTACATTTGAGAGGAAGGGAGGCACAAAGGATCTGTATGCTTTTAAAATTTAGCAACTTTGTGTATAAACTTGAACCCTATTCTTTTTTTTCTTCTTTTCTGGTTTGTCACCCTAGAGTTTGTCACCTTCTTTCTCTCCTTCCCCTATTATCCAACTGACCCTTTGATTCAAAGGGAAAGGTTTCTCAGCCTGTGTGGAGGACACAACAGAAGTCAAGCTACCTGCTCGAGGAAGAACAGCTGACAACATTTATTTTTATTCCTTGTAATTAACCTCTTATTCTGGATGGTACATAAACACGTGATTTTACTGAAGCCATGACCAAACTGGGAGACAAAATCAGCCTTAGTTGAGTTAGGAGTGACCTGTTAAATGACATTCCTAAGTCAAATGCCTGTTTTCCCAAGGAGAGACTGGTGCAGTTGTTCATCTGCAGCCTCACCTGCAGAATGGATTAGTGACATCCATTCTGTCCTGATGCCTTTTGAAGGACACACAGAAGCTTTAAGGGGCCAATATTGAAGCGTACCTAGCTGACACATAGGATTTACCTACCCCCAAAATATATAATATTTATATTCCCTGTGAATTTTGGCTACATATTTTGCAAGGTTAACAGCTGGGATCCTTAAATGAGTCTCCAGGGATAAAGTTCTCATCTACCAGCTTTATTTCATCTAACTACTGAAAATCTCAGCCCCAGTTTCTAGAATCTCTGACTGCTTTCCACCCATTACAATAGGTAATACACATGTATTTCATCAAAAATTTCCAACACTGTTTTCAGTCGAGTCCAATCAACCATGACATTTTGCCAGGTTAAATTCAAGATTTGCTCTTAAGCCCCGCCCATTTGCCTGCAGGGTACCAAATGTGAGCTCCAGAGTGGCACTCATTTTAAAAGACACAGAAGTTTAACAGTCATATCTACAAGCACCTTTAGTCTAGATCAGCTCAAACATGATAACCAGCTGGGCATACAACAAAGGCCAGCCTTCCTTCTTGGTCCATAAGGAAAAGAAACTGCAAGCACTAGAATCTGCTGATGGTTGAGATCTCTTGCTGTTTGTGAACTGTCTGGCTGTCTGGTGATGAGTTAAACTTAGGAGCAACAAAGCTCTTAAAGCATACCATTAATTGCAAAAAGACCAGGCTTCCAAGGGCTCTTGTCCATTTACCTACCCCAGAATCAATAAACACTACGTAATCCACTATTTGGTTTTTTAATGCTTCACAGAACTGTGGATACTTTGATAAAATCCCACAAAAACATTGTGGGAAACAGTGAAAAATAATGTGGTTTAGAAATTATTAGTTCTTCTGTGAAGTTTTCAGTAAAATCCAAACAGAACTAGTAAAACTGACCCTATATCAGTGAATAGCATTTCAACAACCTGGAGCTGTGAAGATTCACAGTGAACAAAGTCCACCCAGCAAGTTTAATGCCAGCTCTGCTGTGCTACAGCAAGCTGCCACCAGATCTTTGCAGTCAATCCACAAGTCAGCAGAACAGAAGTCCCAGTAAACCCTGAGTTCTGTCTCACTATGGAAATTAATACAGTGAATTAGACGTGTGATTTACATCATTCTCTCAGTGCCTGCAGCAGCTAGCACTAGATGCTCCCGAGAAAGAACTGGCATGAGCAGTAAATGGATAACTTGTCCCCCAGGAAGATTTCCCCTCTAATACTTTACAACCTAGAAGGGAGGTTTTTGCCAGACTTGAAGTTTTCCATTCCTTACAGCCTTCTACAGCTTTGCTATTTATTATTTGTCTGCCACACACACAGACAATCCAAGCACAAGGTTGTTCAGGGCTGGTGGAAGTTCCTCCTTTCAATGCCTGTTAATTTTTATGGTGAGTCTACAGGCTCTTAGGCTCTTACAGAATGCTAGTTAAACACTTCTACAAGATCAAGAGTTCCTTATATTTTTGGGGGAGGATGGAAGGGCAGAACAAGAGCAAAACAAACTAAAAAGCAATTAGAAAAAAAAAAGACACCTCATTCCTGTTTTCATTTTTTCCTGGCAGATAGCCATGCACACTCTATTATTCACATTTTCTGAAGCAAGCTATCAGTCAGGCCCACTAGGGCTGACTGAGGTGTATGACAGAAAAGACCCATAGCAGGAGACTGCTTTTTCTTACAGAGCAGGATCGATTCAGGGCTTGTAACAACCACCTACAACTCCTTCCTTGAGCAGCATTATTACTGGGAGCTGTCACATTCCTGCAGTGCCCTGCCTTCCCCACTAACATCAGTGTTTGGAAGAGCAGGGAGGAAATCAGTCTGTCAGACATGTTGGCACATTGCCTGAAGTACAGTGACAGCCTCAGCAGCTGGGAAGATTAAGTCCTTTCACCCTTGAACACAGAAGAATTGCTCATCCAAAATGTTAGATCTAAAATAATAGAAGTTTAAATTTAAAACAATTATCTCATCCTGAAAATACAGAAAGTTCATCCAGCATGTTGAATTGATCTATCCTCATAACATTTAAGACTGCTCAAAAGCAGCCAGGGAACAGGTGCATTTTCTAGCAGTAGACCTCACCTGAACACCTCCAACAATTCTAGCCCCATATCCATACGCTAAGGCATGAAAAGCATGCAGCTTTTCTTCCATGGTGACACCCCAAACCAGAAAATCACTTTTTTTCAACTAGTTTACCTCTATAAGCAGAACCGTTGACTTAGGGCTAGCTGAATGCCAAGTTAAAAAAACGAAAAAATCAAAAGAACAACAAAAAACTCAACACCATATCAAATATTCAGTGAACTGGTAATTTCTTGAGTTTACATTAGATCTAAGTCACGCTACGTTCCCAGCAAAAGGGCAGTCATTCAGACTTCAGCAGTCCTACCATTTTCAGCAACTGCAGCAGATTCAAGTCCTGGGGAATGTCTCACTTTCTCCAAGCAGCTACAAGGTTGCTTTAAGGAGAGTCTGTCACCAAACGCTTTGGGCTACAGCTCTGAAGCTGCCAACACTCCCAGCAGGTATTATTCTGGGTGCTGGGGCATACCCTTGAGACAGGAACTTTGATGTTTCCAGCAATCCTGGTCCTCAGGCAGACTTAGCAGAATTCTGCATGAGCAGAAATTGATCAATGTTGACAGATTTCAAACAAAACATCTTAGGTCTAATAAATAAAGTGTTTTTCAAAGAAAACTTTTCTTTGAAAATGTTTGACTAGGGTTATTGTGAGATCAATCTCAGCCTCATCTGACACTACTCTAAACCAATTTTAGAAGCACAAATTCATAAAGATTGCTGCTGCTGCTTCAGCTGAAGCGTTACTGTCAGACCGGCTCTCTCCTCTTCCACCCCCATCTTCCTTCCAACATCTCTTTCCACCTCCACTCAAGCTCTAGCTAAACTGTCCCTTCTATGTTTATGCTGCTGGTTTATTTCACAAATTTGCGTCGCTTCGAAGTAGACCAGTCCTTCGCCAACCGCAGAGCTGAGCTGCGTGCCCTCTTGCACTGCAATTTGAGACCAACTGATCTGGCATTGGCACACTGTAATTCTCGCTTTGCTTGCACTTTTCGCGTACTAAAATGAGGAGAAGTTAAAGTGTTACAGTTTGGAACAACTCGAGCATTACTCTGCCTGCCAGCTCCAGGAAGCATGAAGGAATTCTGACTATTTTTTTCAGGCTGCCGTGAAACTTCAGGATTCCTTACGAACACGTTGTGACCAGCACATCTTGAGCACTGTTTTCTCTCTGGTGTATCTCTATTCCACGTTGCTCACTGAAAGCGAATTGGCATCCTCCTCCTAATGGGACACCTGGTGCAAACAAGGTCCCTTTCCCACATCTGATCCGCTCTCGGTTTTCCCGGAGCAACCCTAATGCTCCCAGCGCCAGCAGCAGCAGCTGAGGCTGAGCAGACAAAGACGGCGGAGGTGGGAAAGCCTCTTACCAGGGAATTAGGTGCGGCTTCCCCCGCTCCGACAGAGGAGCAGCCCCGAACACCCCCGCGCGGAGCGCCCAGCGGTGCCCCGCTGCCCCTGCCCCGGCCGGCACGGCGCTGCCCGGTCCCGCGGGGAG
>VXAC01005438.1:15102-80141 GCA_013399225.1 Rhipidura dahli | reverse complement strand
TGCTGTCACTATTGCCCAGGGTAAAACGACTCTCGCTTTAGAACGTAGAATAAAACATCCAACTTCATAGGGTGCCATTTAACTCTTTTTAAATGTGTGTATGCTGAAAGCCCGAAGATGGCTTATAGCCACTGTCATAGGGTGTTTTGTATTAGTTGTTCACCTATATATTGATTCATCAGAAAAAAATATGTGAACAAAAACTTCGAGTTTGCCCCGTACCTATATCTGGGTGTAATACTCTGTTACTATCTTACACTTCTGTTATGCAAGCAGGATACTTGCTTTCTTCTCAAAGATACCTCTCTCCTGAGATATGCTGGAATAGGTGAACTATACTCTTGAGGTGAATTTTACAGGGGGAAAAAAGCAAAGTGAGTTTTACGAGAATAAGCCAAGGTAGAGTTCTCCTGTGTTCAGATATGATGTCTATGCCACTTAGGAGTAAGTGAAAAAGAATGGGAAAACAGGCAGCTTCACTGAACAGTTTCTGTCAGTCCAGCACAGACAAGGAAGCAGATATTATTCAGAGAAAAAAAAAAACAGAAAACAATGAAGCCTCCTGACTTGACATGAAAATTCATTCACTAAACATAAGTTGAAATTTTCATATTCTGAGTCTGCAGTTTTTCACAATAATTTACAGGGCTCCAGGAAGATTACGTTTACATATCAAGAACAGTGCAAAAAGCATAAAATGAGTAAGGTGACCCCTTTTCATGAAGAGACCAACCATCCCCTACAGAAAAATGAGATGTTACAACAGTTTTCAGAGCACAGAGAAGCTGGGCAGCACTGTTGTTACATTGCAGAGTTGGTACCCAGCACCCCCATGCAGTGAAGGCGGGAGAAGCACCACCCAGAGTGTATGGTGTGCCTTCCTGGGAAGAGGAGACTGTGTGTACAACTCCAGTTTAGTCCTATGTAGATTGAAATTAACAAACTTAGATGGTATCCCTTTGTAGGACAGGGTATGGAAACATGCATATGTGATGATAACCATTGTTCTCTTGATAGGCAGTATAGGCTTGTAAAGAGAACCAGTACTGCTGGCTTACCTTGAGGCCACAGGGATTTCTCAAGGCTCTTTTCTTCCTTCATGCTCTCAATCCATTTTGTTGTGTGGTTTGTTTGGGTTTTGTAAAATTATTTTTCAGGCTAGGATTATATTCCACTTTGGGAACGGCATAGCTCACCACTCAGTGCTGTGTGCCAGGCTAGGAAAAGGCCTGGAATAGAAGTAGAAATTATACAGAAAAATAGTTGCACAGAGCAGAGGTTTTCCAGGCAAACTAGACTAACTAAGGATTAGGCCTGAAATGAAAGAAGCCTCAATAAACCACATTGCAGATCTAAGCTTTCCCTGTGTTTTGCAATTATTACTCCATGGTCTGTTTCCCCAGAAAGCTTTTCTAGTATTTCAACACATTGTTGTTCTTGACTTAAAGTCTCAGCAACAACCTCCTGAATACAGGACTGCAGAGCTGGGACTAATGCCTCAGCTTTGAAGGGCAAGCTGTACTGTAGAACATCCTCCCTGAATGCCTCACAGCCCTCTGCAGAAAATGCAAACCTAAGCTGTTGCAAATGTTCCCCCCTCAAACTTGCAGCTAATTTAAAAAATAAGAAAGAATGAATACATTTAAGCTAAAGGCCATTAGTCAAATGGAAATATTAAATTCTTCTAGCTAGTGCTGCTGTTGGAAAACTGAGTAGAAGATACAAGGTTTTAAAAAATGACGGAAATGGAACAGTTCCATTTTGCTAATTGAATACCTCTGGCTCAGAGTTACAGAAATAGCATAGTTTGGAATGTGTGCCTAGAAATGCATGTTACACTTAGCTGAAGAGACTGATTGATCTGCAGAGAGAGCTGCCCGATGCCCTGCACACAAGATCTGGAGTGTGAGCACTCACATGGCCTTATTTGCCATCAACAATAAATACAATTATTGAATTCATTTTAAAAGACAAAACTAAATTACCTCTGTGCCCAGGAGACTCCAATCCTCTCTAGAAGCAGCAGCACAGATCTAGCATATGGTTGTCACTGTTCGTAGACGGGCACATAGAAAAAAACACACTGACTCTAAGATGGAAAATGACAGAGAATCCGTAACTTTACTAATTTTCAGAACGGTTTTTATAAGGTAGATTGCAAACATGCTGAATGTCACAAAGCCATTGGTTCTGTGGGCTAGCCACCTCCCAAGGGGCAGACCCAAAAATCTAGCACATAACAGAAGGATGTTTTCCTAACAGAAGTATTCTCTATCAGAGAAAAATAGTATGCAGGTGCACGAAATTTACAAACAGCAATATTACTTTAGCTAGAGCCTATAGGAAAAAAGGAGTTCTCACAAAACACTAGAGAGCTGAGATTTTCCTAGCTAAAACTTTCTCAGCACTGACATATGGTTATAAGTCTATGCTTTTTAGAAATACTTTTACTTCTTTTAGCATGAAGACCTGGAAAGTGGTGTGGGGCAGAAACCCTGAATAGTAACAACTGTTGTGTAACTGTGTCCTTTTTTGGTCCTTAGTTATTACAACACATACAGTAGTTATGTGGAAAAACATAATTCATTTCCCCCAGATAATTATAAATGATCTTTTTAGTCTACAGTGTTGGTCTGAGCACCTGTATGTTTCCATAGCAACTCCACAATACTTCAGGGATTACTTTAGAATTCCACTGTGTTTAGGGTCTAGTTTTTCTCCAAGCCAGCTCAATTCCTCTAGTTCCTTCAACCTCTATATCCTGAGCTGTGTGTTCTCCCATCTGTTCACTCTCTCGTATGCACATTTCTGGCCAAAATAAAGCGATATTTCTCCAAAAGTTCTCTGATTATGTTTTACTGAAGGTGAGACAGAAGTTCATTCCTTCCTGTGCTGTTGTTCTGCTGTTTTTTGCCTGTGCTAGGTGAATAAAACAGATTCTCGTAGGAGAAGGGAAAAGTGGAGTCATTAGGGTAGGTGAAAGGAATTGATGTGAATTCAAGTAGAAGATTAAAGGAAATACAAATAAAGTTTACATCCTTCCTAAGGAATCAGCTTTTATCAGAAAGGCACCAGATTCCAAAGGTTAAATCACCTTTAACAAAAACACTGCCAGAGCACCAAGAAAGTGATTTGCAGACATCTTGAAAATGTTTTTTCAAAGTGCCTGAAATTTATCAAACTTTCTTCAGTCTCAGATACAAGATATAAATCGGCACTGCAGTAAATACATTTTACTAAAACCTGGCCTTTGAAAATCACTATGATGATTTGAAACCCATCTCTGGGATAGAGTGGCATGAGCCAATAAAGTCTCACATGGAAGACAGCAGGAGAAAAGAGCATTCCTGCCTGCAAAGCAAACTGTAACCTCCCTCCCAGTGCAGGGCTTTAAGACCCTGGTCCGCTGTGGATGCAGCAGACAATGGCTGCAGCCAGCCCTGCATGCAGCAGGTTTAATCTGGCATGGTGTGTGACAAACAGGCATATGACAACACACCCCAGCAGACTTCAGCAACTTTAAACAGTCATGTGAGGCTGCCTTTGAAGACTGACAAGATTGGATACAGCTTTGAATCTGTCTCAGAGCTGATAAGATTTTGAAGAAATAAAGCCTAACTCAGGCCTAAAAACCACTATGCTCTGTAGAAGCCTTCAGATGTATTTTCTTCTTTCTGAGCCTCAAATCTAAAGGTTGGCAAATACAACAAACTGGCCTTTTGAGGTGGTTTGTCTAGGTAAAACTAGTTGTCTGGGTGTGGGTGAACTGGCTCTAGAGAAATCCAATCTCAATGTTACGGTGTCACACTTGATTAAAGCTTACAGCACCACAAGTCATTGTCATTTAGTGTCTAAATGAAAGAAAGCAGAAAGTATATTGGTCCTTTCTTTGTATCCCAGTCAATTTAATGCTTATTCAAGGCAGGATGTGCACTACTAGAAAAAAAGTGAAGCTCAGGGACAAATAATGCTTCTCCAGAAGTCAGGTGGTACTGCAGCTGGGACAAGGGCTCACCATTTCCTTCCCCTGCTTTGAAAAAGAGAAAAAAAATAAAGCTTTCTCCTCTACTGATAAAAGTTTGGAAAAAAGGATCTGGCCAGTTTGCTTCACTTCCACATTTGTTATTCAGACCATTGAGGAATGTATAGAAAGTAATTTATCCCAAACCCAAATATGCAGAGGAGGAATGACATTTTCTGAGCCTACCTCTAAGCAGCCAATACTCAGCTTTGGCTCTCCCCACTGCAATTAACAGATTGCATGCAACCGACATGCAAATGTGGTGAAGGCATAAAAATAGGCAGTCTAGTTCTGTGTAACAAACCCCACACCTCATCTTCCTCATAAGCACAGCTATTGTGCTGAATTCAGCCACATGTTCCCCTTTCAGCACTTTCCTACATTTTCCCCCATTCTCTTAACAAATGCTATTTACATCCTGTCCAGACTGGATGAAGATTAATAATACAAAGCATTTCTATGGGATCTCCTTGGAAGAAGCCTGGGCATATTTCACCTGGTATTATTTTAATCACAGTTATAGAGGCTTCCATTGCAACAGCACCTGGAGCAGCTCATAGCTAAATATACAATACAGGAAAATGGGAACCAGAGAACTGCAGATGGCAAAGTATAATGCAAAATTAGAGGAGATTTGGAGGATAGCAAGCATAATTAAGGCTCTGTAATAGTAAAGACACTGAATTGCTACCATAAAAAGGATAAGTAAGAGGGGATGTGATTCAAAGACAGAACATACTGAATATTCAGGAGACACTGTAATCCCAACACCAGAGCAAATGAATTTCAATTAAAAAATGGTAGGAAATTCAAAACTACAGTGAAAGAAATTTTTTTTTCACATTACACATATAAATAAGTGAAACTATGAAGCTATTAAGATTAAAAAATAGTTTTAGACCTTCATGGACATCTAAATTAATATCATACGGTACACTGAGATAGCAAGTTCTTCACAATTCAGACTAGGCATTAGCACAGGAGGTAAGATCCAGTGTCCTGTTCCTGAATACTTGGTTAGGGAATTTTTGCACCTTCTGAAGTGCCTGTTACCTCCTATTTCCAGAGACAGATGGGGGATGAATCTCAGGCTAATCCAATCTATTTTGGTGAGTCCTATGTCTCCCCAAAACAAACTAACTATGATCACTGGCAAGACAGAAGATGCTAAGAAGAAATCCCATCACTCAATGCTCAGTCTCAAGACCATGCTTAAAACCAAAGGTATTTCAATTATATATCTGTAACTTGGCATCAGCCAGTGCAGATTTTCAGCAAATAAGGCCCTTTATGTGCAACAGTCCCAGCACTCAGGTACAAGATTCAGTGAAATAAATCTAAGTCTCATTAGTTCAAGTAAAGAAAAATTACTGCCTGCACATTAAGTTTATAGATAGAAGTGAGAGAGAAAATATTATTCACTTTTTAAAAATCATATGCATTTGCTAGTAAACCCCTCACACACAGAGAAAGAAGGTATTTTGAAACCCCTGTTTTTTCCTTTTAGAAAACTTCAGTGTTTTCATTTCCTGCTCATTAGCACTCTTAGTCACATACCGAGTAAATAATACTATTTTTGTGGTTAGGTACTGTTTTGAATTTCTGGTGCTGGGCAGAACACCTAATTTCAGCAATAATTCACCATCCAGATGTGATTAGAATATAATTCTTATGGAGCTATATATACACATGTCCTATATATATGGTACATAGTAATCAGTCTTTCTGAAGATTGGATAAAAAAGGATTGAAATAGCCTTGAAGCGTGGTCTAGAAATAAATTTCTGCCATTGGTGATCTGTAAGGCTTTTTGAATTGCAAGGCTAGACAAGACAGATAGTAAGGAGTGGTCACTTTAGCAGTTACTGGCATACATTCCTCACACACTACTGAATTTATACTTTCATATCCTCAACCTGTATCCCTAAGAAAAAAACAGCAACACTTGTCATTTTAAAGTAAGAAATTATGGGGACATGCAGTATTTTTACCACATATCTGGTAAACATAGCTGAACATACCATCCAACATAGCTTGGTTCTGAAATCCATCCTTGCAGGGTTAGTGGGAAGGAAGAGAGGAGGACTGTCTAGTCTTCAATACATTAAGAGTACCTAATAAATTACATCACAAAAGCCAGCATAGAAACAAGTTTTTGAGGCACTCTTCCATTCTGATTTTTAAAAAACCTTCTGGAATTAGGAAAAGGAATGTACCCTATTGCTGACTTCCTCAGATCTGTTCGGAGTGGGCTGAGTAAGGGTCATAAACAAATAATCACCTTTTTTTTTTTACTTTTAATCTCGTTATTTGACAAACCCAAAACTTTTCACCATTTTTAAATGCTTCCGCTGCCCCCTGGTGTTGCTTCTCTGCAGCTTCACACACAAAGTGAATGCAAGAGAAATCCAGAAAAAACCTTCACAAGTTCTCAGCCGCAAAGTCCCTGGGTAGGAGAAGTTATGCACAAACGATTGGACTGTGCTTCCAGATGCAGTTCTCAGCTACATGAATGTCCTCATGCAAGCAGCTGTGGCTCAATGCTAACGTACATACCAGAAAAACTGTCAAATGCATCTCAAGATGAACGCGGTTTACACAAAGACTACAAAAACGTGACCCAGCACAAAGCTGCAGGTGGAAGCAACTCCTTACAGGCAGAAGCAACGCCAAATCCAGAATTTACATATAAAAGATGGTGCCCCATTATGAAAGCTGGAAGTACTTGAAAAGAAAGCAAAGTGTCTAATTCATTATATGCAAAAAAACCCTAGAAAATACTTCATTTTATATTTTGTAATATGAATTTACAATTCTAGCCTTGTCTACAACTGAAGACTGTGAACAGAAGGCACCACTGCAATTACATCCCAGGGGACTGCAAACTGAATAGACAGAAATTGCAAGCAGACAGATTTTTATCACCATGGGCTTCTAGAGATTTCAGAGAAACGAACTATTTAATTCAAGGTCCAAAAATGTTTCTGACACCTCTGTGGTGCTTACCAATTTGACATAAGAATCCTGGAGATCATTCAGCAAGAGACCAGCCTGGTTTTGCCTCACAGGTCCTCAAGCATACAAGAAGCAAGCAAAAAGTATTGGCAGGAAGGCAGAGAAGCACACACCAAAGTAACTGTCAATCTTCCAGTATGTAAACTCTTTATAATACATAATCTAATTGCATGAACACACAAAAGCTAAATGTTTGTCTTCAGCAGATGCATAGCAACACGGTACACTAATGCTCAAACCCCAAACCATTTTGCTAAGTTTACACAGTAAACAGTAATTAATCACTAACACAGGACTTGGTAAAAGCCAATGGCATCTGAATTAACAACTGTTAATTACAAATTAAAGGGCTCTGTGGCTGTACTACTGGTTGAAAACGAATGTCTGTAACAGTGTGGATATGAGAACAAAACCACAGAGTAACAAAACCCTGGAGTTCTGAATAAGAAGTATCTGTATTAATTAAAAGAGGTATAATAAAAATTATGAGAAGCTACACACAGGGAAAGTAGATTATTACTGCATTGTATATTCTGTAAAAGCATTATTATGCACTTCATTATACACATGCAGAAAGAGAGAGTCAAAACTGAGATGAGACTCAGAGGCTTCCTACCATGTATCCGTTATGTAGTTGTACTGAAATTTGAGTATGGCCATTCCAGCACCCTGAAAAACAATTTCCTGACAATTACACTTAGGCAAAATCAGATTAAGTGATCACAGACCACATTATTTTAATTCCACTTCTTACCAAATCCCTACTGTACCTACAAAAAGTGCAATGCATCTGTCTTCAGAATGTTGCTGAGCTGTAATTGTCAGGAAAACACTTGTACATTTGTCATGTCCCTTATTCTTTTCCTTCAGCACCAAACACTGCTCCATGCTGGAGATGAAATAAGAACGCCAGGCAGTTCATGGTACATAGCACAGCCCAGTAACGTGTTCTTCATACCAGGGGAACTTTCTCCAGTAAAAATAATCACAGAAGGCACACAGAATGACATTTTTATCTTATCAGTGCCCAGAAGAATGTGAACATTTTTATCCACACTCATCGCTCTGTAAACTTCATGTTTAAGAAGTTTCAAGTGAACTACATGAAATGGATTTCCTCCAAGGATGAGATTCTTCAAGTTACTTCTCCCTCTTTCAGTGATCCTCTTTCTTCTATTTTGGCCCACCTTTTGACTCTCATAAACTGCTGCCCTTTGACTAGAATGCAGCATAGATCGTTTTAATACCACAACCAACCAAGTAGCTGAGGACTTCGGCAAGACAGGGACCATGACTTTTGATTACCTACATACAATGTGGGGGGATTTCTTTTGTTTTGATGCTTTGTCGTCAGTTTTTATTAATCTCTTTTTACTGGAATACTTCATGCTTATAAAAATATTTCACAAGCATTAAGGGAATGAAAGAGGAAGTACTTTCTGCAGTGGCTACATGATCATTAGAGGTGTCCCATGCATTTACTGAACTGCCTCTGCACTGCATCAGCTGAAAGAGAGAAAGGTTAATACATGCCATTTGTTGGGCATCCATCTTGCCTTTGCCAGTACATCTGCAAGACTACAAGAGGTTTATTTAAAGCACACAGCGTTGGTCACACTACTCCTAATGAAGCTGCTGGGAGTTCTTCCCATCAGCTTCAGTATGAAGAGATATGAGCCAGTGCTTGTGGAAAAAAACCCAAAAAAGAAAACCCTCCCAACAGAGCCCAACTTTTCATTTAGGAACACAATGTAAGAGGGAAGTTATTTTGTGCATTTATGACAACATAAACAAGAATAAAATTTAATATTTATTAGAATTTCTTCCAGTAACAGCATTCAACATCATAACAAAGCAAGTTGTGAAGTCTTAAAAAAATCTAGGATTACAAAAAAAGTTAAAATAAGTTGTTTCTTATATTTAATGGCAACCAACAGGGAACCTTCTATTTAAAAACAAACTTGTCATATAAACAGCATTATTTTAAGAAAGTGTGATTAAGATGATATGTAATTTTCAGAATGGACACACAATGTATGAATACCAATCAGAATGAAACAGAGGGGTGGAACACACTATCCCCTTAAAATCTCAAAACAAGCTGTTTGAAGAAAGGGGAGGGAGGACGATCTTTCTAGTGAAATAACTTAGAAGATACCACGCAATGGACAAAAAACAAGAATACAGAAGACATTACATGACACCCTCATTACAACACCCCCTCAACTCTGGTTATACAGTAAAGTTAGTAAAGTGCATCTTTAAAGACTTGTCTAGTGAAATAGCTTTTCCAAATATAAAACACAACACGTGCAGTAACAGTTAAATCATACTGTAAGTTTTTAGAAACTAATTTTTAACCTTTCATTTACTCAGGAAGAAAAGTTTTAACTGCAGTAGTGTTCACATTATTCTTCGATGCATCCTCATGTGCTTGTTTGTTACTTGGCAAATCTTTAAATACGGAGCATGGCAAAATTATGCAGTTTAAGCAAGTGCTTCTCTCAATTTAATACAATTCTTCAATGGCAGTGGCCACATGCAGCACAACCATGTCAGATTTTGGGAAGCTTTGGTGCACTAACGATGGGATTGGTCTCCTGCAAATACCTCCGCCCCGCGCTCTTGTAGTCGTAGGTGCAGGTGTGAGTCTCTGCATAGCGGTGCGTTGCACAGAAGTTGTTTCCACATCTGAAAGAACAAGAATATTACATGTAAGAAGCTTTTACTGCTCTGACATGTTGGGAGCCATTTGGCTTTATCACGTCTTAAATGACAGAGATGTTTGAATTGTTATCATCCTTGACTGGTAACATTAACTGGACATTTTTCACACTGAATGTTTTAGTTCTCACCCAACAGTCTCTTCAGCTGGGAAGCTAAGCAAGAGCAGTACTCCAGGAACCAGCTAGCAAGGATAAAACACACTTATAAATTAAGAATGATGAGCTTTGTTTTACTTTCTTTCTTTTTTAAGGACCTCATATAACATTAGTTGGTAGAATTCAGAGGACAAAACCATGGACAGTAATTCCATCAGGTGAATTCCTTGTAATGCATTTCAATTCAAAACCACCACATCACTCAGACAATCAAAACAGCTGTTTTCAGCACAACTTCTGCCTGGCACAAATGCAAATTAGCCATTTAAGATTAATAAATACAGATTTAGTCAGCTGTAAGACATAAGACAAACTACAGGGAACGTAACTTCCTGTAGGACTGGAAAAGGGTTCATCTATCCAATATCAGTTGCAATTTTGATGAGTTAAGATCAGATTTTTTTGCTTCAAACTTGACAGTTCTGCAGCTAAGACTCTTACCAGGAGAAAAGCATACTTTGGATGTTGTATACAATCTGGACAAGTGCTTTACCTGGAGACACATACTGGTGTTCTGTTGCCTGATTATTTGATAGAGATGCTTCTTGACAGTAAAACACTGATACCATTCAAAACCAGAATTCTCTTGAAATAGATTGTTACCCATTGAACTCACTATTACACTATAATCCCCTATTTACTTATCCATCTATCTGGGTTCATAATAAAAGCTGCAGCTGTTCCTGAGGCTTTGTGTGCCTGGAAATGTGTTTTTATTTGGTTCTTGGTCCCATAATCACAACTCTTCTCATATGACTACATGCTCATTGGTTTATGCTGCTTTCTAGTGAAAGGTCCTATGGTTGCTCCTTTTGAAACCAAAACAAATGCAGTTCTTGGAGATGAGCCAGTTCCCCCTTAATTTTTAACCTTAAGCAGGCTGTTTAGTTACTTTTAGAAGAGCTTGCAGCTATGTGCTCATCAGGAAGGTGAGCAGTGTCCAAAACTGTTTCAAAATCAGAGACTGAAGAGTCAGTAAGGAGACAATTCCTCCCCCTGAAATTCTCCTATATGATTTCCAAGTGGCAGAAGTTCTTGTTCATTTTGCTGTTGGTTGGCATGAACCAAGATCAGCTCCAAATGCAGCCCTCACAGTGCAGCAGTTCCCAACCTTGACTAGCTCATTGGAAACAATACTAAGAAAAAAGTATCTTGTGAGGAAAAAATATTTTGAAAACTAACAGAGAGAGCAAGGTATTTTTTCTGTGGTTTTTTGTTGTTGTTCTTGCTGAGGGTTTTTGGTTTGAGGTTTTTTTGTTAGGGTTGGGTTTTTTTGTTGTTTTTCTTGCAATTTCCCAAGATCATCACCAAGCCCCAAGTGTCACTGTATTGTCTACAATTGATGATTTGGGGGACCAGCACTTTGGTGGTTCTGTGTTTGAGATGCTCTAGATGCTCAAAGGTGACTGTAGTCTTGCAAAAAAACCAGAACACACTTAGCAAAAATTTGTTGAATACAAATTTGTATAAATTCACGAACTGTGAAGATGTGTTGCAGTAGGGCCAAATCTGAGGGAGATTTGTGAGAAACGACCAGACCCAGCTTTTCCTTAAGTTGTTAATGATACCATTATTGATGAGAAACTTTGCAGAACATGTATCTGTAGCAAGTTCTTCTTCCACCAGTATAAAATGTCATCACTGTTCTTTTTCTGTTGTCTTGTTCTTTACCTCCTGGTATCTTCCATTCTGTTACCTTCCATTTCTTGGTCTTCCTGGAAGAACATACACCTCAAGAGCACAACAGGGGCAACATTCCTGAGTTTTAATTCTTGCTGTTTTGCTGAACTGAGAATTGCAACTTTTTTGAAGGCCGCCTTTTGATTTGCCATGCTTAAGGACTACCATGCAGCAAAGAAAACTTTTTGGTTAACTCAGCTATCAATTTTAAGTAACAGCTGGTTATATACTCAGCCTACCTGCACTCGTAGCTGGTTGCCAATCCAGTTTTCTTGCCACAAAGAAAGCAGTGCTTTGAAATTTTCTTTTTTGCTTGAATTAAGCCATTCACAGGTGGAAGATGGGTTGCTTCACCTGCTTTCAGAAGTAGAGAGACAGCAAAGATATTTTAACTTATTCACAAACTAGTCAAATGTAATCTTTTGTAATGCAGATTCATTTTGCATTTCTTAGGATACTTCAGGTGGGAACCCCAAAGCCTAAAAAGAAGGGGGAGAAATGAACCCTGAAAGCCAAAACAGGAAACATACCTCAAGCCTAAGAACCCCTTTGGAAGAGGCATCCCAATGTGGGCCTTAAAACGGTTACTGTGAACACCCGTTGAAAGTTCATGTAAGCAAGAAGTCACAGAACAAATCAATAAACACATCTCTTAATGGCCTTCCCAGATGCAAGATGAATGCACAGAGTGTCATTGGGAAAGCACTGTGCACAATGGCTGTACAAAGAGTCAACTGGGCATTCCACTACCTAGCATCCAACAGATTCAGTATACTCATGTATGTGAGTATCCAATAGATTCAGTATACTCAAGTACTGCAACATTTAAAAATCCTGCTGGTACTCCATAATTGCAAGAATAGTATAGTATTAGACTACAGGCCTCTACCTAGCTATATGATTACATTAGGCACTTTGCAGATGTTTGTAAAATTTCTATACTTAAAAAAATTTATTTTTACTTTTTGCCTTGTAATTCTCAGCTGTTGTTTTATTAACCAGAGATCACGTAAAGAAAAGGCATCTCCCTTCCCTCTGCAGAAGTAAATTCTTTGTCCACAACTTGCTTAAGAATATTTCCCACATGCGGGGTCAGTAAAGTGAGCAATGCATCCTCTCAAACATTTTTTCAGTGTTTCTACAGCTATATTGTCAGGATGTTCCCAAAAAGTTATCTTATGAGTTCACAAATATTTTTTGTCCAGCAGACTTTTATTCCCAACAGTCATTTCTTAGTTGAGATGCAGCAGACTACACTCAATAGTAGCATCAGGCAGTCACTACAAATCACAGTCATCACTACCCACCACTCCTGCCCCATTCCTATCCAGCACTGAAACTTCCAGGCAACATTTGTCCATGCTAACAATTTCATCACCTAAAAGCACACAATTTCAGAAGCATCAGTTAGCCCAGTCTGTGAAAGAGACAGAGCTTGAAGACAGCAGGCCCTGTGGATCTACTTGAACAGAAAAAGCAACAGACCTGTCCCCACATTTACGGTCCCTACAGCAACTACAGTGAAAAGTGATCTCCCCTTTGGCCTGTTATACAAGAAATCATTACCAGCCACACCTCTCTCAAGAGCCTGCATCATATGACCACACCAGCTCATGTCTGGTATCTTTTGGAAAATACACTTTTGTCTGATGTAAGGTACACCAGAGGAGTGTCTTCTTCTTAGTCCTATGCAAAATGACTCAGGTGTTAGTAGGCTTCCCCATCATGCAGACAGGGCTCTTAGGGTATCACTCTTAGGGTAGCTTAGGACAGACCTGTTTCCTAACTGACTGCCAAGTCAAAGCTGCCCCCACAGCTGTGAAACAAAGGCACAACCCACTCTTTTAGCAGCTTTTGCTCCAACATTACAATTATATAATTTTTTCTGTTGCAGCTGCTATGTGAACATCTATTTTCTAGTTTATTTTATATGCCTGGGTCAGGACTACATACCCACATAAGATAATAAAGAAAGAAAAGAAAACTTGCTAACTGCAACTCCAAGATACATAGAAGAAAAATTAAATGTGCTGAAAATCCTTAGCTCACTGTCTTAAGAGTTTTAAAAGCATTAATTTAGACAATTCCTTTCCTCCCAATAGAATTAATCACATAAGCAATTAATATCTATGCATAACACATCCATTTTCAGTAGATGTCAAGCATTAAGCACCCCACAGTTACCAAGCCTAGGGTGGAAAGAATTATGACCAGCACAGAAAACAGTGAAAAATCTGCACTATATCAGTGTTCTGCAGCATCCCTGCTCTTACTGTTTCCTCCCCACTATTTTTTTTGATAAAGACAATGCTACAAATAAATTTGGCTCTGATTTTAGTAGACTCAGAAGTATCCACAAAACTGGTAACTTGAAAACTTCAGCACAGAAAGTCACATTTAGATCTACAGATGCCATGCAGGATTCACTAAGAATTAAAAAAACTAAAAAAGAGTTGCAGTTATGGTTCACCTAAGATCTGGATGCCATCTGCATGTTAAAGAATTGCTTAAAATATTAAAAGATTAACCATGCAATAGAAGCGAAATATAGCAAGGACTCTAGAAGCCAAATGCCTCACAAAGATAAATTATTTTTGTCCTATGTGTGATGTATCAGGAAAGATTACAATTATCTTTGATTATTATACAAGTTACTTACCTACTCTTTTCCCTACAGCTGCCATACTTCCATTCATTCCAAGCCCATGCGCAGACTAAAAAAAAAAATTTCCACAAGGAATTTACTAGCAGATGGAAATTAAATGAAAACATAGGTAGTCTGGTATCAGACTATTGATATCAATGTTCATCAATCTACCCACAAAGAGTCCGAGACAACCTCTGCACACAAAGTTAAAATTCTGCAATATAAAGCCTTACCCTCAATGACTATTTAATACATCTCTCCACACTTCAAAATACACCAAAATAACAAATTACATTACAGAGCAGAAACTTGGCACATATGGTGCCACTCACAGGGCACACTTTGGAATAAATGACAATTAGTGAGCAGCAGAAGCCAGATGACACTTCTAACACACACACTCACGATTCTATCACTACAATAACTCATAATTTCAGTTGCAAACTGAACAGCCGCTTTAAATCTTAATGAAAAATTCCTTCTAGGACCTGTTTAGATACCATCAGCCATTCAGAAAACAGTTTAGGACAATCAGGGATTTAAATACACCTCCCATATCCCATATGCCTCTCCTGACAAGACACACACACACAGAGTAGTTTTGTAACATCAGTATCACAAAACCAGGAAAACTTTGATTTCTTTGGACACATTCATACTCACTAGAATATATTCAGCAGCTTCATTTGGAGGAGCAGTTTTCCTAAAGCTTTCTTCCTGAAAACGCTGCAGGTTTGTAGGTAGTGCAATACCAGAAGTCCGAAACCTGTCAGTCCCACAGGAACTCTGTAAACTTTCCCTGTTTGTGCTTCGGGCCAGCGAAGCCAGGAATCCCAAGTTACTTACAGAACTCGCAGGTTCTTTGGATGCCTTGCTAGCCACATCTGTGATGTCCCTAGCCTCTGCTTTAGAAATTACATCAGGTCTTTTGCCAAGTGACTCTACTTTCACACTACAAAATCTAGTGGTCCTAGAAAAAGAGGAGTCTGCTATACTACGTACTTCCAGTGATCGAAGCACACTGGGGGAGGCTGCAGATCTCAGGTTACCAGCCTCAAAGCATCTGGGCTGTGCTTGTGGTTTCAGAGAACTGTGATGTGCCACTTGCGGTGAATACCGGAGGGGAGACAAAAGCAGATTTTTCTGAGGACTTAATTCACGAGTACTGAGAAGACCAGTCTCCATTGCTGCAGTGCTCAGCACTTTGCCAACAGGTTTTCTATGCTGCTCTACAACCTTAGACTCTTTGTCTCCATCAGGCAGTTCAAGTTCTGGGTTCACCTTTCCTATGTCATATATCTCACTACACTGTTCAGCAGTGTTTGCTTCTGTTAAAAAAGCAAAAGCATCTGGTTCAGGTAGATGTTCTTCTTCTGTTCCATATAATTCCACATTTGTTAGATTTGGAAACAAAACAGCATCCTCCTCACTTGCTGAGGTCACATTTTCAGATGCTTTTTCAGAATTTGCAGGCAAGGATGAGACAGGAGTCAGAATACTATTTGTAGGTAGTTTTGCATTTTCTAGTTCAACACGGGATATTTTTGGTGGTAATCTGATGCTATTGACTGGCTGAGACCAAGAGTTGCTCTGCCAAGCGTCATCTTCCTGAAGGAAGTGATTAGCTGTGGATGGCATCATTCTTCCAGCAGTGGCCAAAGTAGCCAGAGCTGAAAGTGCATTTTGGGGAGATTCCGACTGATGCAAATTCCCAGGAGGAGGTAGGCACGACTGTCCGATATGGGGGAGCACTCTCAAGAAGCGGTGACGAGCAGCAGCCATCGAGCCACTTGGTGGTCGAGGAGTCATTGGAGGGCGAGGCTTCACCTTGACAGTTTTCTTAGGCTATTAAAAAAAACCCAAAACACAACCAAAATCAAAAACCATGGATACAACAGCAATTAGTATTTGAATTCCAGTTGCGCTCAAAAGACCTGACTGAAAATATATTCTGAGGAATTCAGACACTGTAAGGCCAGAAAAGACCATATCATTCTTTCTACTCCCTTATATGTTACTAGCCATTAAGATTTCACCCCAACATCTGAATAATAAAATCAAAGATTATAATCAGGAAATGTTTTCAATAAACAGGTGACATGTCAGAGAAATAGAAAAAGGAAGCCAGAATGCCATCAAAGTTAGCCAGAGGAGCTCCAGATCCTAAACACAACAAAAAAAGAAAGTATAATCTCTTCATTTTACATCTAGGCAACCTAGTCACACATGAACACCAGTGTAATGTTTTATCTTCATTTCACTTTATATACTATATATATTTTATATATTTTTTTTCCCACTTCATAGGCTTTTCAGTAACAGTGTATCTAATGAAATTTCATTTTAAGAGAAACACTGACTTTTACCTGAGCAGTACTGCAAAACAATACTACTTAAAGTATTGGAAGAAAAAACCCCAACAAACAAAACCACAAAAGCCACCCACCCCTAAAAATCTACCCTTGCAAATAAATCCGGGACCAGTAATGAATTCTTTGAGTGAGGGCAGGTAGGTCCAAGGAAAGCCAATGTCCCTCAGCAGAACATTTATACAATAGTATTTACAAAAACAGTAGTTGAGAAATCATCTACCTGTGATAACTTCACTCCCCTAAACAGAGTAACTGATCTGCTTTTTAGAAAAGTCAGCACAAGGAAAGCCCAAGCCATTTTATGACAAAAAAACTGAAATCACAATTTCACCTTTTTACTCAGATTCATGTTTTCCATCTTTGCCTTGAGCAGTTTCATTTTATTCATAGTAATTGAATTCTCAATAATCTGCTGGCCAGAAGGTGATGCCTCTGTCTCATCTTCATCATCAGCATATAAATTATAAACTGAACCACCACTGAAAATAAAAGAAAGTTTGTATTCATCCTCTAGTCAAGTAATTTAATTATGTATTTAATTATGTCTTCAATGTAGAGTATGCTCACAACTAGGAAGTCATATCCGTAGTTGATCTGTTGACAAAACATTATGTAAAAACTGTGTGCAAAGACATTTCAAATCCATTTATCCACATAAGTATCCCTTATAAGGGCAAAGTGATGCAGGTGAAATCTGAACATAGCCACGCTTCTGGGAAGTTGTTATATCATATACAGTTGGTTCACACTCACTATATATTTTCCCCACAGAGGGGATATCCAGTTCCACAAATGTCTCCTGAAGATATGGCCAAAGCTGTTAAGTGTTTGACTCAGACAACAAGCTGATCAGTTTTCCAATTAACCAGACACTGGCATGGAAGGAAAAGTCCAAATTTCTATCCATCCTGAGGGGTGTTCTCACCATAAATGGAAATGGAGGGCTCACCCATGTGGATGTGATATTCTATTTCTCCTTTTTGAAATAAAAAAAAAAAAAAGAAAAAAAAAGAAAAAAAAANAAAATGGAAAAAAGAAAAAAAAAAGAAAAAAAAAAAAGAAAAAAAAAGATCAGTTTAGGTTTCCAAAGATTCCAAAGAGTCTCACATTTGGAAAAAAAATAAATAGATTACAATTGCTAGTGCCAAGACAAAACATTTTAAGTCAGTAGTCGCTGGAAGTTTATAGCATGGCATTTCGTTCTTCCATTCTGCATTTTAACAGAATGCAAAACCTCACCTCAAGGTTTTAAAAATCAGCATCTAACTCGTTTTTCCTACAAAGCATCAATCAGTAACACATTCAACATCTGACAGCAAAATGAAAGACCTATTAGGAGTGTCCAATTCATTACAAATTGATGCATTTTCAGCACTGTTGGTAGTACATTTTGAAGAGTGTTTTAGTTCTTCCATTAGGTTGTCAGCATCTAGAAATCATGACAATCAGGCAACTCCCCTAATTCCCCTGTGTTCCTACAAATGTCTGAGTAGATTTAGCTCAAGTTTCTACTCTCCAAAAGAGATCAAGGAGGAACTAAAAGTGTCATGTGGAAGTCAGTACCAAAAAAAACCCAAAACAACAAACCACTAATTAGAGCTGGCATCTTACCTGATTCTTGGAAATATTCTGCTGCCCTTAGAGCCAGCATTTTTTGCACTGACTCTCCAAATCCATTTCCTAAAATGTAGCAAAATTCCAAAGGCAACACAGCTGGGAGACAGTGTGAAGAGCAAGACAGCAGCAAATTCAAAACAAGAGTCAGCAAAATAGACCAGTCATTTCTTACCAAAATCTGAATAGTTCAGTATGGGGACAGTCAGCATGCACATTATGTATACATACTTCTCCTGGTAAAAACCCAACACTAAAAAAAATAATTTCAAAATTTTAACTCTACAAAGGTTTACATCATCAAGTCAAAAGAATTTGTTGAACTTCCTTTCCTGCAACGTAAGGATAGAAAGCAAAGTGGTATGTTTCACATTTGGTTGGTTTTTTGGTTTGGCTGGTTTTTGATTTTTCTTTTAAGGGAAAAATAATTGTTATCTTTTTGTTCAATTTTCTGACAAACAGGGGCCAAAAGAACACACACACACACAAAAAAAAAGAGTGACAAAAGGATTGTGTGATAATGTGATTGTAAGATTACAAAAATTGGACAGGGAGTTTTTGATATTAATGATATTTTCAGCCCATTTTACAGTGAGTAAATTTTAAATTTACTTTGTCCACAGGTGTCTAAATTCCTGAGCTCCTGCTTGTAAAATGCATGTCTCAAAATTTATTACCTTGATGAAACCCTTTTGGCACCAATGTCCCCCAGTCCTCTACCACAACTTCAACACTCTGCTTCTAATCGAGAGACAATGATCACCGTGTGCATTTATACTTTTGTCAAGTTTTAACCAGTAACTCAATCACAGACAAAATAAAATTGTCTGGAGAACTATAAAACAAAACCAATGCTTCATTTCTAAATTTCAGTCAATGAATTCTGCTCCACATATCAGCAGTGTGAGAAAGGCTGATAAACAAGTGCTTCAGAATGCTTAGTCACATATATGAACACATCTGTCAGTATGGAAAACAGCAGTACTCAGTGACCCACAGCTTTCCTCTATAAAGATCAAACAAAAAGGTCTGATTTGTTTCCATTCTCTCCTCCCTTTGCTACTTTTCCCATTTCCCACAGTCTCACCCGGCCATGATAACAAACTCAAAAATTAGGATTTCCTTCCCCCCTCAAATTACTATCTGCCTTAGTAGAAAAGCTAATAAATGAACTCCCACAGAAAGCACAGAAAAATAGAGACAACTCAAGGTGAATGTTTTCAACTCAGGTGGCTTCCAAGCCAACTGGTTAACTTGACCAGTGACAGCATATTTCTTAAGCAAAACATATTTGAGTTTTCTGTGTGCTGCTGTGCTTTGAAAGGCTTACCCAGGTCCTTGCAAGAGCCAAAAGAGTATTTTATTCCTTCCATTTGCAACATTTAGCCAATCTCAATTAAATTACTATTACATCTATACACTAGGATTGCCCAATGGAAAAATACAAAGACTTTCAGACCATTGTCCACACTAGTTTTAAATGGGGGAAAAAAGACCAACACACACACAAAAATTTGAACATGTAGGCAGATACCAGGGAGAACATTCTACTGAAAAATGAAATTTCAAGCTCCTTATGACAACTCACAGTATAGCATCCCCAGGCCCAGCTTTTTGAATGGCTTTGGAAGTTCACTGGAGTCAGAAGGTTAAACAGGAACAAAGTGGTAACAGGCAGGTTAGCAGCAAGAACTACACCAGTGTGCTCATCTTTCCAGAAGTGTATCTAGCCCAGTGGAGCAGCAACGTTCTCAGTTCTTACCAGTCACGCTTGTTTTAACCCATTTCAAACAATACTGTATGTGGCTATTTACTGAAAGAGTAGAGGGGCTGAAAGATAAAATCACAGATCTAAAGTATTTGTATCTTTTCTCTTCCTTGTATATCAAACACTAGGTCTTTCTACTCTGTATAACAATGTGGGAATTCAACTTTGATATTTCTTTCAGTTGGTGGTTTTTAAGTACATATGTCTTATAAAAATTTTTAAGAGTAGTATCATTCTGAATATGAACTGAATACAAACCCAGAACAAAGCTCTTTCTTTCCCTTTCCAAACAGAAACAGGAACAGTCACTTAAAACAGCTCGAGCCTTAGCCTTGGAGAAAATACAGCTAGTGCCCAGAAAAGGGACTCCTTTCCTCACAGCTGTACAAATATTAAGTTCTTGAGGGGACAAAAGAACCTACCCAAAAGCTGGAGTATAAAACCAGAATGCAATCGTTTTTAATAGATATAAATTTTTATAGTTTTAGGTAAAAGATTACCAAACAGTTTACTACAATGCAGTAGGTAAAGTGACACACCTGTCCTTCTAATGGTAACAGCACTGGATTCTGACAGCAAATGTCACAAACTCTGTACCTCAATAGTAGCTAACCCAAGGCCTAATTACATCCAAAGGCTGGCTATATTGGTAATTACTTCAGTACATTAAAAAAAATAAGACAATAAACAAAACACAAAAAAACCCCCAAACCAAAATCCATGCAAAACCAAAAAAACCACCCCACTCCACATAAAGCACAACAAAACCACCCTTCCCTTCAAACCAACCACCCCCCTAAACAACAAACAAAAAAAATCCCACAGGATTTTGCACTGCCAATCTATCTTCTGGACTAAACATTTAGTTAAGTCATATCCCTAAAAAAAAAAATCTGTGAACAGAGAAATGTTTACAAAACTAAACAAATGCCTTAAGATGTTAGTGAAAGTGCTTAACAGAAATTTCTAATATCTAATAAAATATTGATTTGACTCTTGTGCAACAGGTTCCTTCTCAGAAAGGGCTGGAATGTTAAGAATTGAGTATGAAGTAAGTTTTATCTCATCATATTAACACACACAGTGATAAGAGAACCATCAGCACAACCGCTGACCACAAAGCACTACTGTGCTGTTAGACAGTTACAACAATTTAATAGCCCTTAGGGAATAATTCTTGCAATATGCCAGGTATTCTTTTGACAAAGTCAACAAATGTAGCTGAAAATTACACAGCAAGCCACTTTTGAAGAATAATATAAAGATTAAAACCAACTTTACCTCAAAGACTCAGACAATGGCGTTAAAGTGCCATCACCCCGGTCAACCACACGGAAGAAATTCAACCGATCTCCTTCTCGATACACTAAGAAGGTAACTTGTTTGTTGGATGGCCCCTTCTCCCACATCTTCTCTCTAGCAGGATCCATATATTCAGCCATTTCCCTGATAGGATCTTTCACGGGAACTATAAAGACAAAAAAACAAAATAAAACCAGAATATTATTATTGTTGTTTTGATCACCTCTGAGAGCTCAGCTCAGTTTATAACAGGAATTCCCAACCTAGAAGATATGCCGAGTTTTTTCCCAAGTGGAAATTATCACAGGAATTTCTTCATTTTCACACCCATACAGATGACCCACATAACCAAATTTACTGTGTGACTGTAGCAATGCCTCATTCTTACAGACCATATTTTAAAAACTATTTGTATAACATTTCAGTATCATTTTTTCAAGCAAAGAGTTGCTGATTTTATGACTTGATGATTCTGTACATATAAATATATTTAATCTAAGAGTAAACAAACTGCACTTGATATGTTAAGTAAAAGAAGATGGGGGAAAAAATCCTGCCCATTTTTGTTAAGTATTTTTCCAATTAATTTGGAACAGAAGTCTGTTTGTCTAAAATGCTTACCTAGAGAAGCTCTTTACAGTAATAAGATGCTGCAGGAAAACCACTATTTTTAATTTACTCAACACCTACCTCTTCTGGTGTTAACAGGTCCACCTCGCATAGCCAGAACCAACTTCAGAGTGCAGCCTTCTGAAATGCTGTAAATAAAAATAAATAAATTTTTATAGCATTTTCTGTTGCTTATGCTAACAATTATTTAGAAACATTAATTAGAAACATTATTTTATTCTATACTTACTTATAATCATTCAAACAATAGTCATCCTTCAGTTCCATATTATTCCAAATTAAGTGCTGCTGAGAGACAGGAATACCTACACAAAAGAAACAAACAAATGACTTAAATTTGGAGCTTGGCAAAAGGGCTTCTGAGGAGTTTGATTTTTGAAGAGTATGCAGCTGATGGATTGAAACTGGAGCACAGGAGAAAGAAGAGAGGAAGCAGGACAAGGACAGGCACTTGAGCAGTCTTCAGCCATGACATCCAACCTCCAAATAGTTATTAAAACCAAAGATTTTCAGAAGGCTCCAGCTCACACACGAAGTTCAATCTTTTGGCTCAGCAGAGGGTGTGTAGAAGTGTTCAGCTGCTTCAGGCTTATTGAATACTTGCTCTTTTTCCATTCATCAGATAAGGGAGGCTTTTTTCTGTTATCTGAACTTCAGAACTTTATGTCTACTGACAGGAAAAACAGGATAAAACTTCTACCTATGAAACTGCTGAATAATTTAATCACAGACTGGTATTTTGTATTATTCACAGTACAGACACAGTCACATTAAGGTGAGTGGTGGCAGCTCTGTAACAGTGGTGAGAACTGCAAAGGTGTTTTTATCCCTGCTTGGTTTGGGACCTCAAAGTTGGCATGTACAGTTCAGTACCATAGCAGTTAATTAAACTTCATCCTACAAACACTTCTGTTTCGTTCTGGGTGGTTTTTTACGCCATTGGAATGCTATTATTAATATCCACTAATACTCACTTTCAATTCAGGTTCTGGGATAATTTGGCTATTTTTTGTTAAAAGAAAGTAAGCATACTGAATATTTGGTTCCTTACTAAAAATGCATATTCTACACAAATACAATCCAAATTCTACACAATTTCCTGCCTGCATGGTCAACTCAGATACAAATGAAATACACATTAAAGACAATAAGCAAAAGCTGGTACAATCTTACCAGGAGAAGTTATGTATACATTTTTACTGGAATGCTACCACCTTCCAAATTTTTCATAGAATAAAAATGAAGACAATTATGAAAGGATGAGACATCTCAGACCACCAAAAAAATTCCCTTCCCTCCAGCATCAAAAAGAAGTTGTTCATCTAGTGAAACCCACGTAATTAAGATCTTACTGTGCATTCATGAAAAAAGTTAAAATGTGTATCTATAGAGACCAAGAACTACTTTTTCAAAAAGTCCTAAACACTACTCATACTAAGAAACAAAACCTATAAATGTATTTTCCTAAAGGTCACATTAAAATAATCTTATCCTATATTTTTATTCACTGCACATTCAGATACTTAAAAGGAAATGCAAATGGCAATGCTACACAGTATGACTTCCCTAAATACATCTGGCAGGAAGGCTGCACAAAGATCAGAGTCTTTGAGATCGTTTCCAAAAACATCTAAGCTTTTGAAGGCCTGTGAGAATTCTTAACAAACTGTGGCAGGAGATAGCTAAGTAGCCCCTTCCTAAGTAGAGGAAGGGCACGAAGCTACCAACAGCCATCACTGGCAAGGAAGAAAAGGGTACAAGATCCTGGTCAAAGTTCAAGCACATTAAACAGGCAGGTAGGAAACATCCCTGTGCAGAAGGGGGAATGCACTTTGGAGGAACTGTCATTGTTTATCTTTAGGCTTTACAGAGATGACAATTTCCTCTTCTCAGGCACAGCTCATACCCAATCCTCCCTGGTCTGAATGACCAACACAACTTTACTCTATTTGACTGCAGCTGACAGCAATCTTATATCCTCTGAAGTCCACAGGACATTTATAAGAAGAATATGCTCATATAGCAGACTAACATAATTGCCACTACACTGCCAGTATTTAATAGCTGGTTATTGGTTATGTTTCAGCAGTGTAAGCAAAAGAACAAGCTGGCAATAGCCACCAAGTCTACAGTGAAGTTTTTTGTGTTGTTTTGCACTCTTCTGATTACAAACAATCTGATTTCTGCCTGCATTTGTTATGGTTTCAGCAGCCTCCGAGGAGCAATTTCCAATTACTTTGATAAACTGAGAGAGCATTTGTTAAAAAGGCTGGCTTGCAGCTGGCAGTACTGGAGTGAAACATGTTTTTACTCGTTCAACAATGACAATGTATTTTTGATGAAATGAACAGATGAAAAGAGGATACTCTGCTGTAACTGGAAACAGAAATGTCTTTATTACTTATTCCCTTTTATACTGCTTTCTTAGAATTCTGTATTTATACACTGAGGAAATAGGATGTGCTTTATACTTCAGAGGCAGCAAAATATTCATCAGCTGTCCCTTTTCTGGATTATAGTAAGGATTTCCTGAGGAGACATTTACACATGAGATCAGCATGTACAACTGCCAACAACAATGAGAACTGTGAGATACCCATCCACTATACCCTCTCCCTAAGCAGCACATGACAGTATTGCTGGCCTGCTCTAATTCAGGACTGAGAGGTAAAGTAGGGCAATAAGCTACATCTCAATGCTCAAGTGGAAATGAGCTGGCCAGGTGATGCTACACGAGGACAGAAGAGTCTGAAGACTACCTATTGAAATGGCTGCAGGTGCACTGACAATCTGACCTACTAAAATGGGGGGAGGAGAGGAGAGAAGCAGCTACCCTATCCTGTCTCTGAATCAGTGTATCACATACAGCTTTAAGCTTCCCTCCCTTACTCTTCCTTTTGGCATGCTAATAGGTTCACCACAGAAACTGATTTGGTCAAGACTAACACAGGAAGAAAAATAAAAATCCCTCTAGATTCCAGAAAAAAACTTTGATTTTATGTTGTGGGTATAAAGTTCCTATGTTTAAGAACCCAAGAAACGTTTCACTGTCAAAATTCAAACAGTGCACTTATCTTTCATTTAATGTTGAAATCGCTGGAGCCTCTGTTTACAGAGAGGCTGGGCTGACAGTATGATTTTCCCCCCACAAACTGGCTACATTAGTAAGAGGTGCAGAAATCCACAACTTAAAGCAGCAGGACCATTTTCCTAATTGTTAAACCCCCCAGCTTTCACTTGAATGACAGTAAGAATGGCAGGATAAATGGAGTCAGTACTTGACCTTGTCCAAGGGACTGACAAAGAACAGACTAAAGACAGCAAATCGCCAGTAACTGAATACAGACTGACAAAATTTCCTGACAAAGGTGACCTTACTTCACACCTTCCAGATCTGCTCAGGGCAGCCATCTGCTCTGAGCAGTCTTACAGGAATGTTTTCCCAGCTCAGACAAGGCACAAGCTTAAAAAATGCTTCATGAACTTCTAGTCTCTACCAGCACAGTAAACAGGCAAATCTTAAAGCAAATAGAAGATGTAGGGGAAAAGTTGTAAAGAGAAAAAAAGCAGGATCGGTTCTGTTAAAAATTCATGACACTTGTGCAAACCACTTACTCAAATCCTGGCAGAAGCACAGCTATTTTCTCTAATGCAAATACTAATAAATATCATTATGACATATTCTGAATTCACAGAATATTGAAAGAAATTACAACATTCGTATGAAGTCTGCTTGACATTCTTCTAGTTCCTTTTATTTAAGGTGAAGCTGCTGTACAAAGCAGCAAATGACAGCAAAAAGACCAAAGAAAAATAACAACTCACATGATGAACTGAGTACACACACACATACAACAAAATTATTGCTGCATCTATCATTCCCTACTGAACACAAGGGAACACCTATTGAACACTGAAATCAAGATGTACTCTGAAAGCTAGTCTTCTTTTCCCCCTTTGCAATCATACAAGAACAAAAGAACATCTAAATTTTCTTTTAAAAAGGTTGATGTTTCCACGTACACAGATCACAAAATTCAGTTGCAAGTACTCACCGAACAAACCATGACCAAGCTGCTTTTTTATTTTAAAGCTATGTAAATTAATGCCCTAACATTCCACACTGAAGAATTCAAATTAATTTCCGCAAGCTAATAACAATAATACCACCACTACCACCACAAAATCCCAAAGCCCACCTGCTCTCCCTTGAGACTCAGTCCTACCTTTCCCAACATACATGCTTAGAGGTATTATCTATGGTTCTTTAATATATTAATTAACCACTGCTATGAATATGCTACCTGAATGCTCTGTCTTAAAAACAGTGAAATAATTGGTGTTTCTGAATGAATACTCAACTCTGCCCAGCCCAGCAACTACAAGGACTTGTGCAATGGAGAAAGTAAAGAGAGATCTCAGTTTAAAAAACCCTATTACTTCCTCTTTCAATGAAATCCTGGGTTTCTACTACTTTAGTATTAAAGTCCTAGATACCATCCTATCCACGTTTATCAACACTGATCAACAATAAAACCAATGGAGTAGGCAGCACTGCTGGCAGTACCATGTGTGTATTACAGCTTTTATGCCACCAGTGCAGACAAAGGGAGCTATTTCTTCCCAGGTGAACCATTTAAAAAGGCTCAGTCAGTGAATCTGAGACTAGGAGCAATTTACCCCTGGGGCTCCAAAGTCAACACTTTAACAGATCTCCTGCTTACTTCACAGAGAATATATTTGAGGACAAATGCCTGGATCTGATCCAAACACACATCAGATATGCTGTAACTGAAATTTATGAGCAGAAGACTTGCACTGAAATTTCAGATGCATTAGAACCCGTAAGTTTTTATGTATATTCTTCACTGACTAAAACCACTGAAAACACATAGCTGGAAACATGGAGCTTTTTCTTAGTAAAGTACCAATGTCTAGTACAGCTGTCTAAACAAAGCCTTTCCATATCAGATCACTAGTAGGCATCAAGAATGACAAACAGTATCTGAAGTAGACAAAATTCGTAACAGGCCATCCATATTATGCTTTTTTATTATGGTGAAGAATGTCTTCAGCTATTGATTTTCCACTTGTTGACAAAGATCAATTTGTCTTGTTTTGTTTTTATTATAAGTCTCTTACAATGAGAGGCATTGGTAACATTTGAACAATTTGTTAACTTCTGATACAATTCTAGATTTTTTTCTTGGAGCTTTCAGGTCTCAGCTCATTTTTTCAAATAGTCTCTTTTTCTCTGCTTACATACTATCATCCCCAACATCCAAATGAAGACAATACACATATTAGGGACCTCATGTAGTCTTCCAGCATTGTAGGAGGCATTCTCCAGCCAGAAGTGCAGCTTAACTAAGACAGATTTATACCCCATGAAAGCTGACATGATACAAAATAAAAAGTGAAAACCAGCAGCAGAAAGAGGAACAGACGTAAGCTTTCTCCTTCCCATGCTAAATCACAACAAAATTACTTCTGAATTTTTGCTCCATCTGTGTTATTTATTGCTCGAACTTGTGCACTAAAATAGGAACTGTCACTGAAAAATTGTTAATTACTATTTTACATGCAACAGCAATCCCAAATGCAACATAAAATTAATTTCTCATTGTGTATCTGTTTCCACCACACATACTGATCAATTTGTTTTCACTCTGCCTCCCACAACTCATTAATCAGAACACTACAAATATTTTAGCTGTTACGGAGTATCAAAGTACTTCAACTGACTTCTTACAATTCAATGATAAGCACCAGTGAACTCATCTTCCATGTTTAATGCAATTTACTTATTATTAATCCTATACAGCAGGCAGCCAAGATGTAATTACTTTACCATTCTATGAACTACAACATGCGAACAAAATTCCAGATAAGCAACATTATAACTTCATTACTGAGCTGATAAGAAATGAGGATTCTTTTGTAAGCTGTAGGCATAACTGAATACGGCTATTCTCAGTCTCACATTTGGGACTCCAAGGAATTCAAATCTCTCTTCCTCACATCTCCCACTGATCTCTTCATGTATCCTTTAAAGCTCACTCCATCGTTGATACTACCCAGAGAGCCTGCCTTCTTCTGTTCTCTACTGCCTATGCTACCTTTTAACTCAGTTAGCTAGCATTCTTTGCATCTCTCCTATTCCTGTATTCTGTTACAGGGAGGAAAACCCCTTTCCTTTTCTTGTTTCACCTCTAGCCTCCAGGAGCATCTTGACACATTCTCTGACTTGCAATTAATTATGGCCCTGTCCCCAGGAAACAAAAGCCCATCCACACAACTGCACTAATGTGCAATCCTACACAGATGTAAGCTCCAGTTATCTGCACGGTGGAGCTTCTACTGTGTAGATCTTACTAGTAAATAGTCCCCTCTGTTGTTGCAATGCTTCTGTGTTTTAAGTCTTGTGCCAGCTGTCTGGGTTTTTTTCCATCCACTAGAGCAGATTTCCATAAGAGGAGGAGAGTATCTTATCCAGCCTACAGCATCATATTACATCACCCAGAGGATGGGTTCCACACAGACAGAAGGATTAAAAAATGTACAGATATACCAGGGAAGGAGAGGATCCCTTTTCTTAAAATCAGCAACTCTAATACTCTCAGCTTGTACAGCCATACAGTTCTTTAACCCCTTCAAAGTGAAAAAGAGGATAGAGGATGCAAAACTTCAAAGCAGTTAAACTACGTATATCTAAATAATTCAAATCACATTCTTTCAGGCAAGATCAGCCTCATCATAGAGGAAAAGAGGTAAGATGGGACAAACCTACACTTATTCTTCTTGCATAAGCATCAAGACTGGCTTTTTACTTTGTTTTTTTACTCTGAGTATTTTACTCAGAGTATTTTTACTCTGCAGAATGTGTCAAGTTTATCACTTTAAGACAAAGCATTGCTCAGCCAGACGTCTACCAGCAAAAGATCACTCACCTAAACAAAATTCAAATCAGTAACTTAAAGCTGCCTTTGGGATTTGCCTGCACTGCAGTTGCTCTTGTGACTGCAGTATCATAAAAAAACCATAAACTGACTAACCCAATCAGCAACAAACATAGCAGCAAGTTTAAAGTACGCTCAGTTACAATATACACATATTGCATGGCTTGGGTTTATAATCTTGCTAGTTAACAAACAACTTGGGTGAGAGAATCCACACACTTTTTAATATTAAACTTAATAACTATATTTGGGAAAAAAAAAAACCTCTACCAACCCACCAGAAGAGCAAACATACCAATTCCAGTGAAGCCTAAGCCATGAACTTATAGAAAAAGGAAAGAACAAAAAACCAACTCAGCTTCAATTAATCCTAAGCCATGAAATAAGCACCTAGTTTTTACACATATTGCTAGACATGACATTTAAGTTTTTTGGTTTTAGCAATTATGATTTTTAAACCAGGACTTCTTCTAAAGTGATAAAGTTTACACTGAAACAAGAGAGAATAGTACCTTCCAATCTTTGAATTTTAGCTTTCACAGAAATAACTGTTTCAAAGGGGGAAACTCGCAGTTCAAAGCAGGTTCCTGTAAGCGTTTCAATGAAGAGCTCCATAGTTTCATAGAAAGGAAGTTTGTAGTGAAATGGTCCCATATTATCTTTATTGAAAAAAGGAGGCTCTTTCTTGTTGGCCATTAGAAAGGATTTACAACTTCCTTGTAAGAAGATCTGTCAGGAAACTACATTCCACTTCTAGCCAAGGCAGCTTTGAAGATACATGTAGTGCATTGCTGTTCATCTTTAGGATTTTTCACCTATAAAGCAAACAAATATAGTTCTGACAACATCTAAACGTAGTTAAAGAGAATTTAAATTTATATTAAATAAAATGGCTGTTAAGAAACATTAAGTCATTACCTAGTAGGGCAACAAAACCACAAGTGATATTAGCACCGTTGTAGTTTTAGGGCTCTAGTGTCAGTCAGCATTCCAGACGCAACCTACTACCTTTGTTACTTTTGTTTCCACAAGCGACATGACAACCAGACGCCCAACACCTCCTGACAAGAGCTAAGCCCTCCGCAGTGTCAGAGCTACAGAAAAACTCCACAAAAACGTAAGAACAGGGGACTGGTCCGGGCTCAGGGAAGGCAGTTGGAGGCGGCAGCAAAGCCGTGCTCCCGCCAGCGGGGCCCAGCGCCGCACCACAGTGGGGGCCGGAGCCCGCCAGCCGAGAGGAGCGCCCGCGAACAAAGGAGGGCGAGCAGCTGCCCCGTCCCCGCCGCCACCGCGCCTCGGGGCGGCCCCGCACCCCGGGCTGGCCGCGGNGCCGGGCCGGGCGGGACGCACGGACCGGGAGCGCAGCCGGAGCCGGCGGGGGGGCAGGACCAGGAGGCGCCGCCCGGCAGCCCCCGCGCTGCTCCGCCCCTGTGACAGCTCCTCCCGCGGGCCAATGGGGCGCCCGCTCTCACGAACCCTGGCCAATCAGCGCCGGGGGGCGGGGCTCGCGGGGGCTCAGGGGCGGGCACCCGCCGGGCCGCTTGTTGTGGTCGTTAAGACGCGGGGCGGCAGCGCGTGCGCAGGGAAGGACCCGGATACACTTCCCCATCCTTGGGGGTGTTGAAGGCCAGGCTGGATGGGGATTCGGGCAGCCCGGTCCGGTGGGAGGTGTTCCTGCTCAGGGCCGGGGTGAGGAACGGGCTGGGCTTTCAGGTGCCTTCCGCCTCAAACCGCTCTGCGAGTCTGTGCAACGCCCCCAGCGCTACCGGTGGACACGTGACAGCGGCGGCCGCGCTGCCTCCTGGGACACCGAGTGCGGCGGGGCCGGCGAGGCGGCCAGGGCAGATCAAGGCTAAGGCGGCTCCGGCGGCTGACCCTGGCCTTACCACCGCCGGCCCTTTGCTCACGGCCAAGCTGCAGAGTCAGCAGGGGCACCTTGCGCTCCGCCCGCGAGGCTCCCGGGCACTGCTGGTGCGTCCGAGCTCAGCGCTGGGCCCGGGAGGCAGGGGCGACCCGACTCCCAGCGCGTACAGCCGCCCGGTTGTTCCCAGCCAGGACACGAGCATTCCCGGCCCTGCCAGGGGCCAGACACTGCTCTCGGGCACCTTCACTGAAGGTCAGCGCTCGGTTGTGCTCCCGTTTCAGCGTGAGGTGGCCAGGACAGGCTCCTGAAGCAGCGGGTCCCTTGGATAATCACAGGCTAGAGAAAACAAGCTTATCCTATTAGCAGGTGCTAATTACATTAACCACTTTACTTTCCATTTAGGTTTTAAAATACGCAAGACCTACCCTGACTTGCTGTTAGGTTTCAGGCCCAGTTAAAACTCTGGCTTTTCAGAAGCATGTAGCAGGTACGGAAACCTGTCAGAGCTTCTGGATGCTGTAATACTGGGCCTTCAGCTCTGCCCTTCCCAGAAATATGCAGCCATGGTTTCTCGAATTTGCAAAAAAAACCCCCAAAACCAAACCCAAAAAATAAACCAACATCCAAAAAACCCCAAATCACCAAAAAACCATCACAACCCAAAACCAAACTCTATAGCCAGAAGTCGCTTAAAAAAGCCACCACGACCTCCCAGAACTGAAGTGCCTGAACCAGGCTCTGTCTGTTAAAACTGAGCACCACACAATATGTGAAGAGACACAGGAGACCTAAACAGAGACTAGTTTAGAAAAACTAGGTGGGAGAAAAGGTTCTGATCTACATAATAGTCCAAGTTTCTATGAAGAGCTTTTCTCTGCTGAGCTGTCACATGAAAGTTTAAGAAACATTAAGGCAGGAGGCTTTTTTTTCTTCTACTTCAAGAGCTTTTGGCCCTCAGGCTTCTTAGCTTGTGAACAGCCCTCTTTGCAATGCTAATAGAAGTTATTAATGTGAAGGACCAAGAAGAAAGATGCAGAGAAGAAACAAGAATTCACCATCTTTTTCTTCTTTCCTCCATCATATCTTTGAAGCCCTTCTGAGCACAGAAGAAAGGAGTAAAGAAGCAGTCCAAATCATGTATGAGGCATATGCAGCAGACATAATGCCTATAAATAAAGTTCAAGTGCTTTCACTGTAGACACCCATTTGCAAATAGCCCCCGCACTTTTGCAAGCTGCTACTCGCAGCCTACCCCCCCACTTAACATAAATCATTGCCAGGTCCACCTATGGTGCAAATCAATACATCATGTTTCTCCTTTATCCCTTCCAACCTTTCATTCTGCTTTACCCTTATGAGTGCTAGATGTTTCAGCTGTAGTATTTACTATGCCTGATAAAGGAAATCCAACTTGAGAAACAAGACACTGAAGCAGGTGTCTCAGAATGAGGACTTCAGCACAAGTGGGAATTGATCTCCAAGAAGTCCTCTGAGCACATGCTTGAAATTCACAGCAGAACAGTCTTAAGGGTCTGAGATAAAGTAGTACATCACTATAATAAAAGCAGTGAATCTCGTCAGCATTGCTGGCAGTCACTTGTACAATAAAATAAACATTTCATCCTCCTGCATTTATGCATTTGCTTTGGTTGTATGCATGCAGGACAGCAAGCATCTACCATTGGGTATAAACCGTGGTTAATGGCACCTGCTCCAGAAGGGAATCTAGAACATACAGGAAGCAAAGTTAAACCAAATACATCTGACAGAGGGATTCCAGAGCAGCAACCTCCTGCATACAGCTTATACTTTGTTATGGATGAGAAGGGAAAGCAGACAGCAAGCTTTAGGCACAAAAGAGTCTCTGCATAAAGTATGGACGTAGGCTTGTTAGTCTGCAAGTGACCAAATGTGCTCTGTACAGATGGACTTTATGAAAAGTGTTATTTGCAAAACTCGGGCAACTCCATGCAGGTGAAAAATCTCATTTAATGGCCTACAAGTTGAACAGGAGACACTGTTAGGTTACTGTTGTCTTCACGGAGCACTCGGTGCTCATTTGTAACACACTCTTCCTGGCAGAGAAGTATTAACTGTTGTTATTTTATAGCCTGCATTACCTGCCTATATGAAATACCTCATTCTAGCAGGTGTCAAGTCCTGCTCTGAGATTTCCTAACTGCTTTATTCCATAAGATAAGCTGTACCTGATAATGAACCCAGCCTTACCCTCCCATTAGTTCAGTAGGTGGCAGCTGACCCAGACAAGGCATGGTAGTGATTTTGGAAGTCATGTTGCAGTCTAAGCAACAGGTAAAGAGGAAAGTAAGACATGCAGACAGATCAAGTTTAACAGACTCCATTTACTAATTAACAATTATTTTATCTATAGATCTGTTCAATAAAACAAACTATACTTTATATAATAGATTACTTCATTGCAGGTATTGCACAGGCTATATTCATCTCGGCACCATGGAAACATGATAGCAGGAGGTTACTGTATTTTTTAAAAAATATATAATTTAGCAGAATTAGACTAGCACAAGAGAATACTAACCATTTTAAATGGGTAATCTCATTTAAATATCCATGTCCATCTCATTCCAGCTCTCCTGAATTAGAGAATCCAGAGTATTAGTACTGGACAGGGCTAAGGAAGGCCGCTTCTCTGCAACACATCCCCTTGGCTACTGGCCTCCAAAGGCATTCAGCGGGTCATCAAATGTGCTCAGGATCTTGCTTTCAGATTTTCCTTCTGAGGCTGCTTGGGAAGATCTGGCTTTGGGAGTGGGTATCTTGACTTGGCTGCTAGAGAAGATATCATCTAAAGAGGGTAACAAAAAAAAAGATTTTAATGAGAAGTGACTACTGAGCAGAAGCAACATCGTACATGAGAGACTCCATCATACAGCAGTGACTGCCAAGGACATTCTGTGATAAACAAATGCTTTCCTGCTACTTGCAATTCTGGATGCATTAGTAAGGACATACGTGGGAGCTGTGAGCTGTAAATCAAATTAAGATTTTTTAAAAATTCTTCTCGGCAGACAGCATAATACTTGTATTTTATAACAAGTTCAGGCTCTTATAAACATTTAAAAAGTACTAATAAATTAAAGCTCCACAATAAATTCTATCATGCAAGTGCCAGATAACATCCCTCTTATCTAGAACATCAGTGTCTGAGGAACCTGAGAGATCCAAGAGCTGTAAGGTTGTTGCTAAAGAAAATCAGAAGAGGAGAAGATGGTAGTTGCTAGTGACTACTGTGGTGATATCCACTAACCATGAGTCTAATCTACAGCACAAAAGAACATAATACAAACCCCCTAAAAACAGACCATTGCTAAGATGCAAAGAACAGACAGCTATAACTACCATCTTGATGAATATTCAAAAAGTCTGTCTAGAGTCTTGAATCAAGGTCTCCCAACACCTTCCTCAATACAGCCATTTCTGATGTGAATAACTAGGACCACAAAGTGGAAAAATATCACACGGCCATTACAGCAGAGGACACAAATACACAGAAATTAAATCATCCAACACAGATATCCTGTGTCAGCTGCAGAGCTCACAGTCCTGCAGTTCTTGCTGTGGCTAGAACTGCTTATGTTTAGGACTGTGCTCATGGAAAGAGACAAAGCTGCTACCATACATACGCTGCGGGGTTTTAATGAGGTTTTGTAAACATATGCAACAGTGTATCTCTTACTGTAAACTAAGAAATTTAGGATACTCAGATGATGCAGTTGGGAGTATAAAATAAAAAAAATTCAAGACTTAGATATGAGAATCACCACTAATTCACAAGGCCAGTGTAAGTACCACATAATTGGTCTTGAATCCTTGTTAAGAAAACATGGGTGTTATATAAAGGTTAACATTACCACTGAGAGTAGCTGGTCACAGCATGGTGCGAATAACACCAAGGCTGTGGGTTTGATCCCCATAAGGGCCATTCATGTAAGAGTTGGACTTGATGATCCTTGTGGGTCCCTTCCAACTCAGAATATTCTGTGAATAACTAATCCAGAGCATAAAACCTACTATTTCAATCTTCAGCAAGTAGCCTAACCTTGAGCAGAGACCAAGCACAGTGTGGTCTGTCACAATGTGTTTCCCTGCCTCTTCTCACTACTTCAAATTCAGCATGTGTCTGCTACTGTGCTGATCATAGGGATTACACAGGAATAATCCAGGACCACATTTCAGCCCAAGAGCAGTTTAGAAAGGCAGCAAAACAAAGTAATCCCCTACTGGCATCACTCCAAAGCAAGAAGCTATCCCATGGATTAGCTTTACAGCAGAGGGGAAGCACAGTGAGTGTCGTAAGCAGTAGAGGTCTCATTTCCATTTTTTATAAAAAGGCTTAAAGAATAGCAACATTTTGCCCAGGGAAAACAGTATTTGTCAGAGTACCAGAAAGCTCAGTCACCATTTTGAAGACAGGCAGAGGTGACATCATCTGTAAGGTGATTGAGGACTCTAGTGGCTGGAAGGTGTGGTAGGACAAAAGAAAACAGCCTGCAGCCTTCGCACCCCTCAAACGGCAGCTGAAATTTATTGTTTCATTTGCAGCACAAAGGTTCTCCTAAGACAACAATATAAAGCTCTGTAAAAACACTACCATGATCATTTAAGCCAGCCCTTAATGTGAATCACAAGCAAGTGCCAGTTCCACAACTCTACTGCCAGCTGGACATCCTCATGTTCAGGCATCTTCCTGCACTCCTGTTGGTGTTCTGGAGCTCCATGGGCACTAAGAAGCTGCATACCTATGGCTATAGTCACCATATGAATAGTCACCATTCTAGAGGAAGATGAAGACCATCAGATGCAGGTGCTTTAGATGCAATAGGCATCAAGATCAGATGTGACATCAAACACAAAGCTTTAGCACCAGAGTCAGTGAGAATACAAACAACAGATTCTGTTGTGGCTTATTTTCAAGTGGCACTCTACAACTCTTTCAACATTCAGTCCAGATTTTTGTGATGAATATTTGGAAGGGGTAACTGCTTGGTAAATTCTTTCATTTACTATAGATGAAAAAATGTAAATTATTAAATTTTTTTAAGATCATCCAATATGTATTTCAATTACCTTCCTAAAAAATCTTTAAGTCTTATTTTTTACATAAATTGAGAAGATTTTGAAATCTCAAGGTGCTCATTCTCCATCAAGTTTTCTAGCACATTTACAGACTTCAGCCATCAGACTAGAATGCTTAGCAGCAGTCCAAGTAAAACAGCAATAAGTCAGGTTCAGTTTGAGTAAGTTAGAGGGAATGAAGACTTCACAAGAACCAAAGCTAGAGAAGAAAAGAAATACATGCAATCTCAAAGAAGAGCTATGAACATGATGAGCCTGAGAACAGGCACAGCTGAGAATCACATTACTTTCAGTACCTCTGCTGATGGAGAAGAAAGGAACATGCTCTGCATCATTTCACATTATTACTTGATGGTTTTTTGACAAATTATATATGGCAAACCTTTGCTTTCAGGTGTAGTATCTGTAAATTGTCCTGGGTACATAAATGGAAACAAAAGCTTACAGGCTACAAAGTAGTTAACACAATAGTGAAGGTGGGATGGGCAGAAATGCTGATTTGTTCATATCAGTGACTCATCTGAAAGTACAATACAAAAAGCTGTACATATTGAAATAGGGAATCTGTCTCTGAGCCGTAACAATGTGAGAGGAGTCTCTCAGAAACTTGTCTGGAGTAATTCCCTACAGGACTTAAACTTTTTCTCAGAACAATTTTATACACTTTCCTGAACTACTTAAATGCCATGCTAGTTCTACAAATCTAGAAAGTTCTCATCCAAGGTTAAAATCCAAAGATGACCAGAGATTTCAGAGCAGGTTCTAAAACATCTTAGATGAATGCACTCAGGACAGTATTACAAGACTGGTAGCAAGATTTTTACTTATACATACACTTACCCATATCATCATCAAATATGGATTTTTGTTCCACCTTCTTCTTGGTCTTCTTTTCTTTTGGTTTTACAGTTAGATCCGCAAAAATATCAATGTTATCATCAAACAGGTTAGTCTCTGGCATCTTCTCTTTAATTTTGGTCATTGGCTTAATTGCCTCAGTAGCAAATATATCATCCTTGGAGAAAAACAGAAAGATCTCATCAATCCACAACACACTTCAAAAAATAGTCGAATTATCTGTACACAGCAGCTGAGATGTTTAGAAAACTTGGGCTTCTTGAGCTTATCAGTCAGTGGTTGAACTCAATGATCTGAGAGCTCTTTGCCAGCCTAAATGGCAAGAAGTTTGAGACCCTTTTCCTCAAGGGGGACTTGGCAGAAGTATCTTAGTAGTGGACTGTACACAGATCAAGTACAGCACACAGAGGCCTGTATCAAGTGCCCAGCCCATCAATTTTATTCCTTTTTTAAAATGTTATTTAGCTGCTGAGCATTGAACAAAGAGTTAACAGATAAGAACCAAATACGGTATTATTCTGAAAAAGATACATTGTCACAGCGCATTCAGTGCATGCCTGCTCTGTGTTAAGGCTCCACTTTTTAAACCACAGCTGCTAATTAGGGGATGAACAACCAAAGAAAGGTTTTCCATTTCCCAGCAGTGGAGAAGGATTGAGAGTTCACTTCCCTCCCTGTCCTGCACACCTCATCCTATCCAGCAGCCTCCATTAAGCCCAAGTTAGAGGGGTCTGCATATGGCTGTGCAGAACAAAAAAACAATGTGGCAGGTTCAGCCATTACCTCAAAGATATCTTGGGCAGCAGGGTCAACTGCTTGGTGGACAGCAGATTTTAACTCCTTTTTTCCAGTTTTCTGAGAGGTGAAGAGAGAATCTTCGTCTTCCTCCAAAAAAGGTATAGGGCTGCTTTTTCTTGAGGATTTTTGTTGTACAGGCTGGAAGAGATCACGGCTGTCCTGATCACCCAGATCAGGCTTTTCCTCCCTGCCCTTAATGGGTTTGTTAGCCACATTGTCTGACATTTCCTCCTTCAACTTTGATTGTGCAGCTGATCTGGATGTTGAGCTGCTTGCAAGAAGGTCTTCAGATTCAAACAGATCATCCCCATTTTCTGTGGATTCTGGAGGAAGGAGTTTGTTTGTCCCAGAAGACAAAACACTGCTGTGAGCTGGTAGTGACAAGCTAGAGAGAAAGCCATTTTCCCTGGACTCTGCTTCAGTAGCAAGAGGCTCCTTTATGTTCACTACTGCTGATGTCTGTTTTGGTAGAGAGAATTGTGCCTCTTTAGTAGTGTCCACTTCCTCACTCCCTTCAGCCTCTTGGGCAGCCAGACGGCGCGCCATTCTGCTAGGGGGTCTGCGCTTTCCTGGAACCCTGATCCTGGTCTGCAAGGAAGGAGGAAAAGCAAAGCAGGATCATACATATGGAAAAAGCCCCACAGTACATTCAAGCTTGGAGCAGTTTGGAGAAAGGTTCAGAAATATAACCCAAGACTTTTGATTTTCTGCCCTTATTCATTCCACAGCAGTGGAACTGGTGTACAAAAGCCACAGCACTTGCAAGTAAGAGTCACAACAGGTCAGCAAGCCACTCTAGCCCCTTGGCTTTAGGCAATACCTTAGTCAGCCTCAGCCTGTTACCTTGCTAACCTAGGGGCTTTTACAGTGCAGTTCAAACCATGACTAATTATATTTTGCATGAAACTTCATTTTATGCATAGCCTATTGCAGTTAATTGCTGCTTTTAAGGAAGCCCCCTGCAAGTTACCATCATAGCCTCTCCCCTATCCCACGTGGACAGGAGTATTCACATGGGTAGGAAATGGATCACTACAACCTTGTCTTCCCTTTTGTTAATTGCTCCATGCATTGTTCTTTGAAAGGGCAGGCAGAATGCTGGGCAGGTTGCTTTGTTCCAGCCTTTGGAAAAAAGTGCATTTGACTGGATATATTTACACTCAAACTTGAAAGGCCGAAGAAGCAATGATATGCCAAAATTACATCTAACCTGAGCCACAAAAGCATTCACTGTGTAGTTATTAAGATGCTGCTTCTCAGATCACTTCTGTAAAAAAACATGCATCATCACTACACTAAAATGAACATTCGAGGTTGATAATATGCAGCTACAGGCACTCTATTCTTTTCAAGCCTATCTATTTAAAAGTATCACAACAGAGAGCTTTGTCTGTTGGAACATGGTGCTGTTGGAAACAACCATGCCTATATGGTAATGCACCAAGCTGATGAACAAGCTCCAAACCCATTTGTCATTAAGTGGTCATGTCAGTCATTGTGGTGATGGCTGCTGCAACTTCCCAAGTCATCTCTGCTGCTCATTTAGTAATGAACAGTCTCACCAGCATTAATGGAAAAAAGAATCCAAGTTAAGATTTTAAGTTATCTTACTCAAACTGCTGCTCTCAGGAAACCCCATAGACTTATAAAATCATAAGCACCTAGATGAAATCTTAACTACATGGTTGACACTTCCATTTCTTTAAAGAACCACTAAGTCTTTAATTAGAATATACCTTTGCAGTCCATAAAGTAAAAAGTGTGAGTGAAAAAGTGAGTCAGGAGGCAGAGATTTGCCATGTCAAAAGCTGTAACACTTCTTTTTGTTTTGCTCTGTGTAAAAACAAAGGTTTCTTTGAAAAAGAATTGAGAGTTACAGTTCAGGACAGCATGACATTTTTATCCACAGAGGAGGTAAAGATCAACCTACAGTAGTGATGTGTTCTGGATAGTTTGTCAAAGCAGTTGCCGGTAACCTATTTTATAGTTAGCCTAGCGAGATGTCTTTTTAATATTTTTTAGGTTGGTGTCTCCTGGGATGGGACAAGATGTTATGCTAACATACCTTCAACCAGTAGGGAAATCCAGTATTTGGAAAAGGTCCACATGTACTTTAAAAAGGCACCAGATATATGCATAAGCCCCTTACAGAGCTAAGTATAAGTGCTAAGCTAAACTTTCTCTTCAGTGATCCACAGAAGTGAGAGGGGATTAGATTTTCACACTCCCATTTAGGTTCAGATAAACCACACTGTTAGCAGAACTTGCATACCAAAACAAACTCCTGCACAAGGACAGACTGTGTTTTTAATCCCCCTTCCTCTGGTCCTAAATGCCAAGGTTACCTTATTGGCACTGTGCAAGGTGTCCGCTTGCATGGGTTGATCAAAGCTTACACCGAGTTCTTCGTTGCTTCCTGCAGCAGAGAAGGCTTCGCTGTTCTGTACATCCTTGGGCTCGTGTAATGGAGTGTCCAGCACTGGCAAGGGGGACTTGACATTGGAGACCTTTGGCATTGCACCAGGTAGTAAGGCTGAAGGGTTAATAGCTAAGTTAGCCTACAAAACAGAGACAACAAAAACATACACACAAAGAGAGATCACATTACTACTGCTCCAGAGCAAGCATGGCTCCAGAGAAGCAGCAAGAACTAGTATATCTGGGTATTCAAGTTCTACTTCTTAAGTGCCTGGCTTTTCTCAGACCCAAGAACTTCTGTGTCTCCCACATGCTCTGTCTCACTAAAAGTGTGGAGTAGTCAACACTATTATTCTGTATAAGAGCTTCAGGACCAGCTTGGTCACAGACCAAACACCTGTGGAGCTCAATATTCTTTCTGAGGACACAATGGTTCTGACTTTGAATGGTACTGTTGTATAGACAGTTATTAGTCATTTAGTGTCAGAAGAGGGACGTAACGATAGTCCCCCCAAGAGGTTCTAAACATACTCAGTAGTGCTAAGAACAACAGCAGTTCAAAGAGGAGCCCACCCTCTGCCCCCCAAATATGAGTAAATAGTGCTGCTTAGAGTCAGGACTGAAACAGAAGAAGGAAATAATATTAAACATGCAATACAGAAAAAGTAATACAAAATATGCCATCTGAAAAAAAAATGTTGCAAGAGTAAGGTAAGGAAGCAATAAGATTTTGTTTCAGGGAAAGCCATCAGTGAGGCAAGGAAGATTTTCTTTATTTTTCTTTGAAAGTTAAAATGCCAGTAAAGTTAATTACTTGTAGCTTTCCAATCTGAGATGAAGGCTCTTTGGTTTTAATGGGAACAGGACCTGTAGATTTCTGCACAAAATTACATTGGATTAAACAAGTTGACAAGTTATTATTAACCAGACCATAGTTTTCATTTTAATACATCTATAGAAAGCAGCTAACTGCTTACAGATTTCTTTTGAAGATACTTTGTTATCATCACATTATACCACTAGAGCTATAGTCACTCAGTTTTCAGTTTCAGTTTCCCATATGCCATGGCTCCATCTTCATTATCACATTTCATTCACCCTTCCTTCTACCCAATATTATACTTTGACATGGTAACTGAAGAACATCCATCTTCTCCAGATCACTGCCACCACTAGTCAAATCAAACCACGACAGCTACCTTCTCTCTCCTGGCTTATTCTGTCCCCTAAAATGCTCTGAAGCCATGTTGCCAGGCAATGATCTAACTAACTTGTCTCTTTGTGACTGGCTGTAACAGCAGTACAGACTTCAATGAAGCCCACATGGAAGCCAAGAGTGCTTCAAAATTGTTTCACTTAGACTTCAAGGGAAACAGCTTCTCAGAATTAAGTGTTCCTCTAAAAAAAGCAGGCCAGTAGTGCTAAAAAGAGGACTAGGCTAAAAGAGCAAGGGAAGACATGCTAATTACTAGCCCTACAGACCTGCTCTGTGCTCATCAGCCCAGGGGAATAAAAACAACTCCCACTCCCTACAACAGAAAGCTAATCTCCTACACATGAAAATCCATCAAGCAGTTCTGGTGAGGCAAAGGCCAGAGCTCAGATCCAGATCACCTCTCCCAGAGACCCTTGATTCTACAAGATTAAGGACAGAAGCCTTGTTTGCTCATCATGAAGTCTCCAAGATAAGAGTCTCAACTGATGCAGATTAGTGCTGCATGCCCTGATCTCCTTTCTAAGAAAGGCTACTTTTAAAGATCACATTCACCCCAACAGACTGGCACTTCAGAGAAGAAGAAACAGCTCATTTTCAGTCCAACTGAACCTAGGATGTAGCTCTTCACTGCCATTTCACTTTTTAAAGTGTGTGTACAATGAATAAAACACTGCATCAATAACACTTAAACTTCTTGCTAGTAAGAGTGCACCTGCTGACAAGCAGAGAAGTTTGGCCATGCATTGCCACCTGACAGCCAGTGAATCCAGGCAGTAGTTTTCATCTTTGCAAGATGCTTACCTAAAACAGGATGATACACTTCCTTTTTCTTTGAATGCTGTTAAAGGCACAAGATTTAAGTACTTGCCTCTGTAGCTGCTGCCTTCAGAGTCTCCTCTTCCTTAGCACTTAAAGCATTTTCTAGGTTACTGCTCACTGAGGAAGGGCCAACAATGGTCTGAAGAGTTTTCTTCTCAGCCATTTTCTGAAAGCATTATGGGCACAAGTCAACACAAATGGGGCAAAAAGCATGGTGTGCAGATACAAAAAAATCCCCAGAAGAACACAAGCAAAAATTTTTAAAATCTTGCTTTTAACTGAACAGAAAACTAGCCACCTATTTTGATTCTGCTGTGCATAGTTGTATTTGGTTTGCATGGCCAGGTTTTGGTAGTGGTGGTGGTGGGGCTACAGGGATGGCTTTTGTGAGAAACTGGTAGAAGCTTTCTCCATGTCTAGCAGTGCCAACCAAAGATAGATGTGCCACTGCCAAGGTGGAGCCAATCAGGAACAGTGGTAACCCCTCTGCTATAATGTATTTAAGGAAAAAAAAAAAAAAAAGAAAAAGTTACTTCACAAATGTAATTGCAGCCAGAAAAGGGTGGGGTGAGAATATATGAGAGGAACAGCCCTGCAGGCACCAAGGTCAGTGGAGAAGGAGAGAGAGGAGATGCTCCAAGCACCAGAGCTGAGATTCCCCTGCAGCCTGTGGTACAGACCATGGTGAGGCAGCTGTGCCCCAGGAGCCCATGGAGATCCATGGGGGTGCAGAGATCCACTCACACACAGCCTGTGGAGGAGACCCAGGTGTACTGTAGAGTACGTGGATACCTGAGAGGAGGCTGTGAACCCGTGGGAGGCCTGGGTCCTGGCAGGGACCTGCAGAGCTGTAGGAGAGGAGCCCACACTGGGGCAGGTTTCCTGGTAGAACTTGTGACCCTGTGGGGAACCCACATTGTCACAGGCTATGCCCGAAGGACTGCACCCCATGGAAGAGTGACCCACGTTGCAGCAGTTTCTGGAGAAATGTCACCCATGGAATGGACTTAGGTTGGGGAAGTTCATGGAGAACTGTCTCCAGTGGGAAGGACACTCCTCCCTGAGCATTGGCAGAAACAAGGTGTGATGAACTGACTGTGTAACCCCCTTTTCCCATCTCCCTGCACCACTCGGGAGAAGAGGTGGAGGTGGGAAGGAGAAAGGGAGGGGGGGAATGTGTTTTTAAGGCCTTATTTTACTTCTGATTATTCTGCTCTGATTTTGCTAGAAATAAATTCAGTTTATATCTCTAATTCAAGTCTGTTTTGCCCGTGACAGTATTTGGTGAGCGATCTCTCCCAGTCCTTAACTCATTTATATAAAATATAACTTTGTTATATTTTCTCTCTCCTGTCCAGCTGCAGAGTGGAGTGAGAGAGGGCTTTGGTGGGTGTCTGGCATCCAGGCAAGGTCAACTTAACAACAACAACAGGCATTGGCTTTTGGCTCTGCAAGGCAAGAACCTTCCATTCCTTCCATTGGGAGACCCAATGCATCTGTTTGCTCCCTATGTCTTCAGGGTCGCAATCACCATTTCTGTTGTCTCAAAAAGGTTTGAAAAGTCACTTAATTTCTTGTGGGTATACAAATGAAGAAAATCCCTTCCATACACTTCTTTCCAATTGCTTTTATATAAGCCATTTACAGTAGAGAAACAGGTACCGGAATGTTTGTTTTAGCAGTACTGAAGAGATCATCCTCATCATCATCCCCAAAAAGCCCTCCTCCAGGTGGTGGCTTCAGGATACGGTTTGCAGACTAAAGAAACAAAAGATAAAGACAAGATGTATCACAGATCCAATGCACATCTCCTTCAGCCCGTGATGCCAGAATATACCTGACATTAGCATTTGGCCCTCCCTGGAAAGCAGTGACTTCTAAGCTATGTCCAAACAAGGAATACCAGTAGGCTGAACACTTCAAAGACTGTTTTTAATTAGCAAGTTCAGAGGAGGGCTTTGAACTCACCATTGACTTCTTGGGGCTGGCAAAGAGGTCGACATCTGGATCATTGTCCTTCTGAAGTTTGTGACTGAAGAGGAGCTCTTCATCTTGAAAGACCCCAGTGCTTTTGGGCCGAGTACTTTTCTCAGAAGCCTGGAATGAGAGGAGAAAGGTCCACACGGTGAGAAACTCCCTCTATAAGGTGGTTATTTGCCTCATGATAAAGCAGATTACAGTTCCCCTAAGGCTACACTACAGCTCTGTAGTGGTAATAAAAATACAACTTTAACTGCTGGTTGTGTTTTATTTTGACCAAATTTGTGAAACTTACAATGTAAGAATTTGTATTTACAGTTCAATTTAATAAGAAGACATTCACCACAATATTGTGAATGTCTGCTGATCTAAGATTCAGCTGCTACTATATACCTGTGAAGCTTCCTTCAAAGGAGAAAAAAATGTTTTCAGTATGTTATCATGACTGTATAGTAAGATTTGTATTAAAAAAGTAAGTGCCTTAAAAATTTCAGCTAAGGATGCAGGACGTAGTAGGGGAAGGAAGAGACTCTCTTAGTTATCTTCCTAAGCTAACTTTCAAAGAAGAAAAATAAATAGAATAAATTTTTTTTAACAAAAGGCATTTAAAGCTACTATTGTTGCTAGACTCCTTGTTCAACTCCTATGAAAGCAAACAAACACCCACAAGGAAGAACAGAACATACTGCCTTTGGAAAGAACTTGTACTTTCAAATTTGCTGGTCTGGGGAAGATTGAAGTTACATGTGTCACCTACAAACCGTCCACTACCTGGCAAAGTAACAAGTATCGGCTCCTTGAACACCAAAACCAATGCCTTTTTGAGACTGTGGTCATTGTAGGCACCCAGGTCTGGCTTTCAAAGGCAAAGGCCCCACTCAAGTGTCCAGCTGAAGGCCCACATCTATGTTTCAGCACCCATCTGTCTCTTTTGAAACAACTTAAATGCAAGGATGCCTCTTCAGAGCATGACTGAATGTCCAGTACCACGACAGCAGACACAAAATCCAGGCAGCAAGAGTCATCATTGTAAGAATAAAGCCTGATTCTCCCCATTCCTATCCAACTCTCCAGGGACCCCGAAGGGCTGCCTAAGTTTAATTTCCATTAAATTGGAATGATGACCATTTTTCATCCACCCACCCTCTCATGATTTTTATTACTGTGTTAATAAATTACTGTGGGGTTTTTTTTATTACATTCTCAGCCTCTCTGAGCACCAGCTTTAATTTTGTATCAAAAGCCAGGTCACATTTTTAGAGCACTAGAACTGCTATTTATGCCCAGATACATGAAAACCTAATGCACATCTAGAATTATCCACACACAAAACACATATTAACTTGAAATAAGCAAGAAAGGCAAATCTGAAAGGTGCTACTACTTATCAAAAACATTAAGTTCATAAATTACCATTCTGATTTTTGCATTTCAGCACCTTAATCACTTTGTGACTACTATATGCTGACAGATGACAGCTTTGAAGGAAAGATTTGAAGGATTTCTATCCTTCCAAATTCATAGGACAGATGTGGCTTTTTTCAATTATCTCCCAGTGTGCTCCCCACAAAAAAAGAAACACGGTATTCACAAGTAGTAAACAAGGGCCCAAGCTAACAATCCATTTTAACTCAGAAGCTGCTCTAAACAGTGATTTTTCTCCAAGAGTTATCTATTTCATTCAGTTCCAAGGTCTTCTGAGTAAAGTGTACATAGCCTTTAGGATTGGCACCTTACTTTACATGGTCACGCTAAGATCACAAAACCTTGTGGTACACTGTAGTATACAGTATGTACCTTTTGACACTACCTCAAATTTACAGAAAAAAATTTGGTACATTTGCATCAAGTAGAAATAAGAACATTGCCATAGATTTAAGGATATTGCTGCTGAAAATTCCAAGTCCACCTCTTGAAAGTATACACTGTATCAGAAAAGGCAGACAGTAATAATATGGTAGCTGGAAACTTTCTAAAAAAATGAACACACATACTTGAAAAACAGAAGCAAACATAGGATTAAAGATAATTATTGCTGAATCTGAGTCTGAAGGCATATATCATCCAGCATGCAAACTGTCCCAATATAAAAAAAATAAAGGGATAAACCACAAGGCTTAAAACTCCACATCCTTCTACTTCCTAGTATCTCTGACCTTGAGGAGCAACTGAAGAGTCAGTTCTGTAAAGCAAAAATCAAGCAGCTGCACCAAAACAACTGTACCGAATTTCTTTCCATATTAGCATGCAGCAAAATGCTTTCAAGTTAGTGGGACAGGAAAATGTGCAAAGGGATTCAGGATCACAAGGAAAAACAGGAATAATTTCTCACCCAAGAATCTGGAAGGTTAGAAATTGAGAAACATCAGACTGCATAGCATGAAGAAAGGGAAAAGTAAAAACAAAACCTTGCCTAGAGTAGCAGAGATAGAAATACCATTTCCCAATGTTCAAGAACTTCCTTACACTCACCACACCAACTTCCTTCTGTGCATTTTTAATGCCATCATTATCTTCCAGTCTCTCCTCTTCTTCCTCCTCAAACAAGCTTAAAACTTTCTTAGCTTGGCCCTTCACATCTTTCTTCAGAGCTGGTGGTGATGTTGCAAACAGATCTGAACTGCCAGCTGGCTCTGAAGATATTACTGCAAAAGGCTCCACCAAACAAGAAAAGAAAAGTAATACATCAGCCTGTTATTCATTTCAGGTTTACCCAAAAAGCTAAGCTAAGCTTTCTTGGTTAAATATCAGCAGTGGTCAGAGTTCTGCAATCCATTACCAAGCAGGCAGCTGTATTCAACTCGTTTTTCCCAAGCAGACAGAATAGCAATATGCAGGTTAGCAAGAGACAGTTGATAAAGAAAAGAACATACATTTCAGCTCTGAAAAGAAGACAAATTTCCTCCTGTACCCCACCCTATGGCACTATTGATAAGCAGCTTCCTGCAGAAAGTTTTCTCCTCATCTGTGTCATATTGCATGAACACCACAAGGCTGCACTAAGCAGCTTTGCCACTATCTCTGAGTTACCCAGCTCACACCACTTGGGATACTTTAGAGTGAACAGCACTACCTGAACCTTAAATGTGCTCAGGAAAACTGCAAAGAATAAGAACTACAATGGAAATTCATCAGCTGATATTTCCTCAACAATCACTCAGTAAGACTATGCCCAAGATCAGTACTGCTGAAGCTTCTGCAATAATACACTCACCAATACACATCAATACTGTTCTGTAACAGTACTGCCCAGCAGAAATTCACAGTCCTGAATGCCATAGCTACCAGTATAACACTTAGCACTTTATAAATCATCAGACATTATGGTGAACAAAGTTACTGAGCGTGAAGAAAAGTCTATACATTATAACAGGCTATGTTTTAAGGGAAAGCTCTGTTCATGTAAATGATGATTACCCAACCCACTCTGGAAGGAAAAATGAAACAGATTCTGCCTTCCTCCTTCCCCCCAAAAACTTCAATCTCTCTCAAGGACATCAGTTAGGAAACAACTTTTAAATGCCATTTAATCAATTTGCTGTTTGACTGACAAGTGATTTTGCTAAATGGAGATAGAGTTACTCTTTCCTCCAATCCAGAAAACTATTTCTGTGCCAGAGCAGCACTGTCAGATTGTGGCTTTTTTTTAACTGAATCTTTACCAAACTTCAGATTAATGTAAGAAAATCCCTCACTTTTTCCTTTGTTTGTAGCCCTGCAACATCTGTTCCTCGAGGCACAGGAGCTGCTCCAGGCTCTTCTGAACACCACAATGTATCTTCTGCCTGGTTAGACTTCCGTGTTCTATCTGGAAGATCTTCCTTTTCCTCTTTTTCTTCTTCATTAAACGTAGGTGGTGCTTGTGCTGGTTTTACTTTCTCCTGCAAAATTAGGAGAAAGTTGGTGACACAGAATTGGTGGCTATATATAAAAAGCACATGCTGCTGTGGGATAGCAGAGTCTCAGTTTGCCTACTGCAGGGGTCTAGGACACTGGCAACATATTTGACTTCTCCTAATTTCCTCCCGTGACTTTTAATTTCCAGTATTATGGGGTTTTGAATCTGGTTGAAGCATGCCAGGAAGCACATGTACAGGAATCCCCACGACAGATACAGCTTAATTAAACCCTTGCATCTCCTACTCTCAATTCCAAAGCACAACCAGACAGGCAGTACATCATGGACTAAGCTTGTAAGACAGAGGATGGCATGAGCACACAAAAGGGAGGGCCAGTAAGAAGCCTGTTCACACATCTGAATCAGCTTGGGTAGGGTAACACAAAAGTTGAACCCTGGCTACTGAGTCAGCAGTAAACTGCTTGTTCCTTTTAATGCTATTGAATGGTTGAGAGCTTTCAAAACATGTTAGGAAGGGCTTTTAGCATAAACCAAATAAATTTAGGGTAAGTGGTCAAGAAAATGTTGAAGTCTCTATTAGGCTAATAGTAGTAAGAGTGTACATGTAAAGAGTTCAGTCTTCCCTGTTCCCATTCCTAATTTGCTAGTTACCATTGTGTAAAACGAGTTAGACTTGTATCAGTACCTAACAACAAAGATAGACTGTAAAAAGCCTAAGTATTCCATACTAGTTTTAAAAGAATGGGGAGTTACCACGGCAGTCTTAGCAGCTGAAGGAAGTAGTGTTGATTGGGAGCTGAAGAATGATTCTCCATTAATAGCATCATCTTCAAATAACAATGATGGCTTCTGTGGCTTTCTTTGGCTGCAGCAATAGAGAGAAGAAAGTGGAAGATTCAGTGGCCATGCACTGCATCTGTTTAAAAGCATCACTTAGGACCAGCATTTGCAGCAAGTGTTCCCAGGTACAGCACTCTGCTTCCTCACTGTCTCAACACTTCTATCACCTTCTCTCTTGTCTGCAGAGCTTTCTGCAGAAGTGGAAATAGAAAAAGGTCAAGATGATTTTATATCACAGGCATAAAAATGGAAAGACCAGTTCAGGGGTGGCAAGGATAATGACCAACCAAAGACAAAAGAGCCCACCCCTGCCCATTCCTACTCACACACCCCTACTTCCTTCTCAGCAACAGTACCAGGAACCAACACTTGCAATATGCCTGGCTCCATCTGGTTTTGAAAGGGCTGCTGGGCTATTCTGAATAAATGCCTCCCCAATCCCCTCCCAGGACTGTGACCTCTCTTTAGTGATTGCATATAAATCCTCCTCATCCTCTTCATCAAAGAGGCTTGTCGTCTTCACATCTTTAGCCTGACTGACAGTGCTAGCTGGTTTTGCAGGGTCTTCTTTTCGGCCATCTTCAGAAGGAAGTTTAGCTGGCTTGGAGACATTCCATTGTTCCTAAAAAAGAAGCAACAAGTTTTCTTTTGTGTTAGTCAAAGCCACTTTGCAATCTTCTCTATAAGGAACACTTCATCATCTTGTCAGTCCTTTCATTTCTCTACTAGTTTACTGAACTGCCTGCATTTTAGCCACTGTAATGTGACGTTGCTCAGGCTTCACAGAGGGCCTGGTCACCTTTTGGCGCACACTTTGGCCTAATCCAGCAAAACACTTTGTTACAGCTGCTCTTGACAACTGAGGTCAGGGTCAACTGCATTCACAAGACCTGACTGGAGCCACTTAAATAGTTAGCAAGTTTGATGTATGGGAAAACACAAGAAAAAAAACCAACTCACCACATATACACCCAAGACACCTCATTACTAGAGTGCTCTATGTCGCACTTAATTCCTTCACAGTACTTCACTGAATTCCTTCACAATTCTTCTTCCCCAGGCACCCACCTCCTCCCACAGCTACCATTTATTCAAGCCTACACACTAAACAAGATACTTCTGTCCTGTTTGTTTTGCTATTCCCAGCATTTCAAGTGGCTTTCCCCAGTTTCCCACCTTTGTTTGTCCTCTTTCTGAAAGGGACTACAAGCATGATAAAGTTTGAACTTGGTTTATTTTACATTAAGATAAAAATACATCTAAAGATATTACTGTTGTCTAAACAAGCAATTCCAGGAAAAGTAATAAAGTCTATGCAACAGAGTAATTTTGAGAGTTAGAAGGACTAAGAAGAGTCTGGATCCTATCCATATGAGCTAATTCAGAGATTTTCCAGACAAGTTTTTAATTTACTTAGTGTCTCTGGCTTTCATTTAAGATGAAGGACAATACCTAGTCCATCCCTAGAAGGGGGCTGCTCTATGGGAAACCTTATTATTTATGTATCATTTTCCCATCCCTAGATTTAAAAAAACCAAACCAGCCAAACAAAACAAAAAATCCCAAACCAAACTAAAAAATAACACCAACCAAAAACCAAAAAACAACAGAAAACCCACCAAAACTTAAGCAAATAAAAATGCCAATACACAAAACCACATACAAAAGAAACCCACCCCAAAACTCTAAAACAAAGAAAACCTCAACACATATCTACCTAGAACTGCTTAACTTCCCTTACAGAATTTAAAGCAGTAAGAACAAACTTATTTTTCCCTTTTAGTGTTTTTATGCCATATTTATTGGCAACACTCTCCACCTGCTATCAAACTTTCTATGAATTACACTGAAAATACTGATTTTCTCTTCCACATGAACTCTATTATGTAGATTCTTACAAAATTTGGATCAAGGACCAGCCTCCTTAGCTGCAAACAAGTCAAAGGATTTGAGGTAGGCATGGCATGTGGACACAGCAGAGCTCCTCTGTGGTTCCCTTCTCAAAAGTTTTATGCTTTGCTCAGCATAAAGCCTAGTAACCACTTTCAACAAAATCTCACTCCTCAGTACCTCCTCATCACTGCTGAACAATAAGCTGGAGGCTTTCTTGAGAGGCCCTGACTGTTTTGCTCTCTCTTCTGAGGGCTTTTCCTGGTGCTTCTTGGCAGGTCCCACACCAAAGAGATCCTTAAAAAAAAAAAAAAATCAAAAGCCAAAACCACAATGAAAAGCTCATTGAACAGTCATCAGCATGTAAGATACTGCTGCCATCCATGTCTCATGTAAGTAGGATAGAGAAATGGTGTTTTCTGAACACAGTTTCAAGTTGAACACCATATTCTGGAACAAGGAATTCTACACATGCAGCATTTGATAGACCAGAAGCCTGCAAGGACATAGCCTGGTTCTGGCCCACAGACTCTCCACCACAAGACTTGATCAGCAGCCAAAAACCATCACTCAGCAATTCTGTAGCACAGCAGCCAACACAATGGGGCACTGTTTCTTATCCATATAACGACATGGAGAATGAATCCTATTCTGAAGACAGGCATTAAGCAAGCTGAACAACTACCTCTGGGTAAAAAGATTAAAAAAGCACACACTAATTCAAATTTTTTAATGTTTCTTACACAAATCTGTGCTCTGACCTCAGTTTCCATGCTAGCAGTCACAATTCTTAAACACCGAAGAGTGAGAAAAAAGGAATTCAACAGCCTTGACACAAGAGAAGCAAGAAGTCATCCATGTGACAGGTACCATAGGTTTAGGATAAACCAGCTTCTTGCAGCTCGTATTTGTTCTACTGCTCAGTGCTCTCTAGTCCTATCAATCAGAGGGACAAAATCCTTCATGTTTAGGTCCAGGGGTGAAACGCACTGACTACAAACTACTAAAAAGACCCCAAGACTCTCCACTCCCACTCTCCTCCACAGTGCTGTCCACATGCTCAGAACTGCTGCACAATGCAAGACCAATTCTGTGCTCCATTTGCAAGCCTAGTGCTGTAAACTTCTGAATATTTCCTGCTGCATTTGGAACAGCCTGTGCAGGTGGGTTCCCACACACAGGCAGTGGCAGGAACTGGTACTTACCTCTTCATCATCATCAAACAAGGAAAGTGGAGCTTTTGTCGTGGACTTGCTGGTGGGGAGAGACGTAGCTTTGGACTTCACAGGTTTATTTGATGAAAACAAATCCTGTGCAAACCAAAGAAATGTCACTTTGCAAAGCAAGGCTATACATTTAAGAACTCTAAAGGGGTCATTCATGTTTTTCCTTATGAAAAAAGATGTTTAGAATGCCTATGAAGTAGTGATTGCCTTATCTGATGTACCAATCACTTGCAACTGCACAGGGATTTTCTTCATTTTTGCAGGTTAATTGCTACTTGAAAGCCAAAATCACAAAATGAAATATATGCAGTCTTTAATGATTCTTACTCTTCATTTGCTGCTCCTTCCTGTCTCCAGGAATTTCATTTATGCCTGTGTATACCACAAATGTTTAACTCTCTAAAGACAGGGAAAATAATCACAGAGCTTTCACTCTTGGAGCAAGAAGGAACTTGCAGAATGGCTGGGAGTAGGTGCATGGAGGTCGTATTTCCCAGTCCTACAAAATGCATAGAGTCCACAGATACAAGTGGACTGAAGTGAGGGTGACTCAGATCCCAAGGATTTCTGTAGGGATTTCTTAAATACTCACTTCAGAATCTTCCTCATCAGAGAAAAGGCCCCTCTGTTTTCTTGGAGGCGTTTCAGATAAAGGCTTGAAGTCCTCACCTGATGATGGCTGACTCTTTAGGATGAACAAAGACACTGCATCAGCATCCATTTAGATTCAGTAAGGGCTGGCACATCATATGACACACTTTTTGCAGTAGCCAGGAGGGGGCATGGCCAGGACCCAGAAGTTATTCTATACCACCTCATGTCATAGCTGGGGATGGTGGGAAGGAAGTCTCTTCTAGGAAGAAGGGCTCTCTTCTGAGTCAGCTCAGCAGTGGCAGAAGCAGGAGAATCATTTACCTCTTTCTTGTACCTTCTGTCATTAATATTGCTGCTGTTACTGTTTGCTTTCTTATCTCATTGCTCTTTCAAGAAAATTGGTTTTATCTCAACCCCTGATCTTTACCTTTTGTGCTTCCAGCTCTCCTCTCCAGCCCTCCACAGGGAGAGAGGGGTGGCAGGAGTGAGCAGCAGCGTGGTTTCAGTGGGGGCACTAAACTGGGATGTGCCCCCAGTTTCCTAAACCATGACAGACCCTTGCTAAGAGGCATGCTGATGGCAAAATCCTTGCAGCTGAAGGGACAGAACACAAGCTTGTCACCCATGGGCTTAAGTTCAAAACTCATATGCTGAAGTTTTTCATATGCAGCCAGAACTATGCACAAATGGCTTGCAGGTCTTACCACAGGCCTCCTCTGCCATACCATCCTTCTCAGCAGAAGAATGTATGCAGCATCTCATGCCAGGCCTCATGAGCTTAAGGAAAATGTCTTTTAACAAGCTGTGTTTCATAAAGGAAGAGGGCAGGTTGTGCCAGCCATCATTTCCTGCATTATCACAGCACAACCCCAGCCTGCCACCAGCTATATTGCCATTAAACTTGGAACAATCCCAGAGCCAAGCACTACTGTCATAAAGCTTGGGGTATAAAACAGCCCTCTCTTCCTGACTGAGTAGGAGGGGTGCAGTTCTCATCCTCTCCTCCAGGAAAGCCAAATGCTATGAGATCCCTCCCATCACTGCTCCTGCTTCACTGACCATGGATACTCTTGCACTGCAGCAGAAATAGAAGCTGGCTTCTATTCACCCTGTGCTCAGGTGCTTCTCATAGGACAATATGGAGAAAGTGCTACAGCAATTTGTATTAGACATCCCCAGCACTGCACACTTCTCAGTCCAGAGGGGAGAAGAGTCACTGCAGCTAATTATGTTCAAATACTCATTGGACACAAAATAAGTATAAAATAAGTATATACAATATCTATCAGAAACAAAGAGCATTACTGCTTTCCTCAAGGCACTGTTCTGAAAGTGGAGTGGGTTTTAGGAGATTCCCGTAACTCTCCGCATATACGTTCAGGACCACATTTAGAACTTTCTACAACTTAGGAGTTTACAGCTAAAAAACAGTTTTCTAGACACTGCAAGTTTTGTACATGCTTAGGCAGAACTGTGACATGAATCCTCTCCCATAATACACACAATGAGTTATCAGTTGTGTTGCTATCACTGGCTGGTGTAAGAGCAGACACTCTCTGCAGCACAGAACTGTGACACCAAAGGTGAGTAACTCAGGCTGGTTTCATTTCAGCCATGAACTTCATAAACATTTTTTATTATCAGAAACTTCTCATTTTGCTCGCATTTCAATCCTGCCTTAAAAAGATTCTTTTAATCACTGCCCACACAAATAAAAACCTCAAATAAACCCCAAGTTTAACAGACAAAAGGCATTTAAGGACCACTGAAGCATTAAATTATGGAAGACCCTATGAACCTAGTCCTGTTTCATAAATGCGTCACTTTCATAGTGTCGTACATGGAAAGATTACTTCAACTGCACTAGTAGCTTTTTCCTAAAACCTTAGCCATACAATCCATTTATAAACCATTACCATTTTTTTCACAATTGCCTCCCTGTGGCTTTCTGTTTCTTTAGCTGTGCCAGTAACTGCAGAAGGAATGGCAGGTTTCTCCCTGAATAAATCACCTTCGTCATCATCATCAAATAGGTCAGCTGTGGACTTGACTACATAAAGAGACAAAACAAACAGGGAATGAGGAATACAGAGCAGGAGAAGATACCAGAGTCTCAAAAGATACCATACTGTTTAACAATGACCAATATCAGGAGTCTTTGAGAGAAAAAGCTAGACAAGCTCTCATACGGAAACACCCCTAACTTAAAAGCACTGGTGACAGAATGTGCAGGCAAGCAGCTGAGTCAGCTGGCACCTCTAAAGGCAGTGTTCTGTATTGGCTCAGCACAGGTCTAGACCCTGCTAATAGGGAATGTTGGGCACAAAGATTCAAGGCCGTGTGAATAAAGCCTGTCCCAATTCAAGTCTAGACACTGCCCTGGTGGTAGAAAGAGCATCCTTACAGAGAAAAGTCAGAGAGCATGTACAAACAAACCAGCCCTGCACCACTCTGATGAAAAGAAATACCAATTAAAAAAAACCCCGTCCACAACAAAACACCAAAAACCAACCAAAACCACAACCCCTCAAAACTCAAGCAGAAGTAGCAGTGATGAAGGTTTGAGTTTTGTAACTCACTGGCTCCTACCAGTTTGAATTTTGATGACCTTCAGCATTTAATCTTTCACCACAAATGTTTAGAGGTACCTGGATCAGGAGGCTTTTTAGTTGCTTCCACAAAGAAGTCATCATCATCATCATCATCAAATAGAACAACTTTCCCAGGTTGTTTAGGAGTTTTTTCTGTGCTCTGTGCTGCAGATTTCTTGTCTTTTTCCCCAGTTACAGTGGAACTAAACACATCACTTCCTCCTGCAGGTCAGATGAGGGGAGAAAAAAAAAAATCAAAGTAGCATTGCCAGAGTTACCAAAAAGCTGAACTTGTGGCATAGTAAGTGGCATCAGGCACAGTTTCCATCTCAGCAACTTTTAAGGTGCTCCTGCAGCAATGCCACATCAAAAGCATTAGCTAGACACATTCTGATAAAGCCGAGTCACAGACCAGCCAGCCCCTAACACTCACTGCAGCCACTTCTTCCTCTAACCTGCTCATCATTGTTACCCCTATGGACTTCCCAAACCAGAATCCTACTCTACTAACTAGTACACCACACTACTGTGGCCCAATAAAAGTGGTAAGGTGCTTGAGGAGAGGGAAGGACAGGTGACTGAGTGCTTCCCAGGAGCCACACATGCCCTGCGAGACCCCCAGCAGAACTGTGGTATGAGGCTGGGTTTGCCCATGAGATCCCTGAGCATGCCAGATTTGGCAGTGATTAATTAGAGTCAGTCAGAGCAACTGTTCCTTCTACAGCTGCTGTGGAAATGTTCAGCCTCAGTGCTAAGTGCGCGATCATCTGCAAACCCTTCTAATGGTCTAAGCCTGTCTTTTTGCTTCTCATGTGTTGATGCTTGGAAATGAGATGGAGGTGGGGAGATACTTTGATGAAAGTTTGGCAAAAAGTATAACAACTGCTATTTGGTTAAGTCAGCAGACTGCATAAATTTTGACCAGCAGCAGGTTATTATTTAAAAAGTGTATTATGCAATTACAAAGTGCCTCAGGATTGACAGGAATACAGCCACAAAATTTGGTTAATTACTTAAGATTCTTGAGTTCCTAAACACTATTCAATGGAATAGCAAAGGAGCATCAATCTTGGCTCTCTAAGCCTCTCTATAAGTTATTGACAAGGAGCAACTAAAGACTAAGCTCACTGCTGATGCAACAGTACCTCTAAGAAAGAACAAAGGGTAAAAAAATCCCACACATCAATCTGCTGTTTTAAACTCTGCTACTGAGTTTTACAATTGTTGACATGTATCCTTGACCCTGGAGTAAAAAAGCTGTATTTGTGTACTTTCTACTCTAAAAATCATGCTGACTGAGGACTTAGTTAACTGAAGCCAGTTTTAAAATAGGTCTTTCTTAATAAAGGCCAAAACTTAAAATTCAGGTATGTCCATCAAGTGAAGAGCATGCACACCGACAGAAATCTTTGTCAGTAAATTCAAAAAGACTGATGATGTGTTTCTTTTCATTGATGAAACAGAGATCTTAGTACAATTCTTTTCTTTTTTTAGCTCCAAGTTATAGATTTGGTCCTTCCTCATGTATGCAGATCCTCCTAATCAAAACCAGATAAACAAGACTGGTCCAAACATAGGAACTTGATGTTTAAACTGTGCTTCTGCTAACCCAAGGGAATATGATCATATGTGAAAGGTAAAAATGCAGTTCCTTCTCAGAGTACATATGGAAGCAGTGACTGCATGCACAGCAGAACTAAGCTGGATAATATCAGTTGAAGTGACACATTCTTAGAAGTTCAGAGCACAACACTTGAAGCTGACAGTTGCTAATATCTGCCATCTGTGACACCTACCTTCAGAGCTCCTCCAGAATATTTGATTATCCATAAAGCATGCTGCAGTTTATGCTTAGCATGGTAGAAGCATCTGTATTTGGCATTAAGCATAAGACCAAGAAATGCAGTGCTGCTGTATTTGGATAGTTTATTCTTTAAAACCTCAGCAGTTGGTTTTAAAGAAAAGACCATTTTGTGCATGAAGCAATTGGCTATTGAATAAACCATACCTGGAAACAGAAATACTGCACCTGCAGGAACTTTCTTTAAGGACTTTGTAGAGGATGCTGAAATCATAGGAAGTACAATACAAATGGATGCACTTGTTTTATACTGTCAAAGCCTAAACAGGAATCCAAGAAGTTGTCTGAGCTGCTTTTTCTTTTTTAACAGCTCAGAACTCTTTACACATTCTTCTTGAACTTCTGGGCTTTTGCAAATATATGTAACAGTCTATTTTTCTTCCATTTAAACTCCACAGAACAGCTCTACTGCACTGAAGCTTATAAGTACATTACATGTTTACATACAGCATTATTTACAACAGTTCACATTCACACACTCAAAACCACTGCAATACAATACATTCAAAACAAGATGACAAAATGGCTTAGTCTCACAGGACATATTTGAAAATTCATAAAATACAGTGCTTCAGTAAAAGCTCTGCAATACAGAATATGTGCTCAGAGTCCCTAAGGCTCTAGATAGGCACCTAGTGAGAAACTCATATGAATTAATCTACAAGAAGAAATCTTTGCTCCCCTCAAACCTACAACTGTATCCTGCAAAGTACACTTGAGAAGCAGGAACCCAGCACACATAGAGAGCTCTGCCAGCAGCAGTAAGGACATCCTTTCAGCTCTAGGAGAGTAGGTGTGTGTAACAGATCATAGTGAACAAACACATGTAAAATTCAACACAGCTGTTCTCTATTAAGACTGGTGAGGAGAAGAAACTTGCTCTACAATGCTACACCAAACTTTCTAGTTTGGGAATAAAACAGTCTTGTTGCTAGCAGTAATAAATCGCAGTATAGACAAGACTATAGGAGGCAACTCTTGGTTCTTACCTTCACTTACTGGGACTTGCTCCTCTCTCTCTTTTGAGTCTTCTTTTGGTGCTTCAGCAAAAAGATCACTCTAATCATAGATGAAAATGCAAAGGTGGGGAAGTGGTGAGTTTGTTTTTGTAGGAAATTACAGGTGCTGATCTTCCCATATTGAATGTCCACTTCTAAGCCAAGACAGAGGACGTAATCACCACTCCCATCTCAAAAGGATGTCTGCAAATACAGACTTATACCTAGGTACTCAAGTGTTAACTTGAGTGTATACATTCAGAAAAGCATCTCTCTTCTAAAATTTAATTTAGTGATCACTAGTCTGTTTGCTGAAGATGCACAGTGGTAAAATAAAGTCAGAAATGCACTTCATGCCATTTCTTCCCCAAGTTAGCTCTAGGTAGCACAAGAGTAAACTTAGGGTGAACCTTCTTGCCAACACAGGCATCCCAGGAACTGTACAATAATGAGATTAAACAACACAGCATAACTGCAATAGGAAACTTTTAACAGCACAGAAAGAGAGAAACTCAGCAGCAGCACTGTCCACACAGGGTAAATGAAAGATAAAGTGTGAATGGCATCATTCAGGGTCCTGTCTCCTTTACACTTCTCTGACAGTCAGAGAGAGAATGACAAAAATCAGTATTCTCACAGGCATTTGAATATTTAAAATAAACAAACTGGATGGCATTTGGTTTACCACTACAGCTAAAAGTTAGGGGACTCATTAATCTCTCCTGGAATTAGAACCTGTTTAATATAGAGCTTGAACCACACTTGCATCTCTCATCGGTGCTGCTGCAGAAGAGAGGACATTGTGCCAAGGGGAACGTAAGTATGTCACTTGTGTAGTTCTGTTTCCCCACTGGAAAGCTATACTATTCCACAACACTTGAATATTACCAAGCAACAAAATGCTATTTGTCCTCTCTGTCTTCCAGTGGTGGGAATTTTCAGGGATCTTTTGGGTTGTTTTTAAAAGGGGGAAGCACTCCATTTTCTGTAATCTCCAGCATCCTCACCTCTTCATCATCAAAGAGGCCTGTTCCACCACTGAAGAGGCCACCCCTTGAACCAAACGGTGTGAAGTCCTCATCAGTCAGCTTAGGAGGCTTGAAGATGTCATCATCTTCATCTAGAAAGACCCATGAGCTTTGGTAAGACTGATCAAGTTTAAGGAAAGGGAATTAGAGAAAACCTGAACAAAAATTGCTCTGGTTCCATCTGCTCTCTCTAATAAACACTATACACAGAGAAGCTGCTGAAGACAGATTAGGTTGTGCAGCTGCTCCTGAAGGCCACATTAAAGGAAAAACTCTCAATAAGCCTGTTTCCAGCCTTGTTTACATGCACATCACAACCTAGACTTGTTTACACATTCGCCTTGAAGGATGCCCACTGATATCCCACCCAGGCTCTACAGCAGAGGCCACAATTTCTTAAGTGATGTTTTACAATCCAGCCCACAATCCAGAAACAAGAGAGGAGGATATCCTACCATCCGATGGAACTCTGACTTCCTTCTTCTCTTTTGGGGTTTTCCTTGTATTGGTTTCTGATGACAGGGCTTTAAGAAGAAAGTTTCTGTGAAAAACTAGTTCACCTTTACTTACAGCCTGAGATCAATCTATGGCAAAAAGAACCTAAAAAATAGCAAACCAAGCTGACCTCTATGTTTTTATATGAATCAGCCTGATGAAGCAATTCTATGAAATACAGTTTCTAAAACTAGTATCTAAAGTTATAATAGAATCATTCTATCAGGCACTGGGGGTTCAACACAGTTGTCTACATGCAGACTAGTGTCACCTGGGATGTCAGAAAGATTCCAGACCATACAGGTCGAACACTTTTGCAGAACCTCTGAGCATCTCAAATGACTCCAGATTTATTATTGTCTTCATTCAGCTACCAAAAGCAAAGCCAGAGTTTCACCTCCTCTGGCCTTACCATCAAAAGGTTATTTCAATGACTGTAAGATATCCCTGCAACTGAACAGGGCAAGTTGGTAGGTTTTAGACTCTTGATATCCACAGACCTAGTTTGACTATTTGAACTGTGCAAGAACACACACAATTTTTGTCTGTTCATCTTCTCAATATCACAGGTCAACAGCAGGCACATAAGCACTTGCCAACTCAACTTCAGCCAGCTATTTTTAATTGGTGCTTTGCTGCAAGACTAAGTATTTGAGAAGTCTGTCCCTTTGAAAGCAACACAAAAGTAAATGCATTATCTAGTCTAAAATACCGTGAGTAACAGTAGTGAGGAAAAGTTCCTCAATACAGTATATTTAAGCCACAAAGAAAACAAACAACCCACACCACAAGAAAACACCAATCTACTGCTTGAGATGTTTTCCACTGTAGAGCTCACAGAAAGACCACAGTGACCAGTGGCTTCCACACACTTACTTGAAACAGGGGAAAGTACATGTGGTCAAACACGCAGAGGAAGAATCATAGAAAACCTTTTCAGTAATGTGTGCTCTGAGAGTGACCTATCTCATCTGAGAGCAATGTGTTTCCCACTATAACTCTCAGTAAATTCCAATTCAGTCCTCTGAGTTATAGCCAAAGAATTTCTCAGAACTCAACATAGTGTCTGCAGTTCCTCTCGTCAGGCTTTTACTTAATACATGTTCAAATAACAGATCTGTGTAACCTCATGAATTGTTACCCACAGCCTCCTGTGCCACACTTCCAGGAGTCCCCCATTACTTCACAAGCACTGTTCAAAACTTAGGAGGTAACTTACACGAGCGCTCTTCATCCTGTTGGACTGGCACTTCTCTCTTGATTCGGGCTGCCAGCTCATCTGCAAATGATGTTGGCCTCTTCTTTTTCTGAGCAGCAGGGACAATAACAGCATATTTCTTACATAAGATCCAGTTAGCAACTTGATGCAACTGCAATTATAAATACTGTATTCCATAGCCTCACTTGTACAATATCTTGTCTAGACTTTTCCTGAAGCCCCCAGAAGAAGCAATACAGCTTTCTGTTAAGAAAGCAGAGATTAGGCATGCATCAAGAATAAAAAAAAAGCCCTCACAATTTCTAGTTCCTGATGAACACAATTTTTAATGTCACCTTGCTTAGTAACCAGGAGAAACAAAAGGCCTTTACCTCACAAAAATGCAACAATCCATTTCTTAATTTTCTTGAAAGATAGCTTTGACACTTGCTTAAGGTGCAAGAATCCCTAAGTTAAAAGGGGTAAAGCCTGAACAATCATGTTAAAAGACCATTCAGGAGTTTTAGAGGCACTGTCTCCAGGATTCCATTGCAGGTACTTGAGAGCTACCATTATAATCCCTCTAAGGACAGATTTTTCACACAGGAAGTCAAGTCTCCCTCTCCCAAAAGGCAACAATTACTCACAGGCTTTGTGCTTTCATTTAAGTCTCCATCCTCTTCATCCTCTTTTTCAGAGTCAAAGAGATCACAGCCATCATCATCATCTTCCTCACTCATCTGAGCTACCCTCTAAAAAACAATATCCTGTTCACATACAAAACTACATCTGCTTAGATAAAATATTCAAATCAAACTTACTGAAAGGATGGGAACTTAAGAGCCCGTTTGGGGTACTTCACAGCTTTTGACAGGTAAGGAAGGAGTGCCTCTAGCTCCAAGCAAGTTGCTGCATTCTCTAGCACACCCTACCCCCTGTGCTGTGGTACTGAATGCTGCAACTGAGGACACAAAGGCTCCCCTCACAAGGAGGGTACCACTACCATACACAAACTAAAGACCTGGTATTTAGTCTTAACACACGAACACTGTGATCAGCCAGTAAAAAATTTTATCATCTTGCACTATCCTTAGGGTGGAAAGCAGAACAACTGATAGTACATGCTTACATCTTTGTTTCAGTCATGTCAGTAAGAGGGTGAAAAAGATGAAGTGAACTGGATGAAAGTTGTGGGCTGGCATAGGCAAGGGCACAGATGTGAATCACCAACAACACAAAGATACTTCCTCATCTTAAAATGCATCAGGCATACAAAGTTACCCTATGAAGGTCAGCTTAAAGTAACATCTGAGTGCTTTAGCAACACTGTTTTATTAATATCTCCATTTAATAATGGTTGCTTTTTGCAACATTGCTCTTTTAACATTAAATCATATCAGATTGAGGATCCCCACATAAGTCTTTTGCCGTAGCACATCTAAGCATGGGTAAGATTCAATCTTCTAAAACCAATTACTAAGGTCAGGCTTGAATTTTTCCATCTCAATATTTCTTTTCCCTTCTCATTCATTATCCAAATGGATATACTGTTCAAATAGTTAATACTGTTCATCTTTGATTTTATGTCATACCCAAACTGTACTGCTCCTTGCCTCAGAGTTTACAGGCAAGTTTAGAGTTTTAATTATAAACCAAATAAACTCACAGAAGCCTAGTTTTCCTGGGGTAGATTCTTTGAACTCTTTAATCTCCCAAGTAATTCCTGAGGAAAACACATATCAGGCAATGCCATCCCACATAGGCTCTGCATCTGATGACACTTGCAAGCATGTCTTTAAGCCCAACCCAGGTTCATTTTCAGAACACAGTGCCACCTGGCCAGGACCTTCCCATAAAAAGTTATAAAAACCAGGCTTAACAAAGCTGCTAACAGTTAATTGTCTAGAGCTCTCATCTCCTTTTTCTTGCATGCTCACTGTGTCACAAGTGTAAAGTCTCTCAGGTATCTACCAGAGTGTTTAACCATACCGTCTTTTGGTCATCTTCACTAGGGTTTCCAAATTCATCATCTGATTCCTGTAACACAAGAGACGCAGAGGCAAGCATCACACATTACTTTGTCCAGTGGTTAAGGGAGAGGGCTCTGAACTTGCTGAAGTTTGGACATTCAGATCTCCTCACCATGATCTGAACAAGAAACTGTTCCCCCACTGCTGACCATTTTTACAAATGGAGCTCACTAGAAAGTCATTAATTCAGCAAAGCCAGCAGGCTCCATGTGACTGCATCCGAGTACCTCTAAAGGGATTTCAGCTTAAGTGAACAAAGACACCAAAAGCAAACACCTCAGGAGGAAGGGATTGCTTCCACAGCACAGTTAGAAAGCAGAGACATTCAGCCAAAGCAGGCAAAACATACCAGAAACTGATATTACAATGCAGCAGATCTATGAGGCAAAGCCAGGAAGAGCATTACTTATAGCTTTAAACTAGAGCATTATTTAAACCTTTAAATTTGTTCCTGTCAGTCTCTATCCCATTCTTTGTACTATAATTTAAAACAGATTTGTTCTCCATAAATGCAATTCTTGACAAGAATCTGATTTGCTTCACAAAATTACATTAGAGGGGAATAAAACACTTCAGTTTGAAGTATTCTACTTTAATAACAGCTAGAGTCAATACCATATAAATGTTCCTCTGGAAAGCTGCAGAGGAAACCACTGCACAAGAACTATAACAGAAACTTTATTTATCACAGCCAACAGAGGGAACAATTGTGCAGTAGTGTCTTAAGAGCCAGTATCAAAAAGCAAGGTAGTTAATGGCCTCACAGGCAAGGAATGCTTGTGCAAAGCAGCTGGTGCTTGCCACTTACCTCCTCATCCTTCTCTTCACTGTCAATGACACTTCCACGATCACTATCTACTGATCCTTCTAATTTAAATGGAAACAAAAAACTTAAGATCAGACATACACAGAACAATGTGGTCACCATTTAAGCAACTTTAAAGACTCTGTGAAGAAAATTAAAATTCAAGTGGGTAGGCAGTGGTTTGAAAGAGCTTTGAAAGCTGATGAAATTTTAACACTTTCCACTTCTAATACACGAAGTACAAGTAACTGAGAAGTTACTGCTTTGTTTACTGGAAAAGTGATTGCTACAGCATGAAGAACATTTTTTCCTCCAGCTAATTACAGCTTGCATCTAAACATGCAAGAACACTACACAGAATAACCGAAGTGATGAGTTAAAACAGACAAAAATCTTGGATTAGAAACTAATTACTTGCATAGAAATAAAAGGTCATACCAGCACATACCTTCACTAGAGAGATCTCCAAGGCCAACATCATCCTGTTCCATAAACTGCTGTGAGCCAATCAAGTAAGGTAAAGGTCTGTCAATATAGAGATCCTGGAAAGAGACAACATCAGGTCTTTCTAACATCTCTGAACAGCTCCACATGGGTGACAAAGATAGAAGTCCAACACCCCTTGTTTCAACTCGAGGAAGATACAAGCTTATTTAGAGTCCCACCAAACATGTACCTTAAGTCAACATACAACTGTGTGGGCCAGCTGAGGTTTATTCCTCTCAACACTGTCAAAGAAAGTGGCTATTTCTACTTGCGTAGTCCCAACTTGTTTTCTACGTGCCATCTAACAGAAGAATATCCTTGCAAAGACTTACAGGTATGGCTCTTATCCCAAAACCTGAACCTTGGATTGTTAATTACTGGGACAGTAAAAACTACCCATAAACATATGATTTGTACGTAAAAAGCATGAAATTTGTATGCCCCACTCCCACATGGAATTGAGGCTTCCCGTTCCAAGTTCACTCCATTAAACTAACTTCCTTTACGGTACCATAACTTAATGGTATCTAACTGCATAGACAAACAGTCTATACAAGGAATAGCTCAGCAAAGAGCACTATTTCAGATACAATAATCAAATCCTATTTTTAGGTAACATCAATTTTACACTAATGCAGTGATACAGCAGTGATACAGCTGACAGAAGCAAAGAGCAGGTCCAAGAAAGCAAAACACACCCAGCAAAAACAGGTCTCTGTACCTTTGGCTCAAGTATCAGTTCCACTTTTTCATTACTTTCTTCCTCTTCTGAGTCAGAGTTGCCTGCTTTGATGTCTAGCTGTTCAAATGCATTGTCCAGAACCTGCAGCCCATAATTCACTGCTTCTTGAATTTTAGGGATTAGATCAGCTTCTTTCTGTTCCCGTGTCTTTTCCTTTAGTAACAGAAAAAACGCATGTTCATTGCATTTTACTCAAGACTCAATCTTACTGCAACACACATACAAAATGTTAATTTCAAATTAGCACAATGAAAGCTTTTCACTATATGCATTAGAAGGACAATCAGAGTATTTTTTTTTGCTTGGCTTAATTCATTTTTATCACTCCAGAAACAGAGATGTTTTAAACATCCACACCAGCACAGTATTGTTTTATTTGTGCTTCCAAACTATTAGGGGGACATTTAGGGTATAATACACCTAGACTATAATATA
>VXAC01005438.1:0-14983 GCA_013399225.1 Rhipidura dahli | reverse complement strand
TATATATATACACACATATATAAAGCTCTCTGAGTATTTATTCCTAGAATTATTCTAGTCAGATTCTGCTTCCCCAATTCACTACCTGTGAATCCAGTAAGGCAGCCCAAGGCCTTAATGCTCTTGCTGAAAAAAACATTGAAAAATCAATGCAAAAGTCTTGTCTGCTGGATACAGTACTGAGCTTGCAGAGGCCCTAACAGAGGATCACACACTGTAGTAGCCTCCAGTGTTACTGTCAACTTTATGTCTGAATGAACAAAGAGACTTCAAGGAGAAAGGAAGGAATTTGGTTTGTAAGTTGTAAATGTATGCAAAGCAAGTTTGAAAACGAGAAGGTAGACAACAGCTGGAAACATACTGACAGCACTCAAGGCAGCTGAAGTTAACTACCTGCTCTGTTTTGTCTCCAACATCAGCTTTGGGAACAGGCTCTTCCACTTCTTCATCATATACTCTCTAAAAGGTCAAGCAAAATTAATTTATGTAAGAACAATGTACTTCTACAGTGGCTAAACCACAGGTACCCCCAGAAAACACACTGTTAATGTATAATTAATTACACATTAATTCATTACACATTCAAAAAAGAAGCTATGGATGATGTTAAGCACCTTTATGCACTGAAGTCTTCACACTGAAGGTACCATAAGCAGCCTCTCAATGCAACTGATGGAATCCAAGTCTCCTAACAAACTAACCTGAACATGTAAAAATGCACTGTTTTAACCCTCCCAACATAAAGCTATCCTAGACACCTTCAGAGTGGAACCCATAGCTAACTTAGAGGCTGTCTACTTTCCTTTAGTTTTCTGTCATTTAGTAGCTTTCCTTCCATACTCACAGAGAGGGTTCATGACATCCCTCACATCCAGCTCTTTTAGCATTCTTTTGTAGGACCAGCTACAAGGAGACAAAGGGGAATAAAATATCTCCCTGGAACCTGCAAACCTAGATCCAAATCTCAAACACAGGTGCAGTTATCCCCTGAGAAGAGACAGATCTCTCACTAACTAAACTGAGAATCAGAAATGAAGACCTATTTCTGTGCACTTAAATTTGGGAACAAAAGCTGTAAGCACATGAGATTTAAAAAATTTGGTACAAACTGTTCTCAGCAGAATCATTATGCTGAACAGCCAAGCTAGGTCAGAAAAGACACTGCAGCACTGAAAAAAGCCACTATCACCAAAAAAAAAAACCCACAATATAAATCCAGTTTTCTACCTCTTCCTCTGCCACCATCTTTCCAATAATAATGCCATGATGAGACATGTATGGCCTGAAATAATGCTGATAAATACCTGATAAATACCTGAAAAATACCTGATAAAACTCATGGTGCCTCCAAAAATCTGAACTACTATTAAAGCTCTCCATCTTAATTAGACAGGTGCTTCTAGTGATACAATGTTGCAACAGGCTTTCAAGTCTACCTTTATTTTCAAAACAGAGATATCTAAAAAGTGGCAACATTAACCAGAAAATATGATCATCATGACCACACATGGCAGACAACTGCCTGCAGGCCAACACCTTTAATACCAAATGCTTTTAGGGTAAAATAAAACCATTAGGCAAATTTACAGCATTGTATAACATTCCTCATATTTAGACAGGTAAACGCAGACAAATGCCACATTCAAACAACTTTTGAAGATAAACCAAGACATCCCTGAATTCCCAACTCATTCACAGTACTAAAACCAAAACTGATCTCCAGGTCATGTATTAGCAAGGAAGGAAGGTATCGCTGAAAAGGCAAAGGGAACCTGCCAATACTGGACAGTGTATCACTCACAAGTGATTTAGGATATCCCTTATTAGAATGCAATTAAAATTCACTTCATCCCTAAATCAGCATCAGACTTACTAAAAAGCTAAATCACTTCTCCACATTACATTAAGAGACAATGACAATGTTTGAAGTACAAGTTTGATGTTTTACTGGAACACACTCACATTCTCTATGAACTGCGTGTTGGACAACATAAGAAAGTCATTGAAGACATTATGAAGGCGACAGTCTGTAGCTTTTGTTTCATTAATCAATCCATCCACTTGTTTTTTGATTTCGTGTGTCCTGGAAATGGTTTGCTGAGAGAACTCTTGTAGAAAATGCAGAAGCTATTGACAACAACAAAGGAAAGCAATAGTCAGCATCCAGCTCTTTTTCCTTTGGGCACGGTTTGTAAGAGAGGCAGAACTAATCACACACTTCAACTGGGGACCAAAACACGCACACTTCGGAGTGAAACTGTCCCATGCACACATACAGGACCAAGTCTCAGCCAATTCATTCCGCATCTCCGTTCGGGCCAACTCCTCATTTAAGTTTTTCGGCTCGGACCGGAGGGTTAAAGCAACGAGAGAGCCACCGGGCCCCTGCGGGCTGCGCCCCTCCCGCGGCAGGCCCTTCCCGAGACCCCCGGCCGCTCCCCGGCCAGCGGGCGGCAGCACCGCCCCGCACCGCACACGACGCAACCCTCCGGTGCCGGGTTCAGGCCCGGTCCCGGCCGCACCGCTCACCCCGGCGTCCGAGGCCAAGGACCAGCTCTGGCTGCCCTTTCGGATCTCGTCCAGCGACCAGGGCCGCTCCCACACGGGCGCGGGCTCCGCCGCATCCCCGTTCATCTGCGGGAGAAGGACAGTGAGCCGCGGGGCCGCCNAGCCCCTCCTATCCCCTTTCCCTCCTCCCACCCGACGCCGCGGACATCCCGCAGGCCGAGGAGCCCGGCGGGAGGTGTGTCCGTCCGCCGCGGCTGTGTCCGGGGTCCGACTGACCCGTCCTTGAGACTGGCCATGGCTCGTAAGGGCCACGTCCGCGGCGCGCCCTGCGCCACGCTGGGAACAAAGTCGAGGGGAGCAGGAGGGTGTGCAGCAGGCTCTGCTGATGCCCCGGCTTACAAGTAAAAAGGGACCCCTTCCTCCTGTTTGTCTTACTGAAGTAAGGCGTACCTTAGCCAAGTGAAATCTCCTTAGCTTTAAACCGGAGGAGCCTCAATGAAGCCACGCCAGAGTTCCATGGTTTACTAGAAGAAAACACACTGACATGATCAAATATACTGTGCAAATCGCCAAACTGGAATTCAATTATTTACTCAATTATGATCCCTAGGCCTGTAGAGGTAAAGCACCCCCACTAACTTCCCCTTTTCTTGCTATTTTTTTCCCAATGGATTAAAAAATCTTGTCACACCACTGTATTTCATATGATCTTTATTAGAAGTGAATTCACAAGAAAGGAGGTGACAGTAAAATAACCTGTTCTTCCAGGCCGTAACTAGATAATCCATTGGCAATAATCAGACCTTTATATCAGCACATGGAGTTTATTGCCCTTGACTACATTGATACCATTCATGAGGAACCAGGACATTGATCTTACTAGAGTTCTAAAATAAGAAAAAACATGCAAGATCTCCAAGTTCTTATACTTTGATCTAATGCCTACATTCAGATACTGGAAATACATTGCTAGATTAGGGACACAGGAACTTTGAAAAGCAAAGTATGATAATATTCCTTTCAATTCTATTTTTCTGTGACAAAATACCATTACCCAATGGCTCAGACTTTCAAACCTTTAAATTTAAAGGATTTTAATATAGTGATAATAAAGCAGGAACTAACAAAGGACAAGTAGAAAAGTGTTAGCCTAGGCTGGTTTCACAACATCTTGAGCAAGATGGTTAAAAACCACAGATGGGATTAATGTAAAATTATTCTCAAAGCTTTTTATTGTTTTGCAGTAGTTTCTTCCTCTGCAACATTCCAACAACCAGAAAAGCTTGCCTTTAGTTACTTTCCGTATTCACTGACATGTGGAATTAAACCATTTTTTGATAATGCAAAGCTCTACTTTCACAGAAATTTTTGCATTATAAAAGATGAGATCCATGTGCTTTTTGTGCACTAATGTTGCAAATTGCAGGGTCTTAGCACTGGGAAGCCTCAGGTCTGGGCATCTCGCAGACCAGTTTCCATAAAAACCCCGGCATGATGGTTACATAGAACCTGAATGCTTCCTAGGGGAAGTTGTTTATTTGAATATGTACACCAGTCTCTGAGCAGAGAGGACTATGAATGGCACAACAAAAATCTGCTTTCTAGAAGTCCCATACTAAACATTACAGACAGGGTTACAAAAAGCATTTCATCCTAAAATTCCTTTTAGAGAGAAATTTAGACAGGTTCCATTTAAAATTAAGAGAAAGGATGGCAGCAAGAAAAATCACTTGCTGTTCCCCTCAGAACTCTCTAAATGATCAGGTGACATAAAGGTATCAAAAATCACGTATGTCATCAGGGACTAATCTGCAGATTAAGAACCAGGACATGTAAGATTGTACAGGGCTGAGGTCTGATATCCGTGCTTAAAGCCATGCCTTAACATGTGTTAAACTCACAAATATTTACAAGGTAAAGAGAGTATCACAACCAGCTTTCCCAATAGCTAACAGAAAGTAAACATGTTTTTATAACATTAGAACAGGATATAAACATAGAAAAAAGTCAAATTGCAATTAAAAATTAAGCTTCTGCATCCCATGGGAAAGAACCCCAATACAATTTGTGCATTGTTCTTCATTTTCCCTGCCACTTCATGTTCTCACACACAGTAGTGCTGCATGTCTTGGTACAGAGGCAGAGAGATGTGGTTGTTCAAGCCCTGCATTTACCAGAATTCCCCAGTCTCCAAGAGGTAGTCCCAGCATTATCTGCAGGCTGCAAAAAGTCCTTGGGGTGACAAGTGAAGTCAGGGCTTGAAGATGCCTCAGACTCTGATGCGCAGTGTAGAAATGAGTATCTATAGCTAGAAATAAGAACATGTGCTGTCACTGGACCAGCACAGCAGCCTGAAACCTCCAGGGGAACTTCCCCTTCTGCTTGGTGTTCATTGCTGGTTAATGCAATGACAGAACACACTGCTTGCCTACTGCTGTATTTATTCATTTCAGGGAATTCAAAATCAACTTTCTCATAAATAATTAATTATAACTCATAATAATAAAAAATAACAAATAAGCAGACTATGATTACCCATGTCACCTAAAAAGACCTTGCTATACTGAGTCAAATGACTTACTGCAATAAGTTGTGCAAGCAGTTAAAAAATAACCAGTCTGATAAGTTCAGTTCAAGTAACTTAGAAATTAAGGGAGAAAACCAAAACCCACAGCAAAACAGCTAACTCTCTAAATGAACCTGGACTTACTTGGACACGTGCCTTCACTGGTTTGTGGTCTGATCCTTTCTTGATCTGAAAAGTTTATCTCTGGTGGGAAAATCATGGGCTTGGAGGCATTATCAGGCATTACCCTGGAGTTCCTTGGTGAGGTGTAGGAAACCCTTTTATGTGAGGAATAGGGAAACTTGATTTCTGTGTTGTCTCTGGTTTCTGCATTCCTCTCAGTAATAATCTCTGAAAATTGAAATCTCCGACAAAGTCACCCAAAATCATGCATCAAGTCAGCATCAAAATGAAGAATTTTAAAAAAAGCTCCTGAATCACAGTCCCATGGTTTTCTACTTTTGTCTTCAGCTAAACTTTGAAATGTGAAACTTATAGGACTAATGAAGTAGTGCTACCCTCCCACTTTTGTAAAGAGATCAAGAAATTAAACTTCTCATATTAATTGCTGTATCACAGTTGATAAAGCAAGACAGAGCCAGGATGACTGTGAACTTATGGTCCAGGTTAGACTCAGGAAAGCTTTTCACCAAGTGTGTACTTGAGAGCAAGGAGTGGCTCCACTGCAGACAATGGAACTATCCAGAGGGCTCAAACCAAGGATATACATCAGTTCTTTCCTTGACCTGAGCCCTGAGATCTAATTTGAAGGCTGTAGAAGTTAATGGGAGTTTTCCAGCTTTCCTCAGTAGGTTCAAATTTATTTAAGCTAAAGATTGTGTTTGCAACACATCACAGGTTTAATTATCTGTGTGATTTAATGTGCAAATATTTGTCTGCATGATATATCTAAGTTCGATGGAATCAGGAGTGAACTTTACAAAAGACTTATTCTCTCATTGAGTATTAACCCACCATGAGGACACCAGCTTTTGTGATGGAAAGTAAGAACACCAAATCATAGAATGGTTTGGGTTAAAAGGGACCTTAAAGATTATCTAGTTCCAACCTCCTGCCATTAGCAGGGACACCTTCCACTAGGCCAAGTTGCTCAAAGCCCCATCCAACCAGACCTTAAACACTTCCAGGGATGAGGCATCCACAAGTTCTCTGGGCAACTCCATTCCAGTGTGTCACCAACCTCGGAGTAAAGAATTTCTTCATAATAACATATCTTCTCATAATAACAATTCTAAACATGCTCTCTTTCACTATATAATCATTACCCCTTGTCCTTTCACTGCCCTCCTCATCTTTTCTACAATCCCCTGTTATGAACTCTGCATGCTCTGGTGAAATTAGTGCAGTGCTATGGAAGCAATTATCCTTGAAATAAAAAGTGTATTAAAAAGAAGAATTCACTGGAGTTGTAGCCAGATCTAAGACTTTAGGAAGAGACTACATTCTTCTAAAGCAAGATCTGTGTATCCTCAGGCAGGAGGTTCAAAGGCACCCAGGAGTGTCAGCCTGCCAGCTGACAGCCGCACCACAGCTGCCAGGGCTCCGGCATCTTTGTCAAGAAACCATTGGCAGAAGAATAAGATGTTCTGCCTAACAAGCACTTTAAAAGCAAAACCAGTCTTGCTTTGAGGTCTCCATCAAAAAGCCACAAAAGGACTGCCATAAAATTTCCTGTTAAGCCCAGGGTGACCTGCACATGGCAGGTGGAAGGGAGGGAATGCTTTCACAGTGGTACAAGACATAGGATGGTGCACATCACCCATAGTTTCTGTATATGTGTATGAAAGCCTTATATCAAGAGGTCTGGGAAAAGATATGCAATCATCACTGACAGAGTTTGCAATCAATACTTAATGTGCCAAAAAATAACTAAGTCTGATCATCTTAATGGTGAAATAAACTGTGCTTACTTAGTTCATGCTTCAGGGTTTGTTTTTTTTGTTTGTTTGTTTTCTTTTTCGAGGAATAGGATTTTATAACAACTCTGTAAAGCATAAAATTTATGTTAACAACTGTGGCCCTGAGAAGAATTTAGGGATGGAAAGCAAGTGTTTTCTGTCTAGAACAACATGGTGCTGCAGACAGCTGATGAGGTGCCTGGATACATATAGAGGAAAGGCATTATGTCCTTCATAGTATCTGAGGTTGTTTCCACAACACTTACAAGCTTTTATATCTTGTGCTATATTTGGGTTTGAAATGAGATACCGTCAGGTCGGAGACTGTGCAGAAATGGGTTACAAGAATGAAAATAAATCTGTGCTACAGAACTGAAGATGAAACTGCTGTACTCACTTGAGAAAGGTTGTAAGCTGACTCACCCCTCTGTAAACATGGACAAGAGGGAGATTTGGATGATAAAGTACTGTTATCTACCATGCCAGAAGCAGAGGATGAGATATTTATTGAATTTTCTCAATGAAAACATGACTGTCAATGAAACTGAAGTTTTAAAATATAGTGATTACATCAAAAAAAAAAAAAAAAGGAAGCCCAGTGCTTAGTCTGAAAATTTAATGCTTAGGGAACTTTTCATTAATTACGTCTTTCTTACTAAAGAATTATCAAACCTGCACAGACTTCAGCTTTAGCATTTCCTCCAGGGAGGTCATAGAATTATGTTATGATGTACTTTAATTTCTTTTGCTCCTGCTGAATTCTTTGGATTAAACTAATTTTTATTAGTAATACACAGCAATATATAGTGCCCAGGAAAAAAATACGGCTTTTCTTGCCACCACTGTAAAGAATTTACCTCTGTGCTTAATATAAACTTTAAAAAATAACAACAACAAAAAAAAGGGTCTCAAACGATTTAGCTTATCTTTTTAGAGTCTTTAAACCATAAAATCATAGGTTAAATTTCCTGTAGCTGATGATAAGTCTCCCACAGAAATGAGTTTCAAATTGCTTGGCAGCATCCAAGTAACCAAGTATTTTTAAATGGAGGTAGGGCCACAGTCAGATAGCGCTTTCTAAAAAGAGGTTGCAGGAGCAAGAGAAAGCAGAGTACTTGATTTGCACTCTGAAATTTATCACTTTTTGGGAAAGTGCACATGTAAAAGTGATTATTCAGGTAAAAGCCTGAACAGTTCCACAGGAGTAATAGCAGGGTCAAAGCTGAGAGGAATATTTGTTTTGGTGGAAGAGAAAGAGAAATGCTGTAATGGGATCCAGCTGCAGCTGAGGCCTCAGTGTTAAGGGGTTTTGATCCTGGTAGTGGCCAAGTACCTTTGGTTACCTTTCAGTGCACACCACAGCATTGACTGTGAGTATGCAAAGATCTGGCAAAAGCTCCACTTGCTATTCACACCTAATGCACTGCTCAGCATGTTCCAGCCCACTGATAGCAGGAAGGATTTCACAGGCATTTCTGCCCCACCTGAAAATCACCTGACTGGATAATATTGTCTACAGCTTAGCTATCAATGTTGGTATTCCATCAGAAAGGCATTTTTTCTAATCATAATGCTTCCAAGGAATTCAGAGGTCTGGACTCCACAATTTAACCAGGTCAGTGCTCTACAAAACCAAACATTTTCTCATTGCCAGCTGGAAAAATTTCAGAGATTTCTTTGGATATTACAAAATAACTGCATTTGCATTGAGCAGGCTTTTTTCCCCTCCACCTAGACTTGAATTGCACAACATAAGGGCATCATAAAATATTTGCTCTGTGATTCCACATAAAGCACTTCAGCTTTTCTGGAAACTTAGAGCTCTTTGGAAGCCCAGCATTCCACAATGGTAAGTCAAAGGTTCTTTGACCAAGATTGGTTTGGGCTTTTTGTTAATGGGAATACAGATAGGTACTTGCTGTAAAACTGCAAAAGGAGAGCATTTAATAGAATCACCTGGTTGCACATTTTAAATGTGGGTAGATTGTATTTCAGACCTGCAAAATGCAAAGACAGGAAGGCACTTCTGTGAGGATTACTGTGGATTTTATTCTCTGTACCGCAATTCTTGCAAGAAGTTGTACAGCTATCTCCTAGTCTTTCCTCAGAAGTGTTTGTGAAAATACTCAGAGTTTTGCAAACATTTAGGGCCATGCTTGTAAAACTTGTAAATGTGAAATGCAGTTTAAAATATAGTCATTTTACAATGAAAAGAAGGGTATATTTTGTCCACGTATTTTTTCTGCTCTTCACTTTTGATCCCTCAAAGTGTGCCCTGTTCCAGCTCTTCAAGCCTCTAAAGGTGTTTGCAGAATCTGAATCAACAGTTAGGCAATGCTAAACAGACTGACAAAGTCCTAAGGCCCAGTTTTCCTGTAATTTGTGCTCACATAATCCCAAAGGTACAGACATCACGTACTGCCTTTGTTGAGAATCTCAGGAATGGCAAAGGCTCTGCAGAGGGGGCAGTAGTTTCTATAATGTAAGTTGATTCGTATACAGGGGAGAAAGTACCATCTGCTTCTTTCTCTGCTTAAGCTTTATTTCTAAGTTTCTGTTACTTAGCTGACAAATCATTTGCTTGCTGCAGCATAAAGCCCATTCAGACACCTGACTGAACACCACTGACTTCCCCTTATGTTTCTGTTTAGTTTCAGTGGAAGGCCTAAAACTTTGATCTTTAGAGAGAAAAGAATGCCCAAGCTCATCTGACTGGCATTTGCAGGAATAGCATTATAAGCAAAATTTTGGAGGAAAAAAATGATAAAACGCTGACAGATGACAGCACAACACATGAAGGATTTTTGTATTTTCTATAAAGACTTGAGTGACATGCCATGGACTCTCTGTGTTGTTGCAAACACCTAACTCAGGCACCACAGAATAACACACATTTACTTTTAGGAGTTTTTCAGTTTTTTTCCCTTAACTTCCCTCATTCTGAATATGGTGCTCAGCATGACAATTGTCTCGATTCTAGCCTAAAGCCTCAGGAACTCCACATCACAGAACCACAATGAAAATGTAGCATTACACCCTTCCCAGATCACTCCATAAACCCTCCTCCTCCTCACTTTCACTACACTGTAAATGTCACTCAGTCCTATAAGAAAGCAGGACATCAAGGATTAAAATATCAAGGTTTTTTTCACAGCAGACAGAGAAGTTTCTCCTTGGCTCACCACCTGCCTCAGGCTCAGGACCTTTCAATGTCTTACAGCATTGTGATTCAAGTAAGCCAAGGCAGACAGTGCTGCCTCAACCCAAAGCCTCTCACTGGTGTTTTAAACCCAGTTTCAAGCAGCAACAGCCCAGCAAGAGCTTCTGAAGTTTAGAACAGTAACTTAGAAAGACCTACTCATCTTAAAATCCTTTCATGTTAGTCTGCAAGTGCCATCAAGAAAATTTTAATGACTTCTTCCATTGCTTCTCAGTCTCTGGCTACTCCAAACTTTTGCTTTAAGTTATTCAGCTGGAGCAACCCATCAAAATAAACCTGTGCTCTCTCCTGCTTCTCCAGTCCCTCTGTCTCAGTACAGCAATCATTAAAAAGTCATGCAGGCTTTTTGAAAAGAGTTGTTATTCAGCAGGACCCAGGGGACATACCTGAAGGCCTCTTGCCGAAGCTTAGCTGTTGTCCCCACTAGACTAAAGAGGGTGTGTGTGTGTGTGTCAAGTCCAAATCTGTGTCTGCATGGTTTGACAAGATAGCTCAGATGATGCTAAGTACAATGTACAGCACTCAAATTTTGCCCAAAGACACACATTTATCTCTCTCTTCTCTACCCAGCCACCTATGTCAAAAAACCTATGGGAGCAGATTTAGATCTGAGATCTCCTCTCCACTGCCAAATGTGAAGTAATTGCTGTACCCAAAAGTGAAGCAAAGGGATGCTCTACAATGATTTGCTGGAGAAATAGCTAAAGCTGACTCAAAGGAAGCACTGACAAGAGTTTGACAGGGCTTTCAAGTTTGTAATACTATTGAAGTTTTGTGTGATTTCTAGAGACTGGACTTTGGCAGGGAATGATGCTGCTGAGATGGTAATGTCATGCCATTTTGTATCTTCCCACCTAAATGAAAAAACCATCAATGCGGGGAAATATCTGGAGTGTACTTTTCCACTATTTGCATGTACACATAAGGTTATTTCTAATTCCAATTCAAGTTCAGTGACAGCTTTTGAAAGCAGAGTAATCAAAGTGTAATGAAATCCATTATGCATGGGCTCTGTGTTTCTTTTACAGAAGAGCTTTCTGGCTTTCCTTATCACAATGGGCATCATGGTGACCCTGGGTGAAGCATACTGCTGGAGTAAAATTTACAAGCCAGGGGAGGCCAAAAATGGTAAGAATAAGGAAGGTCCTCTCACCTCTTGCCACATTGCTCTGTGGTAGCTTGGCTCTACCTGGAGCTGCCAGGAAGGGCAAAGACACTGGAAAAACACAGTTAGGGGGTTCCAGCAGCAAGTTGCCAAAAGCAGGAGAAAAACAAATAACTGAGTACGGTTGCAGCAATATTACTGCTGCTGGTGGTAGGCTGCTATTGCTAGTCCAGCACATAGAGCTCATTCAGGAGGTGACAGAGTAAAACCCAAATCCTTGTACTTTACTATGGAAGGACATTTTCAGAAAAGCTGAAATAATTTTTCAACTCTTCAGCATTTAGGTTGAGGCTTAAAGAACATGTTCTGCTTTGCTGCTGTCTTATGCAGGCTGTATGCTGAATGGGAAACTGTATCCCTTTGGACACATTGAGAGGACAGAAGATTGCTTCAGATGCACCTGCAGTCGAACTCAAATGGGATGCTGTTCCCTGTAAGTTCTTGGTACCATCCTTGCCTGTAGGATGCTGGGGATAAGTGAGTGTGTAAGGGCACAGGAGAGCCTTTTCTCACCCATGTCACAGAGCTAGTGAAGGCCACCTATGGCTCTTGATTGTTTAGATCCTTAGCTGTGTTTGCTGTTGCTCATTTTCTGCTGACTGGGAGTGGACACAAGCCTTTCCAGGCACATCCAGTTGGTGCTTGCCTTTAACTTTTTGGGAACTTCTGAACCCCTCTTCCTCTGCAGTTAAGTCTTTGATTAGCTGAGAAAGTGGGGGTAGGAAGGAGTGACTTAAGTGAGGTTTCTCTAAATAGTTTATGATGAACTGAATTCCTTTCCCGAGGCGCTTTTCTCCAGTGAATATGCTGACCCTAGAATGACAAGGCTCAGCTCTGAAATACCTCCCCAACATCTTCCTTTCCTCCTCTCCTGCTTGCTCAAAGGTCCAAAATAGCTTGATTATGATCTTTGCCTTTGTTTAGGGGGCACAGTCTATCAGGGAGCAGCCACCAAATCCTATGCAAACTGGAAGTCATGAAAAATTAATGGAAAAAAGAGAAAAGATGCCAAGCCCTTGCTTATGTCATGCTGCAGAGTGCTGTGCTAGAAATCTTTGCTAGTGCTGAGCATCCTGGTACGCCTGCACAGGATACAGTGCAGTGCACAGGACATCATTTGAGGCTCTGGAAGCTGCAGCTGCGTTCTACTCAGGCTATCCCAGCTGTCCTTAGCCATAGTTCCAGAGCTCTCTCAGCAGCAGTTCAAGCTATAATCACTGAAGTACTGAAACTTTTATTGCTCTCAAGCTAACATTTGCTTTCTCTTTGTCACTGACAGCTTTGGTACTCCTATTGCTTATGATAACAAGAAATGTAAAGTAGTTTTCAACAAAGAGCGCTGTGACTATGACGTGGTGGAGAAGAATGACCCCTCAAAGGAGTGTTTTGTCTATTCTCGTGTGGGCTAACACCTGCTCCAAACCTTTGCACTGTGGAATTCCTCTTCTTCCAACAGATGCTTTGCCATCACAGAAAAGTAGGATGACATGGGAAAATCTCATAGAAGAGAGGATTTCAGTAGCTCACTTCTAACCTCCTAATTGTCCTAATTCAGCTTACAATATGCATAAAGTGTCTCATTTCTGTCGTTACTGCATTTGTTGACCACAATAAATTGAGATGAAACATCCATAATAACATAATATTGATGTTTTGTTTATTGCAGTGACATGGGGAAAGGTCACCTTCTTTTAGAAAGAAATGCATTTGACTCTCCACTCTGACGTGCTGTGCACCACTACCCTGGCACAAGCCACTGTCATGCTTTACAGGTTCTCTTCTCGCCAGGTGTCACAATCCCTTATGATTTTGAAGTGATGCAGTATTTGGTACAATGGCTCCTAGTCAGGGTGCATGGGACACACCTGGCTGTAGGACTTTTGGTAAGACCTGTGCTGCTGCCACCTCAGAAAAACCAGTGAGGGTGAGATCACCATCCTCTTTCTCCCATTTTTTCCCCTTATTTTCATCAATGAAATCACCCAACACTGGCAGCCACTGTTCATCTCCATTGCCCACTCTGACCAGTCCTGAAGTTTAAAGCAATGTTAAAATTTAAACTCTGACACTGACTTGTCCTCTGCCAAGCCCTGATCCTGAAAGTCTGCACACACTGTACTACTTTAGTGGTTCTCGTCCACTCTGAAAAAGAAATCTAGATCAGCCCCTGGAGACAGGCTTCTTCATGGCAGCAGAATTTGAGGTACTAATAATGCAGATTCCTTCTGTCTCCTCAGTATAACAATTCCCCACAATCACAGAGGAATGAAGTTCAGCTTCAAATCCCCCACTTGGCAATGGCTAGTGTCCTAAATCTGCCCATATATATGAGACCAGACAACAAAACCCTGTTAAATGCTGCTTCCACATGGAGCTCTTCACTCCAGAACTGGGAATTAAAAAGCCACAACAGTCTGTAGTCAAATGTTCCATGGTTTGAAAAGAGACACAGCTTCCAAAACAATTGGACTGTTTAATGAAGTTCCATGATCACAAGTCTGTTGTCTTGTGAAAGTATGAGGTTACACACAGCTGAGCATTCTTAGTGCAGGGATCCTCACTTGACCCTAAAGCAAGTGTCTATCTACAATTATTCAGCAGGAGTATTTCCTTCACAAGACAATCCACCTCAAGCTCTGTGAGCCATTATTAAAATCAGAAAGATTTAACGTGATGTATTTTCTCTGGCTCTGGTAATTTGCTTATGGACCTTTGTTTTAAGTTTTCTTAGATCTCCAAATAACATACCCCAGTTTGGGGAAAAAAATCCAAGTATTTTGCAGGCACTGGTATTACATACTTCACCTTTTAAAGTTCTCTGTGCTGCAGGCTGGATATCAGTCAACAGCTCTGTGTTTCTGTACAACTGGTTCCAGTAAAGATGAAAAGTGTGAGGGGCCAGAATAAAGAGGCAGCTCAGCTTTTTCCAGTATAGACATTTGCATATACCTTTTAAAAATCTTACTCCCATTCACTGACTCCATCCTATTGTTCCTCTAAAGGGAACAAGTGAAAGCAAACATTCTTATGTTGCTTAAGGTTCTAAAGTAAGTTTTGCCCAAAGGGGTTTCATATTCTGCAGGAGAGGAAGAGTTTTGAAACTTGTCCTGAATTACTTTTCCTGTTTTATGCTAGCTCATGTCAAAATTTCACAGAACACAACCTTAGCTGATACACCTGAAAGAATGTTTGTGCTTACAGATAAAACAGCCACAATTTCTCAGGGAAGTAATATTTTGAGCATGGAGATCAAATACTTCCTACCTAAGTTGCTCACAGAACTGTTTCTTGAGAAAATTTGATTTTAAAATTTATGTGTTTATTTAAATTTTATTTTTAAAAAGAAAGAATTTAATGAATAACAAAACTTGGAGTTTCCCACTGGATTACTTTTTAATGTGAGGCATTGAGAAGTGCAGACATCAAGATCAATATCCAGCCTGTTGTATCCTGGAACTCTGCCATGCAACACTGAAATGTTTTAGATCTCCAAATTTTTTCCTAGCAAAGCCTCTCAAGTTAACTGAGGAAGTGTTTATTCCAAAATTTATAAAAATTAGTTTATTGTCTTATATCTCATCCTGGTGGAAGAGAAAGAGAAATGC
>VXAC01005437.1:126379-205343 GCA_013399225.1 Rhipidura dahli | reverse complement strand
AAGTGGGATGACTTTGTCACCTGCAACAAAGCGGATCTCTTTTAAGTGCCTTTTGCTCAGCAGGCCCTGAGGGCATTGCCTGTTGAATCACCACTCCTGAACTTTCTGATGACAGCAACCTACCATGAACCCTCTGCTTTCCCTGTGAGGATGAAGTGCTCTAGGCCCCACACGTGTACATGAGGAACAGATTGGAAAAGTGGCCATGAGAGTCCAGTGCAATGAGTGTGCATTCAGGTTTTGAACCACTGACTCCCAAGCAGGGAGCAGCTTCTGAGCACCAGGCAGAGCTTTGTGTCCTGAATCCTTAGCATGCGTTTGAGTGTTTCTTGGTTACCTGGTTTCACTGAGGTCACTCCTTCTCCAATGCTTTCCACAATCCCAGCTCCTTCATGGCCTGGGATAACTGGGAATTCCACATTAGGCAAGGAACCTTTCAAAACGTGTTCATCTGAGTGACAGATGCCTGTGGCCACAATCTGTTAGGAGAGGAAAGAGTAAATGGTGGAAATAGTGCAGCCTCTGTTTATCTCATTTTGTGAAAGGATTTTCCACAGAACTTCTGTGGACAGTTAAGGCCCATGGGTGGACACATATCACTTGGCTACATCCAAGGTATATCTGCAAGAAGAAAAACTCCCACAAGGGATAAAAAATTATTGAAATGTGTTGTTACCTTGATCCGGACTTCTCCCGCTTTTGGAGGTGCAACTTCCACCTCCTCAACAGACAGTGGTTTCCCCGGGGCCCAGGCAACAGCAGCTCTGCACCTGATAACCTGGAAGGAGCCAAGAGGATTACGCTGCAGGGAAGGTTCACCTTTGACAAGAAGCCAGGGACAATTGTGGTACAATCACCAAAGCCAGAGCTGCAGTACACACTTCTAGAGCTACACAACTGTCCTGTACTCTTTCCTGGGGGACTTGCTGGTTTGGTGGGATGTTGGGGGAGAGCAGAAACAGTGGAGGACTCAGCTGTATGCAAAGCTGATGTTCAGTAAACACTGGCTTCATGTGAAGTGTGAAATGCAAAATGAAGTGACTGCTTCATCTGGCGTACAGGGCAGATGTGACAGGAACATGAGGGCTGCTGCTGCTTAATGTAACCAGGACAGAACTTTTAGTTTCAGTGGACCGAAGGTACCTGAAAGATGTTACAAAACAGTCCCAGTCTGGATGGCAACTGGATGATTCTTCCCTTGCCAAAAGGATGATTTGTGTGTGACATCACTCAAACCCTTCCCTGATCAACTCAAAGCAGTTTGACATCAGCAAAATGGAGCTTGCAGCTTGACAAGGGTATTGCCATGGCCAAGGTTGAGGGCACTGAAGAGCCACACTTGCTGCCAGAGTAGGAGCAGAGAGTGGGATTGGGCAGGAGGGTGTTTTTCAGAGCAACACAATTCCATGTTTTGTCTCCTGAGCAGCTGGGCAGGACACAGGGGGAATGCACTACCTAATGCAGGTATGGACACGTGGAGTTGTCTGAAAGCAGAAGCTGATGAAACTCACAGGGGTTTGGAAGAGCTGGGGGAGTAAGGCTGGGGGAAAGAGGCCATGCAGAGTGGTGAGCAGGCTGAGTCTTTTGCAGAGGGTTTTGCCAAGAGCAGGACACCCAGGAGGGAAAGGGATGTGGGAAATGCGATGTCCTTACCTTTCCCGCAGTGGCCATGTGGGCTTAGCAGAGCTGTGTCCGTCGCTGTGGCAGGCTGGAGGGAAGCTGCTGCCGCCGTCCTGCGTTGCGCTGGTTAATGTGTGTGGGATGCTGGATGCTCAGGAGCTCAGGGAGTGCTGAGGGGAGGAGCTGGATAGCGGCAGGGGGATGGATGGGGGCAGAAGTCCTCCGGGGAGGCTTTTATCAGTGACCCTGCCCTTGGGCCGTGCTCCGCCCTCCCTGCCCGAAAGGCTCACAGAGCTCAGAAAGACTTTTTTTCTCCCTCCAATTGCTTTTCTTTTCCCTCCAATTGCTTCTCGCAGGTGTGGAGGGAGGAGATTTGCGTCACTGCTGGGGCTTCCTCAGAGTCCCCTTTTTGCCAAGTTGGAGGATTTGACCTGGTGGCCATTCACACCACAATATTTGCAAAAAGGTTAGAAATTAAAAAAAAAGAAACAAAAAACCAAAAACCCAAAACCAAAAAACAAAGGCGGGAAAAACATGGTGTGGTGGACAAACCCACATGTCCTCCTGGGCTGAAGCTTTACTGCCTGTAGTATTGCAGTTATTTTCACCTGAGCAGCAAGGGCAGAATGTATCAGGAAGGGACTTTTTTTTTCCCAAGGAAATAATTGCCTCACTTCTGTGTAAACAGACCTGTGAGTGGCTTCACTCTCTCTGGGCTTTTCAGGTTCCCCCAGAGCTTTTTTCCACTGAGCCGTTAGACAAGGTGATGTGTAGGGGAGACAGGATGAGCAAGAGCTTGTTGGAGGACCAGGCTAAGATGAGCACTGTGTGTTTGGGAACTGTTTCTGCATTTGGGAAGATGCCCCATGTTTATGTATTCAGGGGAGTGCCCACAGAGGTTTGTGTTGGCGCCCACCACCCAGTGTCCCAACCCTGTTTCATGGGCTGAGGGGGAAAGTCGGTAGCGGCTGCAGGACTTGGAGTTGGCAGGCTGAGCCCCCAGCTCTCAAGTTCCCTGCACCCATCTCCATCTTCAGGGATGCAGCCCAGCTGCACTACCCTGCTCCAGCAGCTGTCTGAGTGCTTGCACAGAGCATGGCAGCCCTGTGGTGTGACTGTGGTCCCAGCCACATCAAAGTGCTGCTTGACATCCAGTTCCCCAACCCTGCTGGTCAACCCAACCTCTAGGTTGCCCCTGTCTTGGAGCTGAGCAACTGGCTCTAGAGCAGAACTGCACTTGTGGATCATTTTTGTCTGTATTTCAGGTAAACAGGGATATTTAGCAGTTTTCCCCAAGAAATTTCTACTTTTTCATACATTTCTTCTCACACCTCTGGTAGCCTCAATCAGCCAATGAGCGATGATAATGTATAATTTCCCAAGAATAAGGAGTTCTAGAATTACGTTTTAAAGATTTGCAATATTCTGCCTGTTCTGCCTGCTGCATTAAAAAAGAAATACATCTATCATGACTTCTAGTATGATTTATGTATCTTTTAAGAGAAATATTTTTTTTACTTGTCCAGAGCAATTTTTTTCACTTTTTCAAAGCTGTGACAACTCCTGAACAAAACATGACCTTGCTCTCTCCCAGATATCTGTGTAGCATGGTTGTTTTTATTACTGGGATCTGTGCTCTCCATCTGATAACCTGGAAGCATTGGAGGGGATTAAGCTGTGTGGGTATGATAATTTGGCTGTGATGCACTGTCAGGGAGCGTGATCTTACAAGCATGGAAAAATAGAGCTGTACACCGGAGCATGTGCCATTTCTTGGGGCAGTGTTTGGGTGGGTGAGATGTGGTGGGAGAGCACAAACATGGGAGTACTCAGTTGTACGCAAAGCCAAGTGATGTTCAGTGAAACACTGGCATAGTTTGAGGAGTGAGGAAACACCATTTGTGCTTTGTCTGGTAGTTAGTTTGTTTCTTGGGAAATTACTGGGCTTTTCATGTCTTTTTGTGGATTTTTCATAGTGTCAATCATGTGCTAGTGGACAGCTGGTGCTCTGATGAGGAATGTGGTCTCTACTCTCTCCCAGGAAAGCTGCTAAATGGAGTCTTACACAGAGCGGTGCATGTTGCCCTGGACGTACCTGAAGTACGTCACAGCCAGAGAGTCATTAGGAAGGTCTGTCAGAAACCTTCTCTCTGTGCTTTACAATCCCACAAACAAATTCAGCTGAGTGTTGATGAGGTTCTGCTGGCAAAAATGCTCAGGGAAAGTAGGAACTTTTCGTTGTTTCCCAGTCAGAATACACTTCATCCCTCCATGTGAAGACAGATCTAGATGGCTGCCTTATAAAAGATCCCTAATAATTAAATTATTAAATTTAAATAAGAATGATTTAATGGGTTTATTATTTTGGACCCCAGCAACTATCCTAATAAAGGTACTAACAGCAGGTATTTACTATGGTTGGGAGATTACAACCACAAAAATGGGCTTTGCATCATTCTGAAGAGGATAGAAGTGAGATTTGCTGTACTTTAGCTCTATTTTTCCCCCTTTTACACTGATGACTGAAGTTCAGCTCTCAGTTGTTGTGTAAATTTAATTTATATACATGTTTAAGGATCTTTTTCTGTTAAACTCTAATCCCTTGATCCTCAAATTAGGAAAATTAGGGAAAGTGAGAGGGAAATAGATTGGTGGAGTTCCACCCTTCCATCCTTGAGGGAAGCCTGCCTGGAGTCTGAGGACTCCCATGCCTCCCACTGTCAGTCAATAGGAAGACACCTGGTGGATGAAGGGGAGTGGAAATGGGTTCCTACTCAGGGAATAATAAAAATTCCTCCCAACCCCCATCATCTATCCAGGTGCCACTTCAGAATAGGTATGAGGCCCTGGATCTAGAGGGTCAGCCGGACGATGCAGAAGGAAATGATCTGCCCAGTGGGCCTCCCAATTACGCTTCATCTGTCAGACGGATCACCACCTCTAACATTAAAAAGAAAAGAAGGGTAGTCAGACTCCCTTCTGAGAGGAACTGGACCCATCCCACAGAGAGGTCTGCTGCCTCCCTGGGGCTCAGGTACGGGATATTACTGAGAGGCTCCCTGGGCTGATTCAGCCCACTGATTATTACCCACTGTTGATATTCCAGGTTGGCAGTGATGAGATTGAAAAGAGAAGTGTTAGGGCAATAAAAGGGACTTTAGGGCTCTGAGTCAAGTGGTTGATAGGGCAGGAACACAGATAGTGTCCCTTTGGTGGCAGGGACGAATGACAAAAGGAATACAGGAGCCCACGTTATCAACAAGTGGCTCAAGGGTTGGTGTCATCAGCAGAATTTTGGGTTCTTTGATCATGGGACAACTTTTACGGCACCTGGCCTGCTGGAACCAGATGGGCTCCATCTCTCTGCTAAGGGCAGAAGGTTTTTAGCCCATGAAATGGCAGAACTCATTGGGAGGGCTTTAAACTAGGTTTGAAGGGGGAAGGGGATGCAGCTGGCCTCTCTGGAAGCAGGCCCAAGGCAAGTAAGCCAGAGTCAGGGGTGAAATCAGCAGCCCAGCTGAAGGGCATGTGCACTTGCATGCACAGCATGGGTAACAAACAAGAGGAGCTGGAAGCCATGGTACAACAGCAAAGCTATGATGTAGTCGCCATCACAGAAACACGGTGGGATAAATCACATAGCTGGAGCACTGCACTGGATGGCTACAAGCTCTTCAGAAGAGACAGGAAAGGAAGAAGAGGTGGTGGGGTGGCAATTTATATTAGGGAGGCTTTTGATGCCATGGACATTGAAACTAATGATGATAAAGTTGAGTGCCTATGAGTAAGGATTAATGGGGAGGCCAACAAGGCTGACGTCCTGCTGGGAGTCTGTTATGGACCACCCAGTTAGGAAGAAGAGGTGGACATCTTACTCCACGAGCAGCTAAAGGATGTTTCAGGATCACCAGCCCTTGTTCTTGTAGGTGACTTGAACCTACCAGGCATCTGCTGGGAACCTAATACAGCAGAAAGGAGGCAGTCCAGGAAGTTCTGAGTGTGTGGAGGACAACTTTTTGTCACAGCTGGTGAGTGAGCCCCCCAGGGAAGGGACTATGCTAGACCTGCTGTTTGCAAATAGAGATGGTCTGGTGAGAGATGTGGTGGTTGAAGCTGTCTGGGGCATAGTGATCATGAAATTATAGGGTTCTTGATATTTGGTGAAATCAGGAGGAACATCAGTAAAACTTTTACATTGGACTTCCGGAGGGCAGACTTTGACCTATTTAGGAGACTTATTCAGAGAGTTCCTTGGAAAGCAGCCCTTAAATTAAGGGAGTCCAGGAAATGTGGGCTTGCTTCAAAACAGAGATCTTGAGGGCACAGGAACGGACTGTCCCTGTGTGCTAAAAGATGAATCAATGAGGCAAACGTCCAGCCTGGATGGGCAAGGAGGTTTTGAGGGAACTTAGGAATAAAAAGAGGATGTATCATCTTTGGAGGGAGGGTCTGGTCTCTCAGGAAGTATTTAAGGGGGTTGCTAGGGCATGTAGGAAAAAAATTAGAGAGGCCAAAGCTCAGCTATAACTGAACTTGGCAACTCTTGTTAATGATAATAAAAAATGTTTTTACAAATATATTAATGGCAAAAGGAAGGGTAAGGACAACCTCTGTTCTCTACTGGATGCGGGAGGGAACTTAGTAACTACAGATGGGGAGAAGGCGGAAGTGCCTTCTTTTCCTCAGTCTTTATTGGGAAGATGGTTTTTCCTCAGGACAACTCCTGGGTTGGCAGATGGTGTTAGGGAGCAGAATAGTCCCCCTGTTATCCAGGAGGAGGCAGTCAGAGAACTGCTGAGCTGCCTGAATGTTCATAAATCTATGGGACCAGATGGGATCCATCCCAGGGTGATGAGGGAGCTGGCAGATGAGCTTGCAAAGCCACTCACCATCATTTATCAACAGTCCTGTCTCACTGGTGGGGTTCCAGATGACTGGAAGCTGGCCAATGTGACACCCATTCATAAAGGGGGAAGGAAGGAGGATCCTGGTAATTACAGGCCAGTTAATTTGACCTCAGTACCTGGCAAGGTAATTGAGTAATTTATGTTGAGTGCTATTATGCAGCACCTACAGGATGGCTGGGGGATTAGACCCAGCCAGCATGGGTTTAGGAGGGTAGGTCGTGTTTGACCAATCTGATCTCCTTCTATGACCAAGTGACCCACCTGTTGGATGCAGGAAAGACTGTGGATGTTGTCTATTTGGACTTCAGCAAAGCCTTTGACACTGTCTCCGACAGCACACTCCTGGAAAAGCTGGCAGCCCACGGCTTGGACAGGAGCACTCCTTGCTGGGTTAAGAACAGGTTGGATGGCTGGGCCCAGAGAGTGGTGGTGAATGGTGCTGCATCCAGCTGGTGGCCAGTCACCAATGGTGTCCCTCAGGGATCTGTGCTGGGGCCAGTTCTGTTCAATGTTTTTATTGACTACATGGATGAGGGCATTGAGTCTTTCATTAGTAAATTTGCAGATGACACTTAGCTGTGTCGATGCGTTGGAAGGCAGGAGAGCTCTGCAGATAGATCTGGAAAGGCTGGATGGATGGGCAGAGTCCAGTAGGATGAAGTTTAGCAAGTCCAAGGGACGAATCCTGCATTTTGGCCACAATAACCCCCTGCAATGTTATAGCCTGAGGGTGGTGTGGTTGGACAATGCCCAGGCAGAAAGGGACCTGGGGGTACTGGTCGACAGCCGACTGAACATGAGCCAGCAGTGTGCCCAGGTGGCCAAGAAGGCCAACGGCATCCTGGCCTGTATCAGGAAAGGTGTCACCAGCAGGAGCAGGGAAGTCATTCTTCCCCTGTACTCGGCACTGGTGAGGCCACACCTCGAGTGCTGTGTCCAGGGCCCCACAGTTCAGGAAGGACGTTGAGACACTTGAATGTGTCCAGAGGAGGGGCCTGGAACACAAGCCCTCTGAGGAACAGCTGAGGGAGCTGGGGTTTTTAGCCTGGAGAAAAGGAGACTCGGAGGTGACTTTATCACTCTCTACAACTACCTGAAAGGTGGCTGTAGTCAGCTGAGGGTTGGTCTCTCTCCAGGCAACAACTGACAGAATGAGAGGACACAGTCTTAAGCTGTGCCATGGGAAATATAGGTTGGATATTAGGAAAAAGTTTTTCACGGAAAGAGTGGTGAAGTACTGGACTTGTCTACCCAGGGAGATGGTGGAACCACCATCCCTGGATGTGCTTAAAAAAATGTGGCACTCAGTGCCATGGTTTATTAGGGCATGGGCTGGACTCAATGATCTTAGTGGTCTCTTCCAACGTGGTGATTCTGTGAAAGCACTGAACTGTGATCTCTTGTCCTCAAATCATTAAACTAGCTGGGCCACTCAGACTCTTTCTGCTAACACAAACAGGTAAGGCATCAGTAGCACCCAGTCCCCTTGTTTCACAGGCTCTTCTACCCAGCTGCCGTGCATGTGAGTGCCTGTGAGCTCTTATTAGTCCACGCTGAAGATGTTGACCATATTTCCCAAGATAGAAATAGTCTCTGTTCCTGTTTCCACATTGCAAATTCAGAAAACAGTAAGATGCTTTATATTTGAGTTGTTGCCAACTGTTACCAGTAAACTGTTTCTTCCCATTTATTCTGTATTCATACTTAAGAAATTAAGAAGCCTCTCCTTTGTGTAATGGAAACAAAAACCAATACTTGATGCACATTCGTATTTCTTCACATTGCTTCCCAAACATCAGAGACACTTGTATAAATTGGCCAAAACAACCCCAAAAAAGAGGCATAAAGGTAAAAAAGCCCCAAAACACCAAATATAAACCACAACACAGAAAAATGACACATAAGTTTTATGTAAAATGTTTGGGAGTGTTAATCTGGTAAAATGCCAAGTGGTGAGACATTCTCCAGTACCTAAATCTATGATTTACTTAAATATCATTTACTGAAATGATTAATTCCACCACGTGGTCACCATAAATTTTAATTTCTGCTGTATCATTCCTTGCCTATTAGGCACTGGAATGATACAGTCATTCAGGACAGATACACAGTTCTAACCTAGAGTTTTACTGTGCTGAAATGCATGTACAATTTCTTAAGCTTGCAGTGTTATGGAAGCCCAAAGAAACAGTTTCCTTCATTTTTATTTTTTTAAAAGATTGTGTATTACAAGTAATTAAAAAAAAAAACAAACTTTTTACAGCACCTGTGACAGTGGGAAGTCCTGTGATTCATAACTGGCTATTAAAAAATTTGCAGCACAATATGAAGGATTTAAAACAAGAACGAGGAGACAGAAGGAAAAGATTGTTTCATTTATAAATGCTGTGCTTGAAATGTGGGGTTTGAGCTTGATCCTTTTTTTTCAAGGGTAGTGATAGATCTTTCAGGAAAGTCTTGTTTTGCATTTCATATAAGTTGTATTTGAGGATGGTGAAATTCCTACTGATGGTGAGCCATCTGCTGCTTAACATCTGGGAATCCTAAAACGTCAGGACACTGCGGATACTGCGATATAAAATGACAAGTTAGTGACTAGGAAATCCCCATGGCTAACATCAGCAGAACACTGCTGTTTTTTCTGATAAGCTGGGCTATTGCTGCCAAACAGGGTACTCCCTCCCTGCCTGCCCCCTGCCCCAGCTTGCAGCATAGCTACAGAGCAGATGTGCAAACTTTGGTGCAGATGTAGAGAACAAAATTCACAGAAGACTGCAAAGCCTTCTCTGATGAAGCCCAGGGCTCCTGGTAATTAATTACCAGCTACAGCCTGAGAAGTTCCTCAGAGAGGGGCTTAGACTTATCTTTCCAGTTACAGAAAGGTACAGCTTATTCTGCACTGCAACACTGAAGTATTATACTCCATAAAAATGATCAGCTGCAACATGCCTCCATCTTCAGGCTGACTGTAAGTAACCTAGCAAAGCTGATGGCATCTCTGTCCTCACCACTTTCCCATTTGTTATACCAAGAACTAAAACTAAAATTTATAGTCTAAAATAATGTAAAATAAGGACAGTCAGAAAATGAAGTGTGTGCTGCATCGTTAGAACCTGAGAACAAATCTCAGGGCCTGAAATTCTTCTGTTACTTGCTTTTTATATTCAGAGCAAGTAACACCTAAAATTCTTGGAATATGATGTAGCACACTACAGCTTGGCACTCCCATGCTCCCTTGGTTGTGTGCTTTTTTCCCAATGGGTACTGGGAAGGGACTTCCTCAATTGTGTTGTCTTTTCTCCCTTTGTCAGCCAATGTCTTTGCTCCAACTAGAGTCTGAAAGTTCCTCTGCAAGGAAAGTTTCTCTGCAAGGGCCCACTGCATTTCAAAAGCTGAAGGTTTGCTGTCTTTATTACTACAGCTGCAACCCATGGGAATACACTGGGAGGGATTAAAGGGCATGGTGGGCTGCCTTCCCCATTTTCTACCAGAAGTCAGACTTTGTCTTACCATACATCTCCTTTAGGTTATTTATACAGAACCTTTCAATGAAACAATGTTTACCTCTTTCCTGTCCTTAGAAGATCAAATCCTTCATTGATCTTTGTCCAAGGAAGTGTGTGGGTTATTAATGGATCCAGAACAAACTTTTTCTTCATGTAGTCAGCAACCAGTTTAGGAACTGCATCTTTACTCTTCCAGCCTGAAAAAACCCCACAGACAATGCATAAAACCCAGGGCAGCTTAAATTTTTAGATAAACTTTCTATAGCAGAGTAACAGGGTGAAGAGTTGCAGCATGGCTGTACCTTTGTAACACAGGGTGCCAGCAGGAAACACATGGGACAAAGTGCAGCTATTCCACATATCACAGACCCAGCAGAAGACCAGTACAAATCTCAGTCTTTATAGAATCCAAACTTTCCCCCACATTAAATACTGTTTCAACTTAATCACATTTCATACAAAAGCCAGAATGCTGACATCCATGTTGGTAAGTGGAAACTTGATTGTCTTCTCAAACCTGGGGACTGGGTGGTGGATGTGTTCCTCTTCCTCCAAAGAGTAGTATACCCTTCCAGAGGAACCTGATCTGCTTCCACTATTTTATTCTGGTTTCTTCTGAATACATGAGAGGAACTGGTTATGAGTGAGAAAACCTGTTGCTGGAAACAAGTTTTCTGTGGCCATCAGCTTTGTGTTGAGTGAGTGAGGGACTGCTGGGAAAGCTCCAAAAAGAGAAGGAATGGGAAGGGACTGTCGTCAGCTGGCCAGGGGCTAAGCTGGGGTCTGACCTATGTGGAAATCAGCTGGGTATAACCCCTGATGTCCTTTACAGTCCTGACTCTCCATCTCTCCCACTGTCTTGTCTCTCTTCCTCTCATTCTCCTTTTTGCACTTGCTCTTCTTCTCCCCTCCCTCTGCCCTCTCTCCTTCTTTATGGTTTTATCTTTTTTCTCCCTTTATCTTCTATGCTTTAACTCCTCTTAGCTCTCTCCTTACCTTATTTCCTCCTCTTTATTTTTATCTCTTCTCCTCCTTCCCCTCCCCTCCCCCTCCTTTTCTTTTTCTCTTTTGCCTCTCTTCCTTTTTTCTCATTTTCCCCTCTTCTTTCCTCCCTATTTTTCTCTATTTTCTGTCTTTTTATGTATTCCTTTCTCTTTGTCTCCTCTTCCCTTTCTTCCCCCTCCCTCCCTTTCTGGTTTTTTCCTTCCTTTTCTTGCCATTAACCAACAGTTCCCATAATTAATTCCCTTTGAACTTCTTTGTCAGCAAAATAGCCATCAATATTACTTCCAATACGACAGCGTAAGCAATGAATTTGATATATCCTATTTCATTCAAGATTATTTACAAATTTCCCAAGCCAGTTAAATCACATCTTTCCAAGTCCTTACCTCCAAAGACAGAGCCTTTCCAGCTGCGACCAGTGAAGAGGAGCATGGGATCAAAAGTGACCATTTGTTTTGCAGGGGGCACTCCTACAATCACACTGACTCCGTAGTTATACTGGCAACAGGCCAAGGCTGCAGTCTGCATTAGAATCAGAGGGATACCCAGAATCAGGCAAGATTTGTCCTTGGGGCACAGAAGTTTGAACTCCATCTCCTCCTCTCAGGACTCTGCTTGCAATTCATTTTTTGTAACCACAAAATTCATTTTTTGAAACCACATAAAAAAATGTCCATTGTATCTGCTCACACCACTGTATCTGCTTTCATTGGTTAGGTATGTCCTGGCTTTGCTCTCCTCCCCCATTTTGTCTAAGCCATTAGTGATAAGCCACTGTTGGAGAGCAGATAATGGGCTATGTGAAATGTAGCAACCGTGGTTAGGCCAGGGCACTACCGTGACGTTCCCATTCCTAAATTTCTGAACACGCTTCTGTCCCTGCACTCAGTGGCCAATAGCTGGACTTAGCAGGTTTGAAGTTAGCTCCACCAGCGGCTCCCAGCTCCTCGTCCTTGGTGCTTGGTGGCTTGGTGAAGAGCGTGCTAACGAGCTCATGCCTTGTGTCACCCCATCTTTTGGTTGCATACCATGGTATCCATACGGCCGATGACCTCGAAGGAATAGTCCACGCCCTGCCCGGTCATTTCCATCAACACCTCATGGATGGGCTTATTGAAATCTTTAGGGTTGATGCAGTCAGTGGCTCCCAGCTCCTTGGCCTTGGCAAACTTGTCGCTATTGATGTCCACAGCAATGATGCGGGAAGCTCCAGCCACCTTGCAGCCTATGACAACAGAGAGGCCAACTCCTCCGAGGCCGAAGACGGCACAGGTGGAGCCTGGTTCCACCTATAATAATAACCACATAAGCATGGCATATGGTTACAGGCTAGGGAAAGTACCATGCATTTCCTCATTATCAACATGATTTCACTTAAGCCACTTCTTGCAATTTAGAGATTACCAGCTGAGAAGGAATTTGCACCTGCTAGTGCAGTAGCCAGGTATACTGTTACAATGCTACATGTGACTAAGAGAAATTGTCCCTAAAATACATTTCTGAGACCAGGTTTTCATTGTATGTCTCAGCTTCAGGTTTAGACACACCTTTTTTTTACATGACACTTTATAGTCCAGTGGTGTTAAGACCTGTAATGTCACTCCACTGTAGACAGTGCCAGCTCTAAAAGTCACATTCATGAATTGCTACAAATTGAGTGTTGCATGTATAGGCTTCTGTGTATTCCTAGATTTCAGTTATAATGAACTCTGTTGTAACATTTTTCTAGGGGTGATAAAGCTATGAGGGAAAACTTTATAGATGGTAGTAGGTAATTTTACTGGATTTTGAACTGAAGACTTCTGAGTACCCTAGAGGCAGAATCTGAAGTAGGCAAAGAACTAGTATCTTCTTTCCACACTGAACTAAACAGAGTCTATACTTCTTGGCTGCCATGCTGATGATCCACTTGCAGGCCACACAATCTTGAACAGACCCCATAAAATATCAGAAACACCCACCACAATATTTACCTTGGCAGTCTGCAGAGCAGCCCCATAACCAGTTGAAAATCCACAGCCAATAAGACAAACTTTGTCCAGAGGAGCAGCAGAATCGATTTTGGCCACAGCAGATTCATGCACTACTGTGTATTCAGTGAAGGTACTTGTGCCAAGAAAATGGTGAACTGCTTTTCCTTTGCAGGTGAATCTAGTGGTACCATCAGGCATTAATCCTGCACTTGTACCAAGGCTGTTTGAAAGGCAACCAGAAATAACAGCAAGTGAAATTTGTTGTGTGTAATCAGTTTTGTATAAAGTAAAATCTAATCAGGGTTGTAAGTAATCCAGGAAAACTCACTCGGTTTTACTGCACAGGTTACCCTTGGTGTTTAAGCAACTCTTGCACTCCCCACACTGTGGAACAAAGAGTGGAATAACCTTGTCTCCTAGAAATAAAAGAGTAATGACAGAGGATTAAAAAAGGCAAACAAGAAGCATGCAGGTAAAAACATGAACATGTATTTAATCTCCAGGCACATGTACACTAGGAGTGCAGTGATGGTTTTATTTCCCTCTGCTGCAATGAACTATTTCTGTATTTTATATAAAGGATGTAATTCGGGCAAAGTTATGACAAGTAATTTTGATATGCAAAATTCTCAGTGTCTTTCCACAGAACTGAGTCAGACCTATGTCAAAACCATGTTATCTACTGACACTTCTGAAGTACTCAGCAGTTTATTGCATCTGCTGAGTAAAAAGATGGTAGTCATATACCTTCTTTTAGTAAAGAAATTGAGATAAAAATTGACATCCACTAGAACAGCAGATTGGAGTGCCAAGATAACAGAGCTGTAAACTGTGCATGCAAAGAATGGGGAATTAAGCATTAATTTGCCAGTCCTTTTGAGCATCTTTGCTATACAGCAGTCCCCTTACTGTTGCTCTGAGTAAAGGTAGGTAAAATACTTGTCTGAGAAGCAGTGGCACACACAAGCTAAGCAAACATCTCTAATTCTTTTGCACAATTAACAAAGTAACACATAGCTTCCCAGTGCAATTTTTTACCCCTATGCGATTTCCACAGCAATGATATATGGTAAATACCTAATAATCTCTGAACAGGTATTTCCTAATACAGATCAGTTTATGATTTGTCATTTTTAAAATGTGGCTAATCCTTGACATGTTGAAAGTCAAGGGAAATTTTTGATTTCCACTAAAAAATGAAAAATGCCTACAGAACATGAAATGCCCCCAGTACCTCAACCCTGAGTTAACTGGGAACTGTGACATGGGCTTAGTAATCATTTTGCTAAAGAACTGTTGCACAAGTTGAAGCCTTTTTTCAGAACTTGGAGGTGTAAATTAGGCAACATTTGAGAAATGTGATTTTGTGCATGTGTGCGTTCAGGCCTGCTATTTCAGCTCACCTGGAAATGGGGCAGCTAGAACTAGACAACAGACAGATTTATGAGCCCAGACATAAGAGAAAAAGCAGCTAGAGCTATCACTGAAATTTGCAATATGCATTTTTTTTTTTTTTTGAGTTAAAGCAGAAATCTGTAATAAAAATTTTTCTTATGCATACCAGTCTGCTTTGGACAGACTACATATCTGTCAGTATGAACAAAGAGACTGGAAGTACAGAGGTGTTAAAAGTGAACTACTCAGGTATCGTAACAGACTGCCTGGAAACTGAGAGATTCTGTGTAGATTTTTTTTCACTGCATATTTTCTCTTAATAATTTAGCCCTTGTTAGAGTTTTTTCAGTCTATAAAAGTGTACAGGAATCCCATCTCATCTTGCAGCAGTTGGCTGAAAATTGTCATCTTTCACTGACTATTTATGCACTGGTCCAGATGAGCATCCTCAGAGCAACTCGGCCCTTGGGGAGCAGTGCTGCCTCAACTGCACTGGTGCTGCCCACATGCAAAGCCTGCAGCAGGGTGCACCCCTGTTTTGCCCTGGTGCTTTTAAAGTGAAGCAAGACCTAAGTTCTGGTCTACTGAAGTCAGTGGATTTTTTAGGTGTTAAGAGGATTAAAAGAAGGTGCTTTATTGTGTAGTGCTTTCCTTTGCCTTATTCTTGAGAAAGGTGATCTGTATAAACTGTGTTCAAAGAACCTACAGCTAATGCCTGATTTCATACAAACAACAGCAAAGACTCAACATTCTTAGTCCCATGACACAAAAAGCATTATGTATATAGAAAGCAGGCTGCAAATGTTTTTGCCAAAGCCAAAAGAAATTGAGTAGAAAATCTGAAAGTAAATCAATATTGGGAACACACTGAGTGTAAACAGCAAGTTTATGTCCTTTGAGGTATCCTTGAAAATATTGAAATTGGAATATTTTCCTGTGCAATAAAAATATTCATGAATGTAATAATCTTTGATTTAAAGAGGAGCCTGGAAACTCAGAACAGGGTTTGTTTCCAGTGCTGTTTCATACCTGGTTTGATCGAAGTCACTCCCTGCCCAACACTCTCCACAACACCAGCTGCTTCATGCCCAAGAATTATTGGAAAAGGCATAACCAGTGTACCAGTTATCACATGGTCATCAGAGCGACAGATCCCAGTGGCCATGATCTGATTTACAGGAAAGACAAGAATATTTCTGCATTTAACTATGTCATGTCATATGCAGAAGTGAAATTATATTCTACATTTGGAGAAGCCACCTGCTTCCCTCCAAAATTCAATATGCACACAATAAATCTACAGGTAAAACAGATTTGGTTGTGTGATTTAAGAATTTTGTGGTATGTATTAGTCTTTCCTCTACATGGCAAAGCTCCTTTGTGAATGTTTGCTATGCAGTACTGAGCTCTACAGGGAGTCTGATGGATTTTCTGTAGAACCAATGTTCTAGCAATACAATTGTGTAGGGAGAACAGAGTAATTTAAATTATTCCTAATATTTATATATAAATGCATAAAAAGAAAAGCATGTAACATTATATAAATGTAAAATTATGTAAATACAAATTAACCATCACATATTATTTATAAACATAGAAACCTTGTGTATATTTTATGTTTATTATATTTAGATTATATGCCAATATATCATAGACATTGTATATAAATTATGTATTATACAATGATTTTTTTATTCTAAATAATTACATAAAATTCTATTATTGCATTATGTATATACTTTAAATATTTGTATATGTTTTGTTAAAAAAATTAGGCTACACACAGTATTTTAGATGACATTTTGCCTTTTCTTGCAGCTAGAACAGCAGTATTTCTTTTGAAACATTCAGGTATGTATTTACAACCTTTATTCTGACAAATGGATTTGTCAACCCCATGAGAGGGTTTTCCTCAAGTGTATAACACCTGAAACTGCTCAAAAAAGGAAGGCAGCTGCTGAACTACACTGAGACCAAAGAGGTACACTGAGGTAAAAGATGAAGCTCCCAGCCCTACTGAGCTATTTCCTAGCACAGGTTCAAACAAGTAAAAAAATGTTCATGCTCCAAACTACAGGAGATTCTGATTCTTGCCTTGTACTGTAACTTTTTCAGCCTGCTAGAAAAACAGATGTCAGTTAATATAAAATCCAGCACTAAAACCTTTTTTTTTTTTAAAAAAAAAAGAACCTCATTATCAAATTTAGGACTTTAAACATGTTACATAGGAGCTCACTGACTAGTAACTACTTACTAGTAGAATGTTTTCTAACTGGGTCTTAAAAGTTTATAGGACTAATTCTGATTAAAAGCAGGACAGAATGCAAGTCATAGGAGTTGTTTTAAATTTTATTTTTAGTACCTTTATGCGAACTTCATGTTCTTTTGGTGGGGCAACTTCCACTTCTTCAATACTGAATGGTTTATTGGCTTCCCACAGCACTGCTGCCTTGCATTTAATAACCTGCAAACAGAGCAAATAAAACAGGAATGGCACTTGCATTTTCGAGTCACCACACACAGAGATTCTTCTGTTTCTGCATGTGAAGCTCCTGTTCGTATTTGTGGAGAAGAGAGGGAAAACTACAGGGAAAAAAACCCAAACAAAACAACAAAAAAGTCAACACCAAAGGTCAGTGTAAGCTTATTTTTTTCCCCCACCAAGATCATGTCTGACTTGGCTCATATTTCTGTCACATCAAGTTCTCAGCTGCATGTATAATAGTCTCCTAGGATAAAAGGATACCTTAACTATTCTCATTGCTCCTTTGCTAACTTCCTTGGTGGATTTCTTTTGCTGTGTTGGATTACTTGTCTATATTTGTATCTTCCTAAAGATGGCACACTAAATGATGTCACTTCTCAGGCTGTGATAAAGTCTGTATTGCCTAGAACTGCCTGTGTTGGGAACTGAAATTCTAAAAATGGAATTCAGAGCCTGGTGCAGATTTATGAACATTCTGGTAGAGCCCAAGTTCAGCCATGAGGTGATGGCTGAAAGGACATCTGTGCAAACTGATGTAACACTCCACAGAGGTAATCTTAAACAGTCCCTTTAGTGCATATTATTCCTGCTAAGGTACCCTCCTTCTCAGAAGGGAAGTTTAACTCAGGTGGGGTTACTACCCAACTATCCAAGACAGCTTTTTTTTTTTTTTTCATCTGTTAGACTAAAGTTTGTCCAGTAAATCTTCAGACTTTGTCCTAGTACTGACAGGCTTTAGGGCTCCTCTGGCCATCTGCCACTGAGAGAAAAATGCCCTCAGAAAAGAGAGGAGCATGGTCCACACCTCATCTCAGGCTCTCAAACAGGTTTCTTCCCTGCAGGCTCAATCCTAGCATATTCAAAAGCAGTGGGACCTCTCTGTCCCAGTAATAGCTGTTCTTCTGTGGAGGTGTTTAAAGATCTCATCCTAGTTCTTTTAAACAGCCCCAGGCCCTGAAATATGATTTTCCTGGGTGACACACTATTAAGTCCTCAGTCACTCTGTTAAGTGTATTGACTGCAAATGTTCAGGTGAAGGAATCTTGAGAAGGAAATGGAGGGGAATCAAGTCCATGATGCAAGAAGTTTAGCATATGCAAATTTATCCAGTGTGACTGGGACAACTTAACATCGGTGTGCTGCAAAATTCGCAGGGGAAAACAACAAACAAACAAATTTTTAGTCTCAAAGCTTTTGAAGTAGTAGAAATAATGTCTGATTATTCACAAACTGAAAACTGGTAACAAAGGAAATAATTACTAGGAAACACTAAACATTAAATAAAATAGCGGACTTTCAGCATCTAGACACAGTGTGGGATGGGGAGACTGTATGACATAGTATTCCGTATCATCTGCCCTATGCCAGACATGAATGCTGTGCCTTCCTGTGTCTTTAAGCTGTTTCTCAGGAGAGGCGGGAGAGAAGCCAGGCGAATTTTTCAGAGCAGTTTTTGCTCAAGGACACACACACTCCCCTGCGTTCCTGCTGCTAGAGAGCCAAGGAAAGCACCTTCCTGCTTTTTTCCCAGCAATCAGCTCCTTTTCTTGGGAGAGAGTTAAAACTCTTTGCTTTTTAGCTAGCTTCCTAGCTGATGCAAGAACTTTTCTTGGGATTGTTCTGCTCCGGTCTGGAACAACATCACTGGGAGACCCCACAGTGGCCCAGAGGGACCCATGCCGAACCCCAGCTTCAGAGAGGACAGAGCCACATCCACAGAAAGGACTCTGAAATCTACCCAGGTTTCTTCTCCACAGTCAGAGGTTTTTATTATTTAACATTATTCATTCTTTTCCATGCCTGCGTGCACCGTGCTTGTTAAATAAATAGGGTTTTTTTCACTTTCCTCCGAGGAATTTTTTTTTCCCAAACCTGGTGAGGGAGGGGCTGCTGAAATCTGCTTTCTATTAGAGGATATGTTCATTTCAGACATTTTCCTCGAAATTTGAAAAAAATTGCCTCAAGGGATATTTGCACTAAGTTTAAATTTAATTTTTACATGCAAGTGTGATTTGTGAAAAATTCACATGTGTGGTCAAAGGTTACATTTCAAAGGGCACCATTTTCCAGGACATGTACTTTTTTTTTCAAAAAAAGGCAGTTTATGTATTTATACTGAATCCCACATAGCTCAGTGATGATTTTATGACTTGCACATGCAAAGCACATGTAGTGTTTCTAAGGACAAAGGTAGCCAAAGGTGGATGGCTGAGAACAAACAAATCTCTCCTAGAATTCGACATTGGTTGACTATGTATTGTTCTGACCATTTACTGACTGTGAGCTTTTACAGATTGCAGCAGGATCCCACAGATGCAGCAACAGCACACTATCACCCAGTTCATCTGCTAAGACAAGCAGTGGCTTAACAGTTTTTTACTCTGCTCACATGTTCTACCAGCCACGCAAGTTACTGTGGTGGAGGAGGGCAGGTGTAGAAACACACCCTTGTACAGGACACAAGGACTATGTTGCCTGGTTACATAAATTGCACTGTAACAGCCATGTTATTCCAAGATAAACACAGTGAAATCAAGGCAGTTAAGTTACATCACAACACTTCATTTACCATGCTACATTCGGTGCTGAGTAGAGGACTGAACTTGGCAAATTTACCTACAAGTGAGCTACAGTTAATTTTGCACTTGCAGTAATTCAAAGAGAGCATTTTTTTTCCTGTCTGTTGTTCTGTTTGGTTTTACAATAGTGAAGACAGCTGGCAGCAAATGATCCTGGTACTTTCTTAAGGTACGTTCTGGCAAGGTACATGCCTTCAGTACTTCAAGGTACATGCTTTTCCAGTTCTAGTTTTTTGTCCCTTAACCCCTCTTGAAGGTCCCTGGGTATATGTTAGCATCTCTCCAGCAGTGCAAGAAAGAACATGTATTGGTATTAACCTCCATCTCTCTTGTCATCTAATTTCTAGCAAAGATGTAACTACTCTCTTCTGGTCTTTGTTAACTAAAGTTTGAGACTTGTTATATGCATATTCAAATGTAATGACTGTCCTAACATCAGCACAATTCACACTAAAATTTAACACAATATTAGCTATATATATTTTTTTTTTAGAAAAATGAGCTAATATTAATTATAAATAGACTAAAAATAGTTTAAACTACTGTAGAATCTTAGAATGGAAACTGGTAGAGCAGATAAATACATCTAAACACTTAGTACATTCTATCATATTTTAAACTATCCAATCGGAGATTAAAAATAATTCGCTAACCCAGAGGGGATGCTATTCTGGTGCTGTTATCTTGTCTTGCTTCAAATAAACTATTGCCTTGAAGAGTTAACAACCATTTCCTTGGAAAGTAGAGCAGCCTGCAAATAAAGGCAGCTCTTCTGTACCAGCTTCATCCTAAACTCTAACCTGTGCTATACCACCAGGATTTACAGTGTCCCCAGAAAGAATTCACATTCAAAAATGCATTACTCAGCTGCAGCAAAGAAACTTTCCTAATACAAGCTGTTGCTTACTTTGCCTGCTGTGCTCATGTTGACCGGTGTGCCTGTTTCGAATCTTGTCACTGCTGGTTTCTTGCACCAAGAAGTCAGCCAACTCCAGAGCAGCTGGGTTGCTGGTACCACAAGTCCTCTCCAGTACACTGGGAGCTGGTTGTGTGAAGCTCCTGCACATGGACTGCTCTGATCTTGGCTAAAGCCAAGCCAAGCCTCCCAGCTCAAGAGTCCCACCCCTTAATCAGAAAAAGTGCTAGAATCAGAGTATATCACTCATCTGATGAAACCTCACTCTTTCAGTGCTTCTGTCTTCTTGATTCCTTTGTCATGTTCTTTCCTACCCTTTTTTGCAACCCACCTGTGGTTGCCCTCAATATCATGGGACAAAAGCAACAGCCCTGGCTGGAAGCTGTTTCCCTTCTTCCATCTCCCTGGGAGCTGCTCTCCAAACACACTGCTCTCAGTGGCACTGTAGGTGCAAAGAGGAAAGGGGAGAGTGGTTCTTGGATTCACAGCAGCAGGGACACAGTGAGAACATGAAGGCTTTGCTTATGAACTCTGGTGACACTTATAACAGCCCAGCTCATGTATTAAACCATGGGATTGTGCAGGCTGCTTCAGAAACATACACTGACTGTGCAGCAGCAGCTGTACCTTCTCCTGTGTTCTTGGTTTTACAGCCTGGCTACTCATTAATCTGTTGGAATGGCTGTCACTTCACTGTGCCCAAGGACAACGTGCCAATCATGCTGCTGGGAAAACAAAGATCAGTAAGTGAGAAGTGCTGCAACAGAATGTGTTTCTTACTGTGTGCAACACCCTGCTTGATCTGTGATTGCCTGGCCCATTGGTTCCATCAACACCTGCCAGTGCAGCCCCCATCACTGGCCACACGCCCACACATTTGCCCTCTCCTGGCACTACATGCTGCTGCAAGGGATTGAGGGAAGGTCAACACTGCCTTTCCTGGGGACTTCAAGCCTCATCTCTTTTTAGATTACACCCAGCATTCTGAAATCAAGATTTTTCCTTCAGAAACAAGTAACAAAGAGACAAAATGCTGCATATAATCTGACTAGTAATTACTAAGTACAGCACTTTTTCATGTTTACCCCTATGACTGTAATTAGTTCCAGAAGAAATTCTTCTCTTCCCTACTCACGCTGACTGCACTATTTCTGATCAAGGCCAGGATGCCATTTGCCTTCTTGGCCACCTGAGCATGCTCTGGCTCATGTCCAGCCAGTGTTGACCAGCAACCCCAGGTCCTTTTCCTCCAGTCAGCTTTTCGTGTAGTGCCTGGGGTTGTTACCGAGGGCAGGATTTGGCACCTGGCCTTGTTGAACTTCTGTGCCAGTTTTGGCTGGGGCAGAGTTAGCTTTCTTCACAGTTGCTGGTTGGAGACTGGGTTTTAGATTTGTGCTGAACACAGGACTGATAATGTAGAGATGTTTTTGTTACTGCTGAGCATGGTTTACAGAGCCAACACCTTTTCTGCATTTCATACAGCCACACTGGTGAGGAAATTGGGGGTGCCTGGGAGTTTGGGAGGAGACACAGCCTGGACAAGTCACCCAAACTGACCAAAGTGCTATTCCAGGCAGGCCACATGACAGCATGCTCAGCATACAAAGTGGGGGAAGAAGGAGGAAGGTGTGGACATTTGGAGTGATGGCGTTTGTCTTCCCAAGTCACCATTACACATGATGGGGCCCTGCTCCTGTTAATGTATTTATAGAAACATTTTTTATTGTTTAATGGCAGTAACCAGATGAAATTCTAGTTGGGCTTCGGCCCTTCTAATTTTCTCCCTGAAAAATCTCAAAATATCCTTGTAATCCTCCTGAGCTTCCAGCCCTTTCTTCCAAAGGCCATAAACTCTCCTTTTTCTCCTGAGTTCCAGCCAAAGCTTTCTATTCCTCTCAGGAGGTCAGACCTAGTGATTTGCACTTCCTAGAATAACTTGTATCAGAATGAAGTATTTCCGGTCCACTCTATCCCTTGATATTTGTCTTTCTCCTTTCTTTTGTACTTGATGATTTTAGAGTTCTTTTCCAACCTTAATGATTCTATGATTCTTCTAAAGTTGCCATCCCTTTCCTTAGTGGTTTATTTGTCATATCCCTTTATGTTTCCTTTCCCCACAAAACTTTCCGCATATCTTTACCTATATGCATATCGAGGCCATGACTTTTCTCCTTTTTTTCTTTCTTTTTTTTTTCAGAAAATGGAGCTGAGGCTATCTGGAAACCATGTCCTTTGGCCCGAGTAAGTGCCTTCAACTGAGAACACTGGATCAGACAGTGGATCCTGTCTGCAGCCTGTGCAGGGATAGGTATCATGGTCTTTAGGCAGAAGGTGACAACAAAAGAGACTGCACATGGTTTCAGTGAAGCACAAATGTACTTGCATAACCATGTTGCAGAAGCTGCTTTATTTGCCTTGCTCTGCTGGATTCCTAAAGATAAGTGAGGGCGAGGCTCCAGCTCAGGGCATACAGTGGCCCTGGCATGCAGGGAAACCACAGTGCCGCCCCGTTACAACTTGCTTGCACAGGCCCCCTGGCTCAACACTTTGCCAGAAAACATTTAGTTGATCCCTAAACCTCTCCACTTTTAGGGCTGTTCACTATGAAAAGAATTTTTCTTTATGTTTATCTACATGTTGTATTCCTTCTTATGCAATTAAAATCTCTTCTTTCTGGTGACCAGTGACATGACCCAAGGGGATGGCATGAAGGTGTGTCAGGGGAAGTTTAGGTTGGGTGTTAGAAGGTTTTTCACCCAAAGGGTGTTGAGCACTGGCAGAGAGTCCCCAGGGCAATGGTCACAGCACCAGCCTGGGAGAGTTCAAGAAGGGTTTGGACAACACTCTTAGGCACAGGGTGTGACTCTTGGGGCTGCCCTGGGCAGAGCCAGGAGTTGGACTTCAATGCAGGTCCCTTTCACCTCAGGGTAGCCTGTAATTCTATGGAAATATGATACATAATTCCTTTATTCTTTTTTTTATCTCACTTTGTCCAGCTGAACATGATGCATTAATATCCCCTCTCCAGTGGTTTACTAACCTCAGCAGATTCTAGTGAAATGTGTGTCAGAGGCTGAAGATAAAGAACAGGTTGGAGGTGTCCATGGCTGGTGAGCTTGCACACAAGAGAAGTTAGAAGCAGTGGGCAAAGGCCTGTTCTTGCAGCTCCAGGTTATCTTCACTTGGGGACTGTAACTTGGGCAAATGTTATGAATCATTGGCCATGCTCAGCAGATTGTAGCCATAGCTACCGTTTCTGACTACAGGGCACTTGTAGTGGAAAGTGGTTCTTTACTGCCACTTCACAGGCAGCATAGCCTGCTTCCCACTCCTTACTCCTGCCAGGGCTGAGTGGCCTTGCATTGCTTGCTTTCCTGAAGCAGTGCAGGATGTTAGCTCCAGGTGAAGAGAGCTAGTGCTTTCTAAAACAGCTTTGTTTTAACGGAAAATAAGTTCTGCCCTGGACCTGGCTCTATTTAACAGGGGACTATTTTAATCACAGCTCGAGTGACCTAACTCTTTAGAGAAAAAAAAAAAGCTTTTAAGGGCAGTTATGCATCACAGATTTTACTGACAACTATACATTCTGTTCTACAAATAATAAAATGCATACTATAGCTAAAACATTAGCATTTTTAAAAATAGGTTACTTTTTCCTTATCTACTGCATTGATTTTTAAGCTTAGCAAGCTACATTTCTTTCTTTCAGACAGTGACTTAGCTGTTAAGATAAATAAGCCTTCTGGAGTGTATTTAAATTGAAAATTCAGCATTTCTTCCTACTGTGTGATAGCAGTTTCCAACTTACTCTCTTATGTCACTTCTGAAGAACTTGGTAACACAAAAGCTCTGGGACACAAATGATAGTAGAAGACAGGAAAAGAAAGGCAGCATATCTGAAGTCCCACGCTACACACAGTATAGAAGCTATGACTGCTCCAAACCCTTTGTATTTTTCCACTTTCACACTTAAGGATATCCAAAAGATTAAGTACACAAAACACAAAACCCTCCAAGTGCTTGTTAGTATTGAAGCACAGAGATTGAGCAACAGGTAAGATTCAGAACTAGCTGGCAGAGCAGGCTATGCCCTTGAAAAAGCTTAGGGATCATATCTGAACATTATACAAATGTGCATGACAAGGCAATGGAGCTGAATTAAGCACATATAGGGTGACATCCAGTTTTGTGAGAACATGAACAAAGACATCCAGAAATAAACACCTTTTGAAAATACAGAGGAAATAAATCAACTGCTCATGGGACAATGCCTTACTCATTTTAGAAAGCTGAAGAAAAGCCAAAGGTGGAAGGTGCAAATTAGCAAAACAGTAGTTCTAAAAGTTTGTGGGTTTAGAGGAAGTATTAGAAAAATTTGTAGGGGAAAATAATATCCAAGGAGAGTACTCAATCAAGTATGAACACCCATTTTTAAAATAATGTCTTTTCTTCCTTTTAGGTCTCTGAAAATATCATAGCCAAATGCAGGGATTGAAGAGGCATGGACTTTGCTGGATGTAGCAAGCAAAGCCAGTTTGTTGTACAAGTTACCAGCATTTTATAACTTACTACTTCTGGGCAAATCCATAGGCTCAAACCCCACTGCCCCGTTCCCATAGCAACACCATTGAGTGCTTGCAGACTCCCTCTTGAGACAGGGGGGTCCTGGCTAATCATCCTTTTGTGCCAAAGGCTCAGGTCATGGTGTCCTGTTCATTCTGTGTTGGCCTCTTGTTCTGCCTTGGGCTTTGTTTCGTTTCTGCTTCTTGTTCTTTCCTTGAGTTTTTCTGTCCCACGTATTTCATTGGCACCAAGGCTAGAAGGTCTGCACAACCTTCAGCTTTCATCACTCTCTGGCTCCTGTCAATTCCCCCTCTCTGTTCAGTGATCATTACTTGCTTTACTGATTTATTAATCAATCTCTGAATACATTGAACCAAGCAAGGCAAGCATATCACTATGATTAACAGCACCCCAATATAAACATTCCCATCTTAACTAAATTTTTGATCCATCCAGTGATCCCCCAGTCTTCACAAAAGGCTATTAAAACGATCAGCAATATAAGCTTTTGTCGCTCTCTGGCTCTTGTCAGCCAAACAAGGCAAACAAGAAGGAAAAAAGCACATCTTACACTACTTGAAGTAAAAATGCAGCAAAAGGGAATGAATATGAATCAAACACTTTATTACTTGGCTTTAGTATTGTCAGTAGTAGATGCTGTTGTTCCAGCTAACACAGACACCTTATTGGAAGAGAAACAATGAAGGCACACATTTCAAGGATGGGCCAAAGTTTATTCAGCTTTAGATTTGTAAGCCACTCTGAAGTCCATCTCTGCTTTTCAGAATAACTTATGACAAGAAGAATGTGTGCTGACTCATAGCTTATTTTAAAACCCTCCTGCAGAATAAATGGATACTTTACAATAATGTGAACCAACACCAATAATGATGCAGTGAACCTGTGACCTTCAGTGTGATCTACAGCACAGGCTGAGCAATAAAAAGTTCTGTTTAAATCAAAGAAACACTGGAACTCTTCAAACTTCCCTGACCTTATCCTCAAGCTCTAAGGATTTTAGGAATGCCACATCCTGCACTCCTGCAGCTGGCAGCCACATAGCCCCAAGACAGCCCTGAGCTCATGTGCCTTGTCATGCACACAGGTTTTTGGAATAACCATCAGTATGGGTCCCCTTGGACACTTACACCCCTGTGCAGCATGCTGGCTTGCACTGCAAAACTCACCATCATTGTCAACTTTATGACCAAAAGCCTCTGAGATGGGGCTATTCAGAAAGGCTCTTTTCCACTCAAGCAATTCAGCTGCCCTTCTTGCAGAGTCATGTCTAGAATCAAACACTACTGCTCCATAAGCAAACATAGGGTCAATGAGCATACATTATGGGACATGTGGAAACCAAATAAAGGCAAATTGACCCAAATCCAGGAAATGGACAAGAAGGGAGAAGGTACACTAACCTGCAGCAGTAAAGTGTTTAGAAAGTTGTCACAACGTGGATGCAGACGAACACAGCTTCAGAAATCTGAACCAAGGGGATTAAGGCTCAGTAGGAAGGGAAAAAAACAACATGATTACTTAGAGCATCTTGCTGTGACCTTCCCATTGCATGCAACTAAAAGAAAGTTTGCCCGTTTCAACCAGAAGGTTTGACTTTCTGCTATATCCCCTTCCTATTTTCTGTTTCTTTCTTTTCAGGTTCCTTGAGCCATACCTTCTTTATTGCCTTTTTAATGCTTTACTACACAGGTTTAAAGATCTCTGGACGTATTCTGCTGCCCAACATTCCTGAGCAATAGTTCTGGCAGTAGCTGAAACTTTACAAAGCCTAGCGATGAAAGTCAGAGCTTTCGTAAGCACAGCAATGACGCCTGGTGGTGAAACACAGGGATCCTGCTCTTCCAGATCTTCTGCGCAGCTTCTCTTTTTAAAGTTCTGTTCTTCAACATCATGGTGGCCCAGGAACAAATCACATTGAAGGTCTATAAGTCCTGGTTAGACAAGCATGTCAGAGCTGATCTTCCCTGAGGACAGCACGGTGAAGCAGAGAACTTCCCTGTGTGTTTTTCTAGTTTCATTAACTTTGTATGGCTTAAGCTGGTTCAAAGAAGGATCTTTCTTTAAGAAATATGTATGTACATAAATATTTCTGTTATCAGAAACAAATTCCTTGTCTTTCCTTATTATAAAACAGTACAGTGATTTCTCTCTGCTTCCAGTGTAATGCATTAGTGGGCCATGCCTGAAATATGCAAGTGACCATCTTGAAAATATTGATAACAACAGCCAGGTCTGTAGACTGAAAATTAAGAATAAATGTGCTTTCTTAAGTAGCATGCAACAAGCTAGAACACCCGAGTGCCAAACAGTGCCATAACTTGTATACAGTATGTAAATCCAAAATGAAAAGAAATTTTAAATCCTCATCCTCACAATGAAGAATTTATTCCTAATATCTAATCTAAACCCACCCTCTGTCAGTTAAAAACCACTCTCCCTTATCTTACCTGTCCCTGTAAAAAGTCCCTCTCCAGCTTTCCTGCAGGCCCCCTTCAGGTACTGGAAGGTGCTTTAAGGTCTCCCCAAAGCTTTCTCTTCTTCAGGCTGAACAGCCCCAGCCCTCTCAGCCTATCTGCAGGAGAGGTACTCCAGCACTCTGAGCATCTCCCCTGGAGTGGCTCAAGCAGGTCCATGGGCTTCATGTGTTGTGAGCTCCAGCTCTGGATGCAGCACTGCAGGTGGGATCTCACCAGAGCAGAGCAGGAGGATCACCTCCCCTGAGCTGCTGGCCATGCTTCTTGTGATGGGGGACAAGAAGACTGGGTGGGTGAGACAAGCAACATGTGAACAGGCAGCAGCCACTGAGATCTTGTGGCACTGTGCAGCTGGCATGAGCAGCCTTCGAAGAGCAACATACCAGACCATGTTTTTCTTCTATTTCTCCATAGACAGGTAAGCTTCAGATTTAAACAGCTGAATTTAAAAACATCTGTATGTGTGTGGGTGTGTGTATCTAATTTCACTGGTGAAGCTGTAAGACAGGCTGCGTTTTAAGTTGCACAAAAATTCCATAAGATGCTTTGGAAACCCTTTCAGCATGTCTCTGAAAGTCCCCAGTTTGTCTAAGCCATCTGCTCCTGCACTCTCAAGCCTGAGTAAATGAGGCACATGTATGGTCTTAAGGAAACCTTGGACAGACTGAGGACTCTTAGATCAGGTTTAATAGGTGCTACATGCATTAACATGCAGAATCTCAGCTGTAAAGGAGTAATTCCTTGCAATTTTACATAATTCAGTTAGAGAATCAGTGTAATACATGCTGGGTATACTTATGTTGCCTTTTTTGTTACAGAAATACAACCAGGAATGCTTTTATGAAAAGGCTGATCTAGTTTCTGCAACAAAGCAATTACAGTTGTGAAGTCTTAAAAAAGCCTCCATGGAACGATGGGGCCGGCTCACAGGGCTGAAGTGAAGCCTTACTTCCAGGGCATCCACTCACTACTTTGCCAAAGCACTGAAGTCATTTTGGAATAAGATGAATCAGAACATCCAGCCAAGACTAAGATTATGACTTGTTTTTTTAAAGGAAAAATATTTGACAGACAATACAATACATATAGGACCATGTGATTACACAGGAATACTGAATCTGAGTGACTTGTAAGGAAGAGTTCCTGTCTCCTGGTGTTGTTCTGAGGCTGTGTTGAGAAATTTTGCTAAGAAGATGAAGAAATAATCTAAAGTGATTGTGTCACCTCAGTATGCATCATATGCCAGGCCAAGGCACAAGATTTGCACCTGTGCTAATACCCATCCCACTCAAGCTCAAGTATAAAGCACTGGCTTAACTCCACATTCACACTTCACCTACTGACCCCAGGTAACTACACATGATATATAAATCAGGCAGTTCAGTTGCTTGTGATTGTCTGTTGAGACGCTCAGGAAAATCAGAATTTTTGCTTAGAGTGTTCATGCACACTTTGCAGCAGGCACTAGTGGAACAAGTTTTGGAGACAAAGGAACACTTGTCATTCATTACTTTTAAGAGAACTTTGAGCAGAAATGGAGACAAGAATGTACACATTAAAATAGTAACTATAGATGCTCTTGGCATTCACACCTAACTTGGTATGTATAAAAAAATAATACTAAAAATATTTTAAATTAAACAGCCTCCCTGGGAAAAAAATAAATGCTGTATTTGCCATTAATTTCTTTCTTAAAAAAAAAAAAAAAAGCTATCATATTGAAGTTTCAGGGTAAAAATCTGTATTTAAGTTTGCCCTTCATGTACAGAAACAGCTCTGGGACTATTTAACACTGAGACAGTTCAGAATTACATGGGCAGCAGATGGTCTTTGAAGTGTAACTACTTCATGTCCCAGTTTTATCCCATGAACTGCACGTCTCATCTTTCCCATCATCCGAGTCTGAAGCCTAGCTGCTGTCCGAGTCATTGTCTTCATCTTCTTTTCCAGACAGAGCATGTTTGGACGAATCATTGGCTTCTCCCAAAGGAACAGCCCCTTTCCTCTGTGGCAGGACACTGAAAAAGGCCTCCTTCCAGTCTCTCTTCTCCAGGTATGCAAGGATGATCTCAAACACTGCAACACCAAAAAAGCCCATCAGCTCTGTTACAGGGAGGTAAGTGAATTGCTGATAGCAACACATTCCCAAATCCATCTTTACAGAGGTTTATGTGCATTCTTTTGTGGCACCTTCAGAGCAGAGCTGATGAAGTGCAGGCAGGAACAGACAGGGCAATTCCGCTACTGCTGCAGCCTGAAGCCAAGCCCACTCTGAGTCTCCAGCTGCCTGACAGTAATTCTCTCAGAGACTGAGAGAAAGGTCTCCCCAATACTCCAGTCTCACCAGTGCCTTCTGTACAGGCACCAATGCTTCCACGTTTGACAGGAATCCTGCTGTGGATGCACTTTAACAAAGATTTTTACCCCTCCTATAATTAGCTATAATTAGCTCTTTCTTTCTGTATAAAGCAACAGGTAAAGATTCAATTTTAGAAACATGTAAAATCTTACAAATATATAGGGTTTGATAATTTTTAAGTCCTGTGACATACTATATTGTCTTCCATGCTTAAATAGTCGTTACTATCATGCAAATGCCAGTCTCATTAATCAACAGCACTTTAAGAAAATAAAGTTATCATTAAGCAATGTGTTACATAAAAAAAAATAAACTTGAAATAAAGCAAGGTAAGAGAAACTAAAGAATGTGCAGTGGGGCTCATTGTGGGGAATAAAGACTTCAACACCATGTCAAAAATTTCCATGAAGGCCTGAGTAGGCTCCATTTTGCATGTATTTTTGTTTAATGACACTGAAAGACAGTCTAATGATGAAGCTGAAAGTTTAAAAGGAGCAGATTCAACATTTGGTTGAGCAATTGAATACTTCAATCACAACCAGGAAATCAGGTAAAAATACAGTTATGAAAGCTCAGCAGCTGGAGTACTGCTGATATCAACTGAGGAGAGTCTGCAGGTACTGAGGTAGTTACTGCTGAGCAAAGCTGTCCAGAGAGGTGAAAACATCACAAACATCCTCCCTTGGCATGACATATGTACAATATAATAAAATACAATGTTGGATAGTTTACCACATTTTACTCACTTATATAGTAAGCCTGGAAACAAGACCAGGATGGTAAGAAAGCCACAAGTAATCCTCAGACAAACTAACAGGATACAGCATGCACTTCTAAACAGCTAAGACACCATCATTTACATTTAACCAAATCTATAATATTTAAAGGTCAGGGGAGTTTGTGTATTCTGAAGACAACTAAATTCAAGAAATATAAACATAATAAACCAAAGTTTAGGCATCTGCAGTGCAGAGGGTTTGAACTGTGACTATCACAGGTATAGTCTAAAATAATATAATTATTTTATGATTTAGAACTCACCGTGATTGACAGCTAATACTTTCCGACTGTTCATTTTGACAAAGTTTCCAAGTGGGAGCTGTGCATGACCAATTCCCTGCTCTACAGCTTTTCTGTAAGTAATTCCCTGGGGTAAAGACACCAAAACAAGTGGATTGAGAATCACCATTTCAGATCAGCCCATACAGATTTACTATGAGTATCATTTTCTGGCAGGACGTTCACCTGCCATGATGTCGCTTCAGAAGCTGGTTACAAAAAGAAACTTACCCCGGTTAGACAGTACCTGCCTCAAGGGCTACAACCTCTGGAAAACTCATTGCTTTCTATATATGTCACTCTGTGACCTGTGGTCAAAAGGCCTGTAAATGAAACCTGTTCACACAGCTGCAGCTCTAGAACCGCCAGCCATAGCCTGTTTTAAAGGTCAGCTTATGTTAAAGTACAAAGTTATTCAGGTTGTAGTCACATGGTATTTTTTCAGAGGAAGAGTAAAGGATAAAAAACTCTGGAACACAAGCGACTGCTACCACTACAAGCATTTTTCACATTTCTTCAAAGTTTTTTGGAATTATTTTTTGAAGAAGTTTTCTTGTTATTATTTATGTTAGTTTACACATGAACAGCAATAATGTCAAATAAGGTGCCAAAAAAAGAAGCGCTGCAAAGAAACAGACCCCCAGTTTACCTTGTGGTGATTGTGATCCACCAGTCCTCCAATCACATAGGCTTTCTTCTCATCAAGCTCTCTGAGAACGTCTGGGGAGTCTGAGGTAAGATACACTAGGTCTTCTTTCTTTATTAGCTCACTATAGTGCTCTGTTCTAATTTGGATATCCTCAAAGAAAGGTAGTTAAAAGAAGTTATGTTCGACTGATGAATTGCTGCCCACGCTTTACAGACCCAAGATGGGACTGGCAAAAATAAATCCAATAGTATATGGTCATTCCACATTCCTCTTTCATGTTCAAATATGTAGCACAGGGCAGATTTAATTTTCTGCATAAACAATCCCATTCCTATAGCACTGACTTGTAAAAATCGACAGGAAATATTCTGAAACCCAAAAGAACTTTACAAATATTTAAGTTCTTGGGATTCCCTTCAAATGTTACCGTATTTCTCCTATGGATCCAAATAATTTTCAAGTCCACTAAAGAAAGTGAACCCAGAAGTAAATGCTTAGTTAACATTAATTGTTCAGTAAGAGAGGTTTATACTATGCTCTCATGAAGCAGCTATTGCACAAGAACTGCTGAAAACAGGGCTGCTTTTATTTATTCTAAATGCTCTTCCTCTGAAATTGTTGGAATAGTGGCTTAACAGGGAGTCACAAGGAAAACCAGCATGAGTTGGACCGTAAGAGAAGCTACTTCCCTCAAGAACATTTCAGTGCTGAGGCAACGTGATGGAAGTGAAGGTGAACATGAGAGAATGACATCACGACTTGAAAGTCTTATTTTGGACAAGAAAAAAGAGCACTGTCAGGACAGACAACTGCTGTCTGTCTAAATCAAGGAGTCCTGCTTTGTCTATCAAGCATGGAATTTGTTCAATAAAAACAAGTGAAAATAGATCTGTGTGTAGTTTTTAAAAAAAAATCACATCTAGATTAAAGAGAAACAGTCTGGCTTATTTAAGTTAAATCAATGAAAAGGACAAAAAGCCACACTTTTTAAAATATGTTACTGCTCTCATGTATTAGAAAAATCCAGGTGGAAAAAAAATCATTTTCTTCACAACTAACAATACAGTTAACAACTACAATCAAAACTTTAAATTTTTACTGAAATACTCAATTATTCACCTTCCAGTTCACCCATCCTTTGTCATTTTCGTTCATGTTGGTCTTCAACTGTCCCCCATGGCTGGTCAAGTAAAACTTCAAACAAAACAAACAAGAAGTACAAAACACAGAAATGTTAACTTTCCACAATCTGTTTCCTCTTTTGCTACCCTTAACTGTCAGCTAAAACTCTTAATATTTTTTAGATGCAAGCGGTACTAGGACCATATTCATATAGTTAGTGATACATTTAAAAGACAAATTTGCTCTTAGAGTGACCTTTTTTTTTTTAAAATCTGCCACAGATAAAACTGAGAGTATCAACAGTGTCTTAGTGGCACACCTGGGTCTGGCACTCTTCATCTGCATGCATACTGTTCCATATACAGGGGTATATTTTTAACGTGGGTGTTACAATAGAAGTCATTTTCTTATGGAAAAGGCAACCTAAATATTTTTTTCCTACTATGATTCTCATGTTTGGTACTTGGCAACAGTCAGTGCTCAGTTTGTTCAAACGTACCTGCACAGGATGAAATGCCTTGCGGTTTTCTGCATAACATCTCTGAATCTGCTTGTGGAGCTTCTTAACATCCTGTACACAACACAATTTGGTTTTACTTAGTCCTTCATTACAGACCATTGCTAAATGCTTTATCATGAGCCAGTCAGAAGCTAAAGGGAGAAAAAGGAAACTTTTAACTGGCAAAAGTGACTATTCATAGAGTGTGGGCATCAGATCCTGAGAGAAAAAACACTGTGAAGGGATTATGCTGGAGACACACACATCTTCCACACAAGTCTACTTAAACACCTCTATGCATGTGCTTGATTTGCATTATACTAGGAAACAAAAACATCACAGGGATTTAATTAACATACATAATTATCTGAGGAATCAAGCAGGTTTATCACTGTGACAATACTCAGTCTTTAACTCATGGGAAATTCCCGAGAATATATAGTTTACATCTAAGAAAATTAAATATGCCTAGTTAATCTGAAGTTCCTTTTACCTTTAACACCATCAGGTCATCAAAGCTGCAGTCCACAATGAGGCGAAGCGTGCTAGGAACAACTTCCCTGCGCATGCACTTTCTGTCATTCCCCTCGCTACTGGAATCCAATTTTGACTGACGTTCTAGTTTTCTCTTCTGGCGTTTTTCTTTTCGTTTCTGCCTAGGTAAACGAACAAATCAATCCTCAAAAAGTGCTGCCAAGTCTGCTGAGGTACCATGTTATGCACACAGAGGCAGACTTCTAGGGCCAAAGTAGTTGTCCTGTGGCTGTGGAAGTTTAAACTCAGCCTGTTGGCTGCATCTGTGCTACACTGAGACCAGCATAAAACACACCCCCATCTTTGTGAAGTTCTGTAAATATCTACAAAGACAGACATCTGACACAAATTCAATTAAATCAATACTAGGAGTCTCACAGATTTAAGGGTGCTCTGAGTTACATCTTGTAACGGAACTAAGCAAAAAGATTGACAAAATCACAGTATCAGAATCAGAATGAGGAAGGCAATTTACATCCTGTTTCACTGAACAGATTTTCAAAAGGCTTTTCAAGAAACTGTTCCATCCTCCTGTCAGGAGCAGGCAGTTGGGAGATCAAATTTCAGAGACAGCAACCACTGTCTTGGGAAGGAGCACCTGACAGTCAGCAGGATAGGAATAAACCACCATCAACACATTTGCAGATACACTTTCTCTCAACACAACAAAACAGTAGCTCATCATCTTTCCAAACTGTTCCAACAGGTTGTAAGTAATATGTAGCACAGCACTTCATGTGTCAAATGTAGCTGCTTTTATTCAGCATCTTTTCAAGAGTCTCAAGTCTGACAGCACCAGGGAAAGAGGCACAGCCCATTCAGAAAGGAACAAGGCCATACATTTTCTCTCCCTTCGAACAAATCAAAAACATGTATGTTTGAATCCCTCCTGACATCCTCTTCAAGACGAGGAACAATTCCAGTATGAGGAGGGGATGCTTACCTTTACAGCCTCTTCAACTGCAGACCAAGTAGCCTGCGGCTACTGCTTTAAACCTGGTGTGGGAGAAAACTGGTTCAACTGCCTTGATTTGCTGAAGCAATTCGGAAACACATTCTGCTGACAAATTCTGTCATTATACTTAGCACTAAACATTCTATGTGAACCACGGGAAGCTGCTTTGCAAACCATACCTCCGTAGATCTTTCTGTTCTTCCCACTGCTTCTGCTTCAGCAGCTTCTTCCTTTGCCTCTTGGACATGGACTCAAGGCATTCTTCCTTGCCCAACCCTGCCTCCAGTCTGTCTACGGGATCATCACTTGCCTTCGCCTTTCCCTCCACATCAGGATCTTCAGGGAACGGCGTATTTTCCATTGGTGCCTCTGGTCTGTCTGTGGGCGTTTTGGACGACATTAGCTTTTGGCCAGGTTTTCTCACTTGTTTCTCAGAACATGCCAGACATTTCATTAAAAACAAGTTTTCTGCTCATCAGTTCTCTGGGAAACAAAGTGATATGAATGTCATTAACAAGAAACTCAACTAAAATAAATACCACTCAGCGCCTACTATAAGCCTGGAAAAAGAATAATAATAAGAGAAGGCCTTTTTTGTTTGTTTAAAGCCTCTGCACACAGTAACATAGAAAATACTACAGAGAGTATAATCTATATTCTGATAGACCAGGAAGAGTTTTAGACTATCTATAGGTATCGAATAGTTTCTAATTAAAAACTTCATGCAAGAACAACAGCATAAAAGTAGGGAATCACACTGAATCACATGTAACAGGAAAAAAAAAAAAGCATTAGCAATGTACGTACACAAACATAAGAAATCAAAGAGATATCTTGTGATGTAACTATGGCAGCCTGTTAGAGAAGTGTAATTTTAAAGTCAGTAAAGCCATTTGGGGGAAAATAAAAGTGTGAACGAGCTGTACTCCTTCAAAATTAGTTTTTATTTCTTCTGAAAACAGAAGACACTGGGCAGTGACAGCGGCCATTGTCAGAGGACAAACACAGCAAGTAAAAGGATGAACACTTTAAACTGTTACTCAGCAAAACATTCTCAATTCAAATCAATTACAATTATGACCTCTTCTTTCCAATGTCAAGCACAATTTTTCCACACTAGCAGCTCCTGTGTGCTCGACACTCACACAATTCCCTAAAGACAACTTCACCGGAGAACACAGCCTCTACAACAGGCAGGAAACAGCTTCCCCCTGGCTTCCTGCGGTGATAGCAGAGACAAGAAACACACAGGACGCCAGAAAACCCGCGGACGTTTTGCTGGCACGTCCCGATTTCCCTGTCTGAGGGAGTTCACACACCGAGCCCTGTGCGCACACCTGCGTGCGTGTATATAGGCTCACAGACACACACACACACACACATATATATATATATATACACGCACGCACGCACACGTGTACCTATACACAGACACGCCATAAGCCCCTCCTGGCTGCACCGGGCCGGCCGCAGGCACCGCGGAGGGCCGTGTCCCGCCCCGCANTCCGTGGGGATAAAGGACCGCGAAAAGGAAGAAAAGCTTATTTTTATCTAATGGTTCTGGTGGCACCGCTGAGTTCACGCAGGGGCCAGCGAAGTATTTTTAACCGGTGGCATTCCTTAGGGCAGATTTGTAGCTGCAGAGGTCCCCCGGCAGTGCTGTGTCCCCTCCGCCCCCTCAAGAGAGGAACGCGCCTTCGTGCTTCCTATTTTTAAAGGCCACCGACAATTAGCTTTTTAAACTCCGGTGTCAATACCCAGCGAAGGGCAGCGTTGTTTCGCCGCCAGATAACTTCATGAAAGAATGCTGCCCTATTGCAGGAATCGGTTCTGGAGACTGGGATTATATTCTATGGGAACAATGTATTTTGGGCAGCCTGAGTATGTAGATGCCTGTTTGCCCCTGGTTAACGAGGCACACAAAGTTAGCAAACACACGAGCGTGCGCTACCATAATCCCCTTTTCGTGTGCACCAGTGTTTATCTCAGGTTTCATTGGTGCCAGATATACACACTCGTACAGTTTTAGTGCTGGTTTCAGGTTCACTACAGCTGTGTTGCGCTCACTAAACTGTACGGTGTCTCTGTGGTGAGACACTGACCTTTCAACTGCTGTTGGAATTTAATATTTGCTGTAGTATTTGATCTAATTTGTGATTCCGATTCAGTGCATTACTTTAAAAATAGCTAGATTTGCATTTGCTGGGGTCTATTTAAAACCTCACTCACGTTACTATTCATATCTAGCTTGACACGCCAGCATCACACAAGTCCAAATGCTCCAGTCTCCCTGTGGAGAATCCTTTGGTGTTTTTTGGTCATTGAAACGCAGCAGACGAGTTACCGATAGAAGCCCTTTTATTTTTAAAATAAACAAAAGACATCTGTGACAAAGATGACATTATGTGACAAAGTCACATAATATTCAGATATGTTTTGTCCTAGAATGAAAAAACTGCTTACGTGTTTGTTTTTCTCACAGTGCACTCTGCAAAGCGTCACTATTGCTCATCCAGACCCCTGTGTCCTCAGACACCGACGCAGGGTAATGCAATGTTGTCTGAAGTCTGCCAAGTGCCAAGCAGTGACAAAGCAAAATGAAAACCTGAGCAGTTGCAAATATTGAGAAAGAGCTGTCTGAATTTCATTATTTTGATAGAGCCTTAACATGACTTTTTCAAGATGCTGATCCAAATGGTGAGTCACCTCTCCCCCTCCCCCAGCAACAGAAAGAACTAAATACTCCACAGCTTAAAGCTGTGGCTCCAAAGGCAGAGTATGGAGAAAAAAAAAAGATACTCAGGGGAGGCTCAGGTGTGGACAATGACATTACTCCCTGTGGGCTGGGCCTTGCTGCAGCACTCTTGAGGAGGACTTAGGGTGAAAAATTGCTTTGGCCAGTGGCTTGGATGGGCATTTCTAATCCCTGTAGCAGAAACAGGATCTTATTCACCCCGACACTGGGGGCAAATGGGCACCAGCTGAAGGGCAAAGATGCTCTTGGGTACTTTGGTGCTCACACCTGAAGGTTTGAGTTGAAAAGCAAGATCTTCATGCTGTTGCTTGAGAAGAGAAGGCAGAAAGAAACATTTTGTTGACCTCAGAACATGGGAGGAAATTTCATTAGTTTTATTAGGCTGTATAAAGATATGAGCCCTATAGTTTGGACTCTGGAAAATGTGCAGCAGCAGGAATACTTTGACCCTAGTCCATATGCCAGCATGGCGTGAAGCATCCATGAGGGGCTGGTCCTGCAGCCTCTGCGTGGTGTGGACTTTGGTGGGCACAGCACTGGTTTCACTGCTGTAATCTGACTGGAAGGAAGTCACTGCTGATTAACTCTGGCCATAACTGAGGTGAGGCTCATCTGTTTCTAAGATGTCTGAAGAGCACAGCAAGTGTGTGTTATAGGTTTGCCTATGGGTGTATCAGTGTGTGTGCACATGGAAATGTATGTACAAAATTTACATGGCAGTTACATCCTTAGTTCTGTAATTGGCACTGCTACAGTGGTGTCCAAAGAGAGATGTGGATTTACATCAGCAGGGGATCTGGCCAGGGATATTCTAAGAGAGGCCTTTTTAAAAAAAAAAAAAAGTTTTATTCGAAGGAAGAAATAAATTTTTTGTGTCCCAAGAGCATTTAAAGAGGACAATTGCTCTTGTCCAGGTTTCAGACCAAGATCAGCTCCCCCTTCTGAGTAAAATGTCAATGCTGCTTTTCCAGGATCCATATCTCTGGTCTTTCTCTAGACAGAGTTGGTTTTGCACAGAGATAGTGTCCTTGGTTTTTTTTTTTCAAAACAGCACAGAAAGCCTGACAAGCTCCTTGTTTACTAAATGTAGCGAAAAGAGTCCCCTGCCTCAGTCCCTAGAAATTGGGAGCATGTCTCAACCTGTGCTGGGAAGGCAGCATAACCAACCACAATAGGGGAAGAAGCAATATCAGACCCCTGGGGTTTCCTAATCTCCTTCCTCACATGTATGCACAAAATACAGGAAGAGGCCCAGGGGAGCTTCCACAAGGTGCAGATGAGCATGGAGGCGAAGCAGTGGCATGGGCCTGTTGTTTCCCAGTTCTGGACAATGATTGACATCCACAGTTTTTTACTTCTTTTACCACAAGAAAACAGAGGAGGCATTTATACTACTCAAGGTGAAGGCTGTTCTCACTTTACCATCCCTTACAGAGGATGTAGTGGCAGAAGTGGCCCTCTGGGAGCATCTAAATGCAGCTTGGGGTGTCTGTCACTTGCTGAGTTGGGGTGTTAGTAGATTGCAGTCATGTGAAAGCAACCTGTGGAAGTAGAGTGGAAGACTGGCGTGATGGCCCATTTGTGTGTTTCCTTTACAAGCAGGAGCAGATCCTCCCTCCTCACAGAGCTGGGAAGGCTTTGTGTGCCGGGGGAGAGGCATGCAGCCTTGCAGGCTGTGTGCCAGGGTGTGCCAAGAAACACGAGGGGGTTGGCCTGCTGCCCCACTGACCCCTGAGGGACAGCTGAAGGACATCCTTTAACGAGCCCTGTGGCCATGAGCTCAGTGTGAGAGGGCCTGGCATTTACAGTCAGAGGAAACAGGGAAGCCCATGGGTTAGTCAGACAGGGCCTTTTCAAGGGAGGTGGTGAAGCACAAGGAAAGGGGAAAGGGCTTGGTTTGCCCTGCTCCCAGACCTTGCCAAGCAGGTGCCCTTCACTGAGATGGGACAAAAAGTTTTGTTTTACCTCATCTTCCTGTCTCTAACCTCTGCCACTGCAATGATGTAAGGTGGGGGCTGGGGCTGCTGAAAGAAAGACCATTGATTTAGTGTGGTACAGTGTAGCAGGTACTGACATCACATCTGAGTCTGTAATGAAGTAGAATCAGTTTTTGGGATGGCACTGATAAATCCCATGTACCTCTGCTTCCAGGAATACCCTTAAAAACATCTACTTCTGCAGTTACTCACAGAGATGATAATGACAGATGATGCAAGACAGTGGAGACAGTGGTCAGGATCCAGCCCCTGGCAACAACAGACCGATCACCCTTTCGTTCAGAGTAAGGAGTGGCAGCAGGATCTCCTGGTTCTTCCAGCGTTGGAGGTGGGCTCTACTGCTCAGAAGTGGGTCTGTTTGGGCTCAGTATGCAAAGATGAAAGCCGAGGTGATCGATAAAATGGGGTAGAAATCGCCAGTTACCTTAGTTCTTAATAATTAACTGAAAGTCCTTTCATGAACTTAGAACCTGAGTGTGGAATTTGGAATCTGACCTTTACTACATCTAGATAAACAGTGAGGCCGAGCCTGTGGCTCTCTCTGCAAGCTCCACTCTCAGCTCACTTCTTGGAGGTTCTCACACTTCATGCTGCAGTCAGGAGCTCGGCAGAGTCCAGCATGATTCTTCTTACTGTGCTGTTCCTTTGCATCATTTCCACCTACTCAGCCTCTGTTAAAGGTAGGTCTGTACTGGGCTTGGTTCAGCTTCTACCTCAGCAGAGGCATAACCAGTGTGTGTATGCAGATCTGTTTTGCCTCAAAAGTTATCAGCTTTACTCAGACATGCTTGAGTAATACAAGATGCATTTAGTAGTTAGATTTAAGTGCTTGTAGCATTTTTCTCAGCAGAGGTGATGGAGGAGACAGTGTTTTCAAGTGCACAGGGCCAGTGGCATGACCAGGAGATCAGGGATCTTGACCTTGCTTAATCAGGATGTACTGTGGGGGCACCAACTTGAAAGGGACTTTTCACACGCTCAGAAGTTAAACACACAGAGTGCCCGTGTGGAGCAGAGCCAGGAAGTGCTTAGGGCTCTCCAGATTTCAGCTTCTGAGCAGTTGACTCAGCTACCACTCAAGTCAGTAAGAAACATCCCGTTAGTTTCATGAGAAGCTTGCTCTGTAGTAAGTCTTGAAAATCTGGGTGTCTACAGAAGCCCTGTGAGCAGAGCTTTACTCAGGTGTCCTGACAAAGTCAAGGGTATGAAATCTTGGAGACTGTTTGCTTCAGTAGTATCAGTGTACAAAGCAAGGAAAGGTGTCTTTAGTAGTGACTCTTCACGTACAACCTCACATTAAATTTAGAGGAACAGCAACCTTTTAACATGAGATGAGTTTTTAGTTTAAAGAGGATGTCTTCATCATGATGAGAAGCAGGGGGCACATACCATCCTGGGTTAGGCTGTTAAAAAGGCTGTAGAGGTGCTCTTGGGGATGCCACCTCCTGCTTCCTGCAGGGAGTCCAGAACACAGTGTAAGCACAGGGCAGCAACTTTCCTTCCTCCCTGCCTCTGTACACCCTCATGACAGGAGTTACAAAGGAGAGAAGTCTGTAGGCAGTGCCTTTACCTGTGAGCTTATTTTGTGAGACTGCTAAGTTCAGTTTATGGCTAGGTACCAGTGTGCCACATTTCTGGTGTCTGGTCTTCCCAGCTTCCCCTTAATATCAATTAAGCAAAGCTTCTTGATGTGAAGAAATACTTGCTTGTCACATCCCCAGGATACTGAGCAACCATTTTCTCTTTAATTAGTCATCCCTTCAGCTCTGCCAGATTTCATCTCTCTCATGCAGAGAGATTGAGAGCTAAATTACTGGCCCAAAGGCCACTTAGGGCCTCAGTGTGAGAGCTGGTATTAGGATTAGTGTTTTAGCTTTTCATCAGGCCACGCTGCCTTTTGGAAATATTGAAACGTTATTCTATTCATTTCAGATAGGTCAGCACACATAGAACTCTTCTACTGCAGTTCCACTTGAAAAATGTTTTCAAATAGCGGATGGGGTTTGCTTTTTAAAGCTATCTGGTATCAGAGACAGTGGCAAATATGATTTATGAAGGTAGAGCTAGCAAGTAGTTAGAGACACACATGCTGTGCATGCCATATGTATTAATAAAAGGCACAGGACTTGACAGCTGTCTCTACTCATGCAGTGTAACCTTCTGTATTATACAGTATCATGATTTAATTATAGACTTGGCATGTTACCCTTAATGACAGACACTTAACATTACTAGTCAAACTATGTGTTATGCACTCCACCTTGGAAGCAGCACTTCTGACCCCAAGAGAGCATGGCTAGGCTGATGGCAGTCTGTGTGTCCATCTCTCCTCCCTTCTCAGGCAATGGGACATTTGCCATCAGCTGAAATGTCAATGGCTGCACAGGCAGCAAGGATTCCAGTGCTGTGCTGAATACAAAGGAAGGAGCTTCTAAAATTTGGGCTTTTTATTAAGTGAAGTTTCTGTCAGAAAGGTGTTCTTATATTCCTTTTAAAATAGTACTGGTATTTCTTTGTGAAAGTTGGCATGAAAATTTAGTTGGGCTGTTTTGAATACTGGTTCTGTATCTCTGTATCTCTGTCTCTCATCTGTCAAGATCCCCCTCGCCTCTCAGCCTGACCACTCTATTCAGTCTCTCTTGGCTTATCCATTTCCACCGGGATAAATGCTAACTTTTTGAGACTGCTTTCAGTACTGCCTCATCCCTGCTGCTTCTCTTATCATGATCCACTGTTGGCCTACCCTTTCCCAGTCTGGCAACTAAAGGTGTCTCCTGCCCTGGCTCCTGCAGCATTTTCTATGTGTGAATTGGTGAAAGTTTTCAAAACCTAATATTCTTCTAGCACCCAGGAATACTTCGCAATTATTCATTTCTTCCATGACACTTGCAAGAAGCTGCTGCATCATTTGCTCATCTGTTTCCTTTAGGATGGAACAGCTCTTTTGTGTGTGGGGACAAGCAAATGCTAAAAGGGAGGAAGAGGGAAGGAACTCTTACAAAAGGAAAAAAGCCCATATATATGTTCAGCTGTGGGGAAAGGCTGAGGGTAGGTGAAAGGTGCATTTAACTGAAAATAGGGCGGGAGCAAAACACAACGTCCACCACCTTAACTAATAAGACTCTTATCGCTGAGCACCCAGATAATTTCTCTTGGATGTGCTATTCCCCCACGTTTTTTCTTTAGGTGGGCCTGCATTTAGAATGCACCTAGTGTGTGGTATTCCTAAAATCTCAGCCAATACTAAGTCCTTTGCACTGTGGTTTCTGCTGCAAATGAAGGGCGTTTTGAACCAGGAAACAATGGCTCCAAGGGACTGCAAGGAGCCAGGGGTGTCCATGAAAGGGCATAGCCACCTCTGAGCAGCCACTGAGCACCTTCTACTCTCAAGGACAAGGCAGCTTCAAAGCTTGTAGGAGTGGGGGGAATTAGGGAAGTGGCTAGGAAATTCACAGTAAACCTGCAGGAAGGGTTGTGTGTCCCTTGGTGTAGTTTTGAAGCAGACACACAAGACATGCAAAACCAGAGGAGCCCCACTGAATGAATCCATCCTCCCTGGAAGAAAAATGGATAGTTACAGCTTTGGCATCTCACATGTGAACAGGCTGCTTCTGCTGGGATCACCAAACTTGCTGCAACCCATCCCCAGCTGGCATAAAGTATAAGTCAACATTTAATTCTGTAGCTTTGCCAGTTTACACAGCTTGCAGACCAAACTTGGTGGAGTGTCTGTTTTGCTTCGGGAAAGCTTCTTTGAAGCTGACCTTAATCCACTGCCCTGGTATCTGAGTGAACGGGGGAAGGAAATGAGCAAAATCTTAATGAAACAGGGCTTTTGGACTCCTTGAGAACTGCAGAATATATCCATCCAGCTATGATGGAACTACCCTGTGTACCCACCTAACTGGGTTTTAAAATATTAAAGTGAAATAAGACTGGTTTTCCTTTTTATCAATGCAATGATTTGAAATTTATTTGAGTCATATAAAAAGGGTGATATAAGATAAGTCAAGATAGACTGATGAATCTCTGCAGAGGACTTTGAGGACACCGACTGCATTACAGCATGTTTAAGAATTTGTGTGAGATGTTGTGATAGATTTTTCTTCTTTCCACCACCTTTGCCTGTGCTTGTCATAAGACTGAGATGCATCTCCTTGAGGACAGCACTTTGTGTTTCCTAGATTAACTCTGTTGTGAACTTGTTGTTTCTGCTCTGTACCTTCTGAACTCCATGAAGAAATTCCCAGTGGGTTCAGTGGTGCAGCACTTGGGTGTGTAAAGCTAGTGCTGTGCTGCTTACAGATTGCCCCTAAGGCCACTGTATATGTGTATTTGCTTTGAGAACGTTAAGAGCACTTTGTGTACAGCCAGCTTCTTTTTCCTTCTTTCCTTCCCTTGTTTATTCCTTAAAATATATAAATTAACAGCAAAGACACAGCTACAGGGGCAATTATTTAGCTTAAAGAGCAAGAGCTTAATTATTTACATTTTTAATGTTTTAATTACCTTCATGTCTCCGTTGGACTGGCCTCTCAGTGGAAAGGTTCCCAATAAATCTGCAAGAGATGCAGAGAATGATTTCTGTTGGCTCCATCAAATTACATGAGTGCATTTCACATTGCTAAGCACACAAATTGCGTGATTAATTACAGTCTTTTGAGTTGCAAATAATTTTGAATTCATTTGTAATGCTAACATAGCTGAAGAAAAGAATCTGACAGTCTTCAAGTGAAGAGCTGGAACAAAGGATTTTGTGACCATTCTTTTGTTAAATATGTCAGATCATTGTCAACTTAATCACAAAAAAAAACCCAGCTGCTTCAGTGGGACAGCCTCTGTAATCAAAAGTAGCAGGGTCAGTTGCATAAATCTTTTGTTTCTAATTAAATTTTTAATTTTTCTAAAGGCGTTTCTTATAAAAAATGGTAGATTATGTGAGTTAGTCAATTCTAAAATGCTGTTTGTTTTTGCCTCCCAAACAGGGCACACTACTGGACCAAGCCTAAATAATGACAAGCTATATAAGTTTGCTTACTCAGCTGAAGTCTATGTTGATTGGGTGAAAGCATCACTGCAGAAAAGTGCAGGATATCGGATTTCTTCTGGTGTGGATGTCAACCTCTTATGGAGAAATCCTGAAAATGATGATGACCAGCTGATCAAAATTACGGTAATTAATGCCATCAGACAACTTAAAACATACACAATCTTTTCTGCACTTATCTAGCTGCTAGTCTAATCTCAGAGAACTCACTTTCAGAACAGGAGCTAAACCTTTTATTCTCTAGTGTCACCAAGTAAACCCAGCTGCTTTGATGATCTGATTCCTGTTGAATAAGATTTCACAAGTATGTATCTAACATCACAAGGCAGAACTTCAGAATATCTCCTATATTTTGAAATTGCTTCATGCAGCACCTGTAGCTTCAAACAACTGATGTGCAAGCCCTTACCCAAGGGGAAATATATGTTGTCTGAAGCCTTCAGTTCTACCTACAAATCATGACATTTGCTGAATAGAAAATGGGTTTGGTACTTAGCTTTATGGTGAGGTTTTCTGGCACTTATTTCCCCATTGGAGAGCACTGGCTTATTTTGTAAATGTAGACGTAGTAATCGTAGAAGATTAATAATCAGAACCAGAAATGAAGAAATAAAGAACATTTATTATGTGATTTAGTCTAGCCTACTCCAAGCCAATTCTACACTGCTCTCTACATTAATTTTCTCTGCTTTTACTCTGCTAGATGAAAGATGTTCAGGTTGAAAATGTGAATGAACGTCCAGCTGCTAAAAACATCTTCAAAGGAAAAAGCACTGAGAAGATCATCGGGAAAGAATATCTGGAAGCTTTACAGAGGCCCATAGTGCTTGAGTTAGTCCGTGGAAAGGTAAGACCCCATCTTTTAAAATTCAGTCCTTGAAGAAACATGACACAAATCTTTTGTAACAAACTTGAAGAAATTACCATTTCACTATTCACTCAGGTTTTTAATAAGCCATGCCATCCTATCAGTCTATGTGAAATACAGTAGTTTAGAACAGACTGTAATTTACTTGTACAAGGGGCCCTTCTTGCCCAAGCCTATTGCATGTTGAGAACATCACACAATGGGGAAGTTAAGGGCAGATTACCCACAAATGTATAGTGCACATATAGATATGTGCACAGTTGCTATGTGGGATCTGTGCTATTGACTTCAGTGAGGGCAGGATTTTGTCCTGAAGATCTGAAGGCAGAGAAGGAGATACAGTTTGTCATGAGGGATGTTATACTGAGTCTGTGAGGAACAGTGTTAATCACTTTAAACCCTTATCAAGTATTTCCCCAGGACTGCTTTTGCCAGTTCTTTGGTTTGCTTATTTACTTCCGTATCCCCTGCAGTTTTCAATGGTCCCAAGTTAATGAGATTGATGCCAAAAGAGCTACAGCCTTACATGTTTTCCCCCACTGGGAAACTGTCTCCAAAAATCAGAAGAGAAGGGTCAAAGAGCAGGTGTGTCTCAACATGTGCCTGGGTTTATAGACTGCCCTGAGAGAACAGCGAAGCACTGTCCCACCACAGGAGAACCCATGTCCACTTGTAGCTCTCAGCATCCCCATTTCTCTGAGAAGGGGATTCAGCTACATCCACCTCACCCTCTTTTTTTGCCTGCAGTGCTGCTTATGTGTCCCCTTGTATTCATGCTGCTGTTCTGGCCAGGGAGTGGTGAGGCTGGAGCCCTGGCTGCTCCTGCCTCCTGTCCCTGGTCCTTCACCCTCCTGTTGCTTGTGGCATTAGACCAAGAGCCCCACTTTCCCCTCTGCAGCCTGAGCAATGCTCAGCAGGTGGGGCATGGGCAGAGGGGCTGTGAGAAAGGAGGAAGGTTGAAGGTCACAGTCCCTTTTCCCTTCTGCAGACCGGAGTGAGGGCTGTGACACTCTATCCCAGCAGGATCTTTACCTCCTGCTGTAAATAGGCACTGAGCACATACCCTGGCCGCCAGCTCAGCCTGCTGAATTGCAGCTGCTATCAGACCTGCTCAGTAACTTTCAAACTCAGCCTTGTCATCAGTTTTACACAACATAAAAAGAAACAGGACAGCACTGGCTGCGAACTGTACACATCCCTAAATGAGAACAGAGGTACCAGAAGAACACAGTCAGGATGCATCTGCTCCTCATACTTTACACACACTTCACATGCTAAGGCTGAGATGTAGTATTAAAAACTTGGGCTTTTTCTCAGGTAGTAGGGTCTATACAGTCCTTTTATGATTTCTTTGTGGTGTGGTACTTTCATCCCTGGCACAGTAATTTCACTTTTCAGGGTTGGCCCGAGATAACATACTGATTGTACTTACAGTTCCAGAAAAAGGGGCACTTTTAAAGCACCTTGAATGCAAAGTGGAGGTGCAAAGTCTTGTTACCAGAGGAGAGGCTCAAGCACAACAGTTGACCCATGAAGTGCAAAGGTTGTGATATGTTTGACATGTCATTTAAGTCATTCTGTGATTTATCTATGATTCATCCTGAGTTTTTGTAACCTGTGATTAAAGGGCAAGAGATATGCCCCTGTGGGGAGTGATTATCCAAGGATTATGTGGAAAAATGGGTCGCCTGTGAACTTATGACAAGTTTCCCATTTCCTGTATAAATTCTCTCTGATTCCAGGAGGAGAGATGCTCACTGCACTGAAACTATGCTTATGTTCAGCTGAAGGCTGGAACATGTTTGCACTGTTATTGTCAGGCCCTGCAGCCTCTGGAGTTTGCTTAAATGAGGGCAACAGATCCAAATTCAACTTCCTAAAGAGAAAAAAGTAAAGGGAGTTTTTCTAGAGTGGATCATCACTGTTCCTTTCTCATTTAACCCCATTTGTTACACACTTTTGGATGCTTTTTTATATACTTTTTTTTTTTTTTGTTCCTACAGGTCAAAACCTTCTACTCATATCAAAATGAACCTGGTTTTACTCAGAACATTAAGAGAGGTCTGGCTAGCCTTTTCCAGCTGCAGCTGCACTCTGGTTCTTCCCGTGAGGTATGGTGCTGTATCAGACAGTATTATCATCACCTGAGGAACAGGCAGAGCCTGATCTCTCTGAAAGGCAGACCTGTGGCTCCTGCTGACTTCAGAGGGAGTGAGCTGTGACAGAAATCATCCCTTTGATCACATATGAGGTTGGGGACATTAAGACAGTCTTCTGAATATTTGGTGACATAGGTTAAGTTGCTGCAATTAATGTAAAGAAGTAGTGCAATACATTTGATTTATCAATTTTGCAGAATTTGGTAATAAACTACCTTAAACCAGGTCACTGTAAAAGTGATTATACTGCTGTTTAAAGTTGGTTGATTCCTAAATTGAATTCAATGGAGTCCCATTCTAAATCAGAGTACCCACACAAATTTAGCACTGGTTTAGCTGCATCCATTTAAGTTGCCTTTCATTGTTAAATTTCTAGATCTGTCCCCTTGAACAAAGCTTGAATTTAACTCAAACTTGTGAGTGTAGTGTGAGCTGCCCGGTATTTCCTAATTCTTTTGTTGAAACAAACATTACTTTTCTTCATAGCCATCTTATGAATAGTACCCCTGCCAATCCAAAGCAGATAGTTAGGACCACTGACATCCTCAAAACTGTGAAATAAACCCAAGCAGTGCAGCATCTCAGGTGCAAGATTCCAATAATGGGGAAAATGCTTCATCTTTGGAAGGTGTTCTGTGATCCAAAAGATAAATTCAAGAAATTGTCCTAATCCAACTCTCTTTTCCAAGGTGGACATTTCTGGGAAATGCAATACTACTTACCACGTGCGGCAAGATCAAGTGACTAAAATAAAAGACCTGGACTCCTGTGAAATAGCAAAGAAAGGATTTACCAGCCACAACCGGGTATGATTTCTTTAACAAAATAAAATCTATTCTTCCTATTTAAATCTATTCTTCCTATCCTTAGCAGCTACTACTCATCTTCTCAGAAGTCCTTCTTGCATTAGAGAAAGGAAATTGTGTATGTAAATATTGTAGTTTTACTAGCCAAATGTCATGTGTAGCTCTCATGGAGAGAACAGGCAATGGATTTCTCCTATATTGTAAACCAGTTTGGCTCAACTGATACGGACAGAGTCACAGTGATAACAGTAACCTTTTTCCCATCTGCTGTAAATGCCAGGCAAGATGCTGACTCCTGAATGGAGCCTGGTCAGGCTTGCCTGGAAGGTCAAAGGCTTCCCTAATGCACAGGTGTAATACAGGAGATGTGCCACAGAGGTAACTGAAGCCCTACTTTGGCCCTAATGGTCCTCCACAGTTGGTCAATGGCTTTCTAAGTAGCCAGTACTGAGGGCAGGCTGGACATATGCTGAAGGCACTGGGATTCTCTGCATCAGAAACTGACCTTCCCCAGCTCAGTGAAGTACAAAGACAGCACACACTCCCTTAATGAACTGCCTTAACACTGTGGCTGGGTTCCCAATTTTCACACTTACCACAAAGACATCATCTTGTTAACAGAACAGGAAGCAAAGCCAGCTGCCCTGTTTGATCTGACTGTGAACATGACAATCTCATTTACAAGACATTTCTCTGGAAAAGATTCTCGTCCTATTTAAAGCATATCTTAAACTAAATGTAGTACTGCGTGTTTTCTCAGTTGCAGCCTGCTCCATACCTTCCTGCCCTGTTCTCACTGTCTTTTACCCTGGTACATACTGAGTTTGTAGCACATGGTGTAGAAGTGAGTGGCTTCTTACTGCAGAGGGAATTCTTGAAAAATTCTTGGTTTATAGGCTTATAAACCTATGGAGATGCCAGCTTATATGCACCTCCCTAATATGGCTCTATTTCATTACAAATCTTGCCCTGATTTGGAACTGTGAGCTCTTTTCCTATTTTGTTGTTTATTGAATAGCCCTCTTTCTGTTTTATTTTTTAATTATTTTCAGATCTTGGATGTTGGTACAAAAGCCACATCTGCAACAGTTTATGTGCTGGAAGACAGTTTCATTAAATCCATTAAGGCTGAAGAAAATTTTGTTTTCCTTCTGAATTACCGACGAAAAACAGGTGCCAAAATAGTTTCAAAGTAAGTTGGGCAATTGGACTGTCATTGATGGTAGCAGGACTAGTGGTTCAAGTCAGGTTATATGTGTATAGATTCTTATAGAATCGAGATCTAAGGCTGTAAACTCTCCAGGTAAGGATTTAGGTCTGTTTTGTATCCATATACAAAATATATATCCAACTGTGCCAGGTGCCAGGTCCAATTTTGATTAAGGGTTCTACCATACCACAAATAATAAACAATGGCTTTCATAAGAAGTTAACTGAAAACAGCAGGAATTGGCTAAAACCTTTTAATCTGCCCATTAGTGCTAGGTGTTCTGTCTTCTCATTTTTCGATAAACACTTCTGATGGATTTCCATTTCTAGTATGTGACAGTTTGGAAGTATAGAAAACAAAATATACTGCATAGAAAGGAAACTACAGTGAAACCGAGATCTGTGTTAGACTCCAGACTCTAAAACACTGAAATTGTGGAGATACTCATGCAAGGTAAATGATTCAGGCATCTCAGTAAAATTAGATGTTTAAAAGAAAAAGTACATTCAAAAATCTCGCTTTCCAGATCTTTTAAGAATAAATATATGATGCATTTCAGAATGTATGTGATTACTGAAGGCTGTTTATCAAGTGCTATAAATCTATGCTTTAGGAAGTCTCTCATATAGGTATTTTATTGCTCATAACTCTAGCAGTAATTTTTCTGGTGTCAGATATTCCTGTTACCTTAAAAAACCCATAGACTTGCCAAGTTCCGAACATTTAAAAATAAGACTTCATTGAGTCTGTACTCTATATTTCTTTCATCTGTGGAGGGTTTTTTTGTTTCTTCTTTCTGTGATTTCTGCATCTGTGCACTGATGGTTGAGCTCTAATGGTGTCCTCACTGTGTGGCTGTACAGGCAGAGACTGGAACTGAAGTCAGTACAAGCTGGGCTGGGGCTGATTGCTGCAAAGCAAGTCGCCAGTGTGATCAAGACCTTGGACCCCAATTATGTTGCCGTGCCCCTGGAAGCAGAGCCAGTGAAATCCGAATGCAAAAAGTGCCCTTCAGTAAGTAAACACAGGCTCATTGGACACCAGGTTGCTTAGCTGAGCAGGACAAGAGTGAAAGGAAGTTTCTGTCCAAGCAGAACTAGGACAGGTCCAACATATCAATATAAAGTACACCCTGGAGTGGGGACTATGGAAGTGCTCACCCCACAAGAGTGTCTTAAGATCTGCCACTAAAAGTACCAACCTTTTTGCTCTCTTTCAAAGACTGAGTGCAGTATTTCTCCAGATCACTGGAAAATGAAACACCCTTTTGTTTTATCTCACCTTTGCCAACCTTGAGCTGGCAGAAGCTTATTTCCTCTGGGTAAGGGGGTGGAAAATTAATTTAAAGGTGGTTGATTGGTGTTCACAGACAATTCTGTCATGGCAGAGCTGAACTGTTCCTAGAACTTTAAGTTCATTAGCCATTCCTCAGGCAGGCTAAGCATTTACTGATAATATATCTAACCTCTTCTTACTATCTGACCCTGAGGAATTCTTTTGTTTAAAATATTTTATAGGTATTTTACAATTATAAAATGGGGCTTTAGTATTATTGGGAAGTCCAGTAATGTTCTCCTTTTTCCCTGGAAAAAAAAATTGCCTTGTTTTTTTATATTTAAGACATCTGAAGGCTAAGAACATGGAACTGTAAATGCATCATCTTTTGTTTTACTAATGATATTCATCATAAATGAAATCAATTACTACAGTGACTGTTAGAAAACAGTACTAATACTATTACCATTGAGAAATGAAAAGGAACATTAATTTAAGGGTCATTATTCTCTGTTTCTGATATAACTTCTATTCAACACATAATTTTAGTCCTCCAGACATACTCCTTATGAGCACAAACACATTCCTATATTGGAACTTGTGCTAGTTATTTGGAAGTATCATTGCACTGTAATAATTTATCTTGTCTGGTGCTTGTTGAGTCACAGAGAAGACCAGAACCACATTTGGGGAATATAGAAATGATGCTGCATGTGTGCTGGAGCAGTTCTGATCAGGGAACATCAAGGCATCCTAAACAGAGTAGGGACAGGTGTTTTTTCCCTGACTCTGCCCATCGGGGTTTGTACTGATCAGTTTGTCACTTGGAACTGAGTTTGTCAAAACAGTTGTAATTTCCAGACCAAGATAACAAACACAGGGTATAAGTCCAGAGCACTGCCTAGGGACTGAGCCATGTTATTATAAACCTAATGGCACGAGGGGAATGAATTCCTGCTTTCTCACTGTATTTTGCAGTAACTGCTATGAAAAGATGGGCTCTATAAACAGAACACTGTATCCAAAGCAGCAACATAGCATATGGTACTTATATATCATAGTATACATTAATGCCCTGCTGACACGCTATGCCTTAGAGTTTTATATTCTCAAAGCCCTTTTTAAATTGTAACAGGTCTTATGTCTATCTTTATGAATTTGGTAAAATAATGATTACTATCCTCATTTCCCAGATGGCAGCACTTGCTTTTCTATGGCAAATGTCTGCACTTAAAATCAGGCCTAGGTTTCTGTGTTTAGACAACATAAAGTGTGCTCTTTTCAGAAGGGCTTATGCATCTTACACTCTTTTATGCTCATTGTTCCTATGGGAATAGATTCTTGCCTCTTCTGAAAGTGAGGTGGGTTTGTTCTGTCTTGTGCAGTCACCCTTTTGTATGTTGGTAAATAGCTGTCAGGCATTGACATTCAAAACCAACTCCTGCTCCTTTTAGAAGCTCTTGGTTTGGCTGGAGTTTTCCTAGAGCGCCCACAAGACCTCTGTTCTGATCTCTCTGTCAGAGAAACAGAAATCCATATCCATGCCGAGTTTCCGTGTGGAATCATGTGCATCTTGTGCCTGAATGTTTGGGCTATTAAACCCAAATTGCCTGACATTCACATCAGGAGAATGGGGGCCTTCATAAAAGTCAAGGTGTGAAAGGTGTTTTTAGTGCCATGGTCACTGCAGGAGATGGCAGCTGCTCCTTATAGCCATTGAACAGTTTGAGCACCCCCCAAAGAGGAAGGCTTGGTCTCCACTCTGTTTTGCTTGAGATGGCTCCAGCTTGTATCTCCCACCTTGCTTGTGTCTAGGGTATGGGCTAAACTGACTAAGATCAGCCCACACAGCTGGGCTCTGCACTGGAGAAAATGCAGGAGTAATGAGGTCAGAGATTTTTTTGCTGGACTGTGGTGCAACTTCAGCAGGGGGAATAAAAAGTGCCCCATGTGTTTATCCAATTTCAGTTTATAATAGCAACACTGACCTTGGTGCTAAGCACTAATCACCAGTTGAGGTTAAAAGACCCATCTGTGCCTCAGAACATGAGCTCCTCCCAGGTGGTCGTTAATCCTCAGGAAATATCCTATGTCTCAATCATTGTTGCCTAATTATTGTTTGTTACAGTCGATAGAAGTTGCACTCTGTACTGATGAATGATACTTCTAATTGCCAGCAGGTTCAAGTGCTATTGCCCAATACAAAATCCACAGAGGGGAAGTATTTTAGTAAAGGTCAAATGGGTGCTACTGTTATTTCCCACTTGGGAAAACTGCAGTAAAGACTGCTGCAGAGAACAGCTGAGTTTTCACCAAGGAATGTTCTCGATAATTTGAGATAACAGAGGCAAAGGCAAGGCAGAGAGGAAAGGTCAAAATACCAGCACCAGTTTCTTGTGGGAGTGTATCTGGAAGGACAGATATGGGTGCTTTGCTACCATGTTGGCTCATTCAGGTAAAAAATGTGGTGTGGGAATAAATACAGCAACCACCAATTACCTGTTCTAATACCTTCTTACCTATCATTTTGTACACTAGCTACAAATCCCTTTGTATGCAAGCTTATGAATTAAAAATGGGAATAACTTCTTGGACATTTAATCCTGTTCTATACCAACCCAAAATTACCATCTTCTGAGAAATTAGGATGAATTTGTGAATTGGGTGTTGTGCATCTCCCTCTTTAAAAACCCCAAAAAAACTACTTAGGAAAAATTGGGAACACAAGGTAAACACCATATTCATGAGAAAGCACAGTTAATTTGCAAGAGAAGAGAATTCACTTTATTCCAGTTACAGTATAAATAAACTTGTATTGTTCCAAAAGAGATTGCATTTAAGGTTATGTACAATATCAGGAAAATAATGAAGTGTTGGAAGAGAGACAGCTATAGAAAGGCTTCAAAGATATTTGTGCTGGGATATCATAAATCAACTAATACTTAGCTAAAGGATCATCAATCTGTTGGATTTCAGCTATTTTGAGCAACAGCTGGCCTACATATCTGCATTTAATAAGTCTGGTTTTGAGAACTGAAACCCCAGTCTGAGAGATTTGACATAATATGAATTGTTTTGCAGCTTTCTGAACACTGGCAGAGCATCAGAGAACATATGCATCCTGACAAACTTTCCAAAGCTGAAGCAGCAAAAAGCTTTTTGTCCTTCATTCAGAACATCAGAAAAGCTACAAAAGAGGAGATACTGAAAGTTATTAGAAATGAAAAGAAAGAATTTCTGTAAGTTGCCACGAACAAGCTTTTAAAAGGTTTAAGTTACTGAAAAATGCAGAAGGGCAAATTGCATGCAAAGAGATTGATTTCTACTGGTGATGTCTTAGCAATGCAAACCCAGTGTTCAGTACTGTCCAGAGGAAAAAGATTTTTTTTTAAGTTATGTTTATTCTTATGGTGTAATATAATAAATTTTCAGCACTCCCTTAAGCCACCAGGGTTTTATCTACAGTGCAAGGCCAACATACTTAGTAGTGTAGCCAAAGGTTCTCAAACCAAATGCTTGTTCTGAAACACCCTATAACTTGTTCTTGACTTCCCATTTGTTTCCCTCAACTGTAAATACAACAAAGAAGGGGAAGGTTGATGTCTGGGAATTGTCCTGGTATTAGAGTTTGGTTGAGAACAGCATGCACACTGAGACTTGAGAATTGAAAAGCGTTTCTGAGTCATATGGTCAGGATCTTTCCAACAAATTGTAGCAGTTTTTAGCAACAGAGATAAACCTGAGGGTCATTCAGGTAGCATAGAAGCCTTTTCTCTGTGTGCCATTGTGGATGCAGGACTAAAACACTTTCACATTTACAACTTTGTCCTGTAAACAATTGTGATAGTTTGGTTTTTTAATACCTTTTTTGGTACCCTATTTGCACAAATTCAAATATTATCCGTGGATATGAGTTCTTGTACCATTTTGAGGTGAAAGAGTTCAGGGATACTTTTTCCAACAAGAGTAAAAGATTCTCTCAGTTGCAATGAAGAGATTTTTCAGCACATTAGCTTCTTTCTTTCAATATGCAGCAAAGTCCTTTCAGTATTGTCTGTCTCACTGCAATGATATGTTCATTTAATTTCCACTTCTTTGTAGTCCACAGGTAGTGGATGCCGTAACCTCAGCTCAGACACCAGAATCATTGGAGGCCATGCTGGAGTTTCTTGACTTCAAGGATGCAAGCACTTCTATCCTGCAAGAGCGATTCCTGTATGCCTGTGGATTTGCTTCTCACCCCAGTGAAGCACTCCTGAAATCTTTGACTGTAAGTCAAAGGACAAAACAAATACAACTGAGCTGATTCTCTTATGCCTCATCCCACTCAAAGGGAAAGGGAAGAAGAAACAACTGTTGCTGTTTCTAATTTTCCTTTCTTTATGCCTTCCAGGGTTTCCTGTAAGTGTGCCATTAACATAGAGCCTGCAAACAAGAAACATTCCTAGGTCCAGACTGAAAGTCTATTTACTTTGTAAAATGTTATGAAAATCTACTACTTGGAAAAGAAACATAATACTGATGTTAGGAAAATAATTTGAGGATTGTTTGATTGTTGCCTTATGAATGTTCTGTAAACAGGACTGTAAATCCTTTTTTTTTGTTTCCCAAATGAATCTACTTGAGACTGAATGTAACTCATGGTGAAAATGGCAGTCAGTTATTATATGTAATATATATGTAATAGATAGAGCTGTGCTGTGCTTAGCCTGACCCCAGGCCGCTGTGGTAATCACTGCCCTTGCATTGCAGTAATGTTCACAGAAAATGAGGGAGCCTATTGAACCCACTGCAGAGTGTGGCTCATGATATTCACACAGAGACACTAAACAGCTTTGCTTTTGTGTGACAGGAGAAGTTCAAGGGGGATGTTGCTAATGAAGAAATCAGAGAAACTCTTGTCATTGTCATGGGAGCGCTCATCAGAAAGCTGTGTGACAGGGGAGGCTGCAAGCTTCCAGTGAGTATCTGATGGTCAGTGTTGCCCAAATTCTGGTCTGCAACACACGTGACTGATCCCTGCTGATGTTACTGGGAGAGTGTGACAGACATGGGAAGCAGATTCTCCTGCTTAAAATAAGCCCATAAACGCTTATGTTTAGATAGAGGATTATGTATATTTTTTTTTAATAATGACATATTTTTTGTCAGATTTAGGCTTTATCTTGTTTCTTTCCATTTCTGTGGATTTCTTCCAGTTTCCCCTTGTCTGACTGTTTTTTTTCTCACTGCTGAATCTGTCAGCAGAAGCAGTACTTGTGCTCCCTTGTCCAAAAGTTTTGCATAGCCTCAGAAAAACACTGGCAAACTCAGGATCTGTTTATTATTTGCAGTCACCTTAGGGTATTTCACCTCTGTGAAGAAAATTCATTGGTTCAAGAACTCAGCTCTGCCCCAAACATGCAAAGAAAAACCCAGAAGGAAGATTTTACTTTGAGCATGAACTGAGTAGATGCTGGTGTTAGAGGATGACAATTATCAGACAAGGCTGCTGGATCTGTGTTGTTCAACACGGCAGCACACTGCTGAAAAGATCCAGAGCACCTGAATGGGCCCTTCTAATTTCCCTTGTTAATTGCCGAGCAGTTTTATAACATTGTGTTACGCGGCACTGAAGAACACTTCTCTTGCCTTTTTTTGATGGGTTAATGTTGTCCCCACAAGGAAGACCTGTGAAGTCCCTGAGTCAGGGCAGGAGCAGCTGGCAAGTGATAAAACTGTGGATCAGGTGTCACTTGTGGCTGCTGTCACTTTGGTTGTGCTTGAAGGAAGCCATCAACATACAGCTCACAAATGACACCTTTGCTAACTCTGTGCAACAAAAACATGCTAGAACCCAGCCCTGCCCTTTCTACTCCTGCAAGGGGAAATAGAGAGGTTTGTCATCACCATTTAATGTGTTGTTGATTTTCTTAGGCTGTTGTGGAAGCCAAAAGGTTGATTCTAAATAGACTGGAGAAGGCCAAGAAAGATGACAATGTGCAGATGTACCTGCTGGCACTGAAGAATGCACTCCTTCCCGAAGCAATTCCAATGCTCCTGAAGTACGCTGAGTCAGGAGAAGGGCCCATCAGCAGCCTTGCTGCCACTGCCTTGCAGAGATATGATCCTTCTTTTCTCACCAAAGAGGTAAGAAAATGTACTGCCCCAGAAAAGAAGTGCAGGAGACTGTATTAAACATAAAGGATAAATTAACAGAGTTCATTTCTTGTCATCAGCAGCATGGACCGTGAGGTTGAGTACAATGTCAGTAAGTTTGCTGATGGCACCAACCTGTGTGGTGCACTCAACATGCTGAAGGGAAGGAATGGACTGGTGGACACGTGCTAGTCAGCCCTTGGTTCCAGGGTCCCACGTAGCCATGCAGTCTGCTGGGAAAACTGGGCTCCCCTCACAAGGGGGAGCACTTGGGCACCTGTGCAACCTCCATTCTTCCACTTTCACATGGGGAGAACACACAGAGTAAGAGAAGAGTAATACAGCTGCATCTTACCCTGCAGCCTCCAAGAGTAAGAAAAGACATAGAAGATAGTGGGACATGAAGTCCTGCCTCTGCTGCATTATCCTGCATTCCCTTTCATACCCACTGCTGGCCACCAGGACTGAAGCTGTTGGGGTGCTCTGCAATGAGCATGCTGGAGGCCATTCTGTCAGTGGGGCTACATGGCTTTCCACAGACACCCTAACAACGATGTGTCACAGTCTTCCCAGGGATGTGAGGCCACCACAGGGCACTATCTAGAAAATTAAAATCACTGGATTCTTGATTTTTAAAGTACATATTTTCCTAACAGTCAAGAAAATGTCTCTCTTACTACTGCCACATTAATTTGTTCTTAGTGCTGCTACTTATTTACAGCCCCGCTTTGAAAACCAGTGTGTAAGGCTGTATTTGGTCTGTGGCTGAGAGAGCGTAACAGATGTCCCACTTGTCCTTGTGGTCACTGAGCTATACATGTCTCAACATTCCAAAAGGACCATGAAAAACATGATGCTGAAAATATATCCTTATGTATTAGCCTTAGCTATGGAGCTAACTTAAGCTAATTTAAGCTGATATTATAAACGACATTCCAACCTGTATTTTGCACAGTCATCTGCATGAGCATTGAGTGAATAATGTGTTTCCTGACCAGGTGAAGGAAACAATGAACAGGATATACCACCAGACTCGCAAAGTCCACGAGAAAACAGTGCGAACCACGGCAGCTGCCATCATCTTAAACAGTAACCCATCCTACATGGAAGTGAAAAACATCCTGCTCTCCATTGGGGAACTGCCTATGGAAATGAACAAGTACATGCTCTCCATGATCCGAGATATACTGCACTTTGAAATGCCTGCAAGGTACATGAAGATCAGTGTAAATAAATAAAAAACCCCCTTCCTTATTTCCTTAAAAAGAACACACAGGTTCTCATTTTTATTAAATTACTTAAATTTAAGGAGTAGTATTATAAAACTTAAGGAGTATTATAAAACTTAAGGAGAATATAAAAAGATACCTTATTTTTATGTCCCTTGTATAATTATTTCAGAATAAATCCCTTAATTTCAATGTAATTCTTTTACTAGCTCTTTATATTTTCACAGGTACAAAAAAGAATTAGGCATCTGACTTCCATTATTGTGACAAATGTCATCTTTTGGTCTTAATTCTCTCACTGGGTCCCTTGCTTTTATATTTTAAGAACAAGTGATGTGGAAAAATTTTAAACATCACAGCATGAGAATGAACATAATCAATATATCTCTTCTTCTCAAAACCATTAATTTTTAAGCAAAATCTTTGCTTGCCTTTCTTCCTATGACTGCAGGGAGTATCTGAAATTGAAAAGGAGACTCTGGGTTGGGGCAGATTTTTAGTGGGAAAAGGTAAGGGTTTTGAAGACCCTCTTTCCTACTGGGAAATTCACCCTCTCTCAAATTTGATCTTTCTACTGAAAAGAAATATATTTGGTACTGTAACATTTTTGTATCTCAGTGGTTTTGTTTGTTTGTTTTGAAATACCACAGCAAAACAGTTCGGAAAGTTCTGAAGGACATGCGCACCCATAACTATGATCGCTTCTCCAAGATGGGCTCTTCCTCTGCCTACACTGGATATATCACACGTATGTAACCATGAAACTGCCTCTGAACCTTCTTCATATTCCCAAACATTTGATTAATCCACTAGTTTAGTCACAGGTACCTTCTTTCTTCTTTAATTAAGGTGGTCCTGATGTGTCATCCACATACAGCCTCGACATCCTCTACTCTGGCTCTGGCATTTTACGGAGAAGTAACGTGAACATCCATGTTTTTGACAGAAACAGTGAACTTCATGCCATCCAGGTAACTGCCACACTGTACATAATAACTAAGCCAGTATGTGGTCCTTTTCTTACAGCTTCTAAATCAATTCAGCTAATGCTTGAGACCATAAGGTTTGCTGGGCAGAGAACAAGCCAGTAACAGGGGAAAACCAATAACAGGGGAAAAACCCACCATGTGGCATATGTTTGCAATAAAAAAACAAGTGTTTTGTTCTGCATAGTACATCAAGGTCTGTGTCTGTATAAAGCCTATGCTGTTTATCTGATGTAATCAGTAAAAGCTTTGTGAGCTTATAAAATCAGGTCCTAGTTCAGGTGTGTCACAGAATGAAAATTCAAGGAGTAGATCAAATGTACAAATAAAGAGATGTCAATGTCTGTGTTTTAGACTTAACATTGGTAAGAACCTTCAGTGTTATAATTCTCCTAAATTTATGCAGGACAAAAATTGTGCAGTGGGACATCTCTGGCTTTTCTTCCACACTGTCCATGAAAAATAGTCATATGCATAAAGGAAAATGTGTTTGAAAGAAAACTAGTCTCAGGATTGTGATCTTCATGTGGGTAAATCCTGCTCTGCATATAAAGGGCAAAAACATGGCGTGAGATTATTTTATTTTCCATTTTTATAGGTGCTCTACCTAGTTCCATTAAGTCTTAACCTCATACCTTTTCAACTTCAGCTATGTAAATTAGAATTAGGCTCTCAGACATTAAGAAAAATGTGTAGGGCTGTTATGAGTCAGGCAGGATTTTTCCATTGATTCTGTATGACTGTTTCTTTGTAGGTGGTAATCGAAGCTCAGGGTCTGGAGTCCATAATAGCTGCAACTCCTGATGAAGGCGAGGAAAACCTGGACTCCTTTGCTGGCATGTCAGCCATTCTGTTCGATTTCCAGCTCAGGCCAGTGACGTTTTTCCAAGGGTATGGCGATTTAATGTCCAAAATGCTCTCAGCAACTGGAGATCCCATGAACGTGGTGAAAGGACTTGTCCTCCTCACAGATTACTTGCAGGTACTAACAGCACACTGTTTGCTTCTTTTTCTGTCTCTTAGGCAGAGATGGTTCCTCCCCCACACTGCTATTGTAGGACACCTTATTTTGTTTCTTTTCAATGCTGATGAACCTGACTAGTGTTACACAGGCTACCCTTCCTAGGGGAGCAATAGAAAAGTCGTAGGTATTAAAAACCAGAATGAAACTACAGGAAAAGCAACCGAGAACAAAGGTGAGAACAGATCTTGTAGAAAACAAAGTGCCACTGAATAAAGGCAAATCCAACTGAGTTTCCTGTTGAAAACTCATATTGCTCTGAGCTATGGCCTCCCCCCATAGTTTCTTGTAATACAGTATTGTCCCGTGTGACCACCTAAGTTTTCCTCTTCATGAATTGTCCAGGGACCTTGTGTCCACTTAGGCAATAACTGTCAGGTGAATGAATCACTGGTACTTTCCCAGATAATTATCCTTCAGAGAACAATGCTAAGAGGTCCAAATTTCAACTGTTTAATTCCAGGCAAAACAAGGAATTGAAATGAGGATTACACAGTTTTTATGCAACTGTCACCCCAAATGATATGCTAATTTTGTGCTTAAATAGATTCACATATTAATGTAACTGGCTACATAATGTGTTATTGGAGGACTAAGAATCTAGACATCTCTTTCCAAGTGCAGGGTCAGCACTTGGTTTGATATCTTTGCTCTTCCCAAGCAGGGATCTCCTTAGAACCTGCGGATTTAACAGCTATACTCAGCTCATGAAACATCTGCAGTCTCAAACTTTACTTTTTACTTTTCCTTCCATTTTAATTCTTGGCAAAAGAAAATGCCAAAAGTAGGTGATGAGACAATCCACCCTGCTCAAAATTACGCAGAAACACCCTCTGCACATGACAGGTTTCCCCATCCTGAACCCAGCTCAGCTCCTTCTAATGGTATTTTAAGTCCAGAGGGCTTCCCAAGTAGTGCCCAAATTGGCTAACTAAAGCTCATTCCAACAGTGCTTTGCAGTTCACACGCAGATTATGGGCAAAAACTTTACTGTGACCTATTTAACAAACAGACCGCAGAGGTGAGAAAGATAATCGTGTCTAGTCCTGAGCACAGGGAGCATTTAGAGAACTAAATATTTCCAACTGCTGTGCATGCACCAAGCTCCAGACATACTCTGGCTGAATCAGCTGGCTGGGCACCCCCAGAGCTCTGTCAGCCAGCAAATTCTCCACTCCTTGTCTTTGGAGAACCTCTCAGAAGTCTGGGGCAGCCAGGGCTGGGACTGTGTGCCATTTTTAACAATATCAGGGTGTAGTGTTTTCAGTCACTGAATCTCTGGGAGCCTCAGCAGCAGTATCTTACCTCCACATCCCACAAGGACAGGAATGGTTTAAAGCACTGTTGACCACAGCTTTGGGCTGAGCTGCCTTTTAAGCACAGCCCATCTTTCTAAGAATGGTCTTACAGCTATGCTCCATCTCAACAGCACATCAACATGGGTTTGGCACTTCCACGTGGCCACAGTGGTGTTTGAGGGCTAAGAATAACCAGAAGTTATATTCCTGCTGTAAAATAAACAGGTTTCATAAAACTGTTTTTGAGACTCCTAGGTCACCTGCATTAAAGTTCAGCAGTGTTAATAGTTCTCCTAGGCAACACACCTGCCAGAAGCCCAGAGAAATTAAATACTGTATTAATAGGTCAGAGAAGCCGCTTGAAAGCCAGACCCCAGTGGAAGGTAGCCAGTTCCCAGAGAGGTGCCTGTTGCAGCCATCTCTGTGTTGCGTTACAGTAAGTTTGCATTACAGTGCAGTACATAGAGACATTTTTTTATTGAAACATTGAACATTTCAGCATTTTGGACAGTAACAAATGATTGATTCTGATATTTTGGATCACATTTTCCACTGCAAATGAGACACAAAGCTTAAAATAGGAAGGGAAAGGAAAATACTTCTCCTGAGGAGGCTGGGTCCCTGTGATTTACACCTCCCATCAGCCTGGATTGGATTTGCACATGAGACGAAGGACAGGGCTGAGCTATAAATAAGGAAATAGATGAGCTAGTAAAACACAAGACAAGTGCTGCTTAGCTTCTCAGCTGGTTTCAGTGACAAATACAATTTAATTCTAGGTAGCATTTAAGCCTTGAACTGTGCAGCCTTTGCAAACCTAGCCTACTTTAATATTCTTGGGTGCAATTTGACAATGCATCTAAAAATATCTGCTCCTCTGGTTGTGTATACATATCTCTGCCAGCATGTATAATGTTACCTCCTCACTCATTAGCAGCTACCCACCACCCAATTAAAAGCAAACTAAAATAAAGTAAAACAAGCTTTATCTCCACACCTAAACAGACCAACAGGGGAAGTATTTTATGCCCCATTGCAGTCAGTGTAAAAACTTCCTTTGATTTCAGAAAGGCCACAATTCTAATTCATGGTTTTAACTTGGGTGAAAATGAGAAATCAGAGCATCATATGACCACACTTGCTGGGGTCACGCTGGATTTATAAGCCACAGCCAGCCCACTGCATTCTTTAAATCTCAAGCCCACTTTAGCAGCAACTGACTGCCAAGATGGCTCTGCCAAGCTGGTTCTGTCAAGGAAATAATTTCAAGGATAGTTAACTTACCCTAAAAGGTGAAGTAACCATGTACAGCTACCATAATTATCCAAGTCTTCGATTACAGCCAGATAACTTTAATGTTCTGAACAAAAACCTTCCCTGCCATTGCTCCTTGCTCTAGGGATTAGGAAGCTAGACTGACTCTCTGCTTGCTTCGTTCTTAAGTATTAGGACAGCATTAGCTGGAGCCACTGGACTACTGAGTAGCTAAGAAGAGAATAGGGACTCCTAGAGTGCCTGGACATCAAAAAGGGGGACAAAATTCACATTTCCATGTGTTCTATAAAGGCCTGCAACATTACAGGTGCTGAGAATGCCACAGGCACAGAAACCTGGGAGGAGGGAGAAAACCCTCTGTGAGATGGGAGAATGTGTTCTGTATGTGAGGCACTTGAGCAAAATAAGCTGTTCCCAAATTAATGTTTCTTTTAAAATGGTGAATTAATCCACTAGTTCTTAGGGAAGCAGAACAGCTATATAAAGAGAGCTAGGTTGCCAAGCTGGGTGAACCTTATATCTTGGCTGTGTGTCAAACCTTAAAAGTAATGAACTGCCATGACCCTGAGCTATATTACCACTTCCTAAATGCACTTTATGGATGTGTTTCCAGTCCAGTCTTACAGGTTTCATGAAGCCATGAGCACATTTGATATTTGATAGATAATGCATTAAAGGCAAATTAAGGTGCATTAGCTGATGGGTTTGGCCACTCAGCCACTGGAGACATAATTCCTGTCTATGGTGGGTTTGGAGCCGCTACACACGGCACAAGTGGCAGCATCCTACTGCCAGTACAGGGCTGCTCAGGGGTGCTGCAGTCACTGCACTGCACCTGTGCTGGGCTTCCAGCAAGGAGTTTGATCTGATTGAGCTGGACTGCCATCACAGCCTCCATGAGGCTTGTGTGGTAGCTCTTGGAGACATGATATTCCCTGCAGTGACACTCCATGCAGAAGGTATGTCAGCTGGCACACAGGGAAGAGGGGAAGGATGCAAGGCACCTCGCTGTAGCTTCACCCCATTTTTGAGGGAGGGAGGTTTTGTCCATCCTTTCAGAAAATCCCTCTATTCCTTTTTGTTCCTGCAAAAGGACAAGTGGTGTGAGTGCAGTACCAAAGGGAATAAGGAAACCTCTGAGGTCTGCAGTCAGTGACCTGTGCTTTCCCATGGCTTCAGGAAATCCAGCTGCAGTCTGGGCCAACGGCCAGTGCGGAGTTCCTGGGTGGACTGGCCATCGACATCTCCGGGGGAATGGAGTTCAGCCTGTGGTACCGGGAATCCAAAACCAACGTCAAGAACAGGTGAGATACTCCCAGCACACTCTGTAGCTGTAGACAGCTTAGGCTCCTGAGCCTTAGTAGTCCCACTGAGAAGAATTTAAATATAAAAGACCTTTCAGATGAGTTAGAATTAAGTAATTAAATAAATTGAATTAAATAGGTATGTGCACGGGAGAACATTTGTACTTCTCATTTCCTTTCCACCAGTGGTCTCCTCTGAATTTATACACTTTTATGTGAAGAACAGGCTCCTCTGAGGGCAGTTTTTATGTGTGTATGGTAGGACTGTTTGTGATTCAATTTCCTCTTTCTTAATGTGTTTTGAAATAATTGTAATGCCTGATTTTTTTTGTAGGGTAGCCATATTTATAGCTGGTAACATCGAGGTGGATTCTTTCTTTATGAAAACTGGTATGGAAACCACTTTTGAAGCAGAAACAGCTTTAGACTTCATCTCCACGGTGCAGTTTTCACAGTACCCATTTTTGGTCTGTATGCAGATGGACAGAGTGGAGTCTCCATTCAGGTAAGTACTAACAGCACAGACTTTTCTGAGGCGTCCTTCCAGCCAGCTGCTGGAACTTTTGGTTTTTACAGACACAAGAGTTTAACCACTGAGGCTGAATTCCAGCCCAACACAGTCAGGTGCAGCACAGGCTGTTAGAGTCACTGACCTCTCTGCTAACCCATTCTTCCCTGTCCCTCTCCCCTAAGATTCAGAAAGAACCTTTTTGAAGATCACAACTGATCAACTCTGAGTGTGTACTTTAGTCCAATTTTTAAATTTGGCTTTGCAAGTGAACTAACTGAAGTGGCAGGACAGTAGTCCCCTCATTCTGATGGTGACCCCAATCAGTTCTGATGGTGACCCCAATCAGTTCTGATGGTGACCTCAGGCTTTGCCAGCAGTAGATCTCTGTTACGCTGTTGAGAGAGGAAGTGCAAAGCTATAAATGAGCTGAAGTGGAAAGTTTTCTTCATCATCTGCTATTTACTTGTGTCAGCAAAAGTACCTGGTCTCTTAAGCTTTTGCAGCCATTGTGTTCTATCATATTTTATTAAGGCACCAGTTTTCCTGAAAACTAAACAATTGTGCAATAAGGATAAAAATATGCTTTTCAGTAGCCAAAGAATAGTAACTGAATTGGGTTTACTACTCTCTCTTAAGCCCTATTTGCTAACACCTAAGGAAGGTAACATTTGCAGAGCCTGTCAGGTTTCCATTCAGGTTTTTCTCATCCAAAAGCTTGTAAAAACCTGAGAGGAATCAAAGAACTTGAGGATCTTCAGGAAATCCTAAGAAAACAGTATCTGCTGTTCTGCGGCCACTAAAACATCTGCTGCTTATATGTGCTCGCTGTGGAAGTGCCATCTCGCCTGTGTGCAGGGTGTTTGCGGCAGGGTGCGAGCTCTGCATAAACCTGCTAATGCCAGAGCCCGGTGCTGTGTCTTTGCAGGGCTCACATGACCAAGTACGAGAGCCTGCCCTCTGGCCGGCGCTACACTGCCAGGAGAGGGAAGGCAGCCACGCTGGCCGGCAATGAATACCCTCTCCACCAGGAAAACTCCAACATGTGCAAGAAGGTGTTCGGCGCAAAGTCTGACTCCGCCGGCAGCTGGTTTTAAAGCAGGACCGCGCTCCCGCTTTCTGCAATCCCTCAGTGACTTAGGCCTGCACGTACCTTACCAGCGTGGAGCTTGACCTTGCACTGCTGCAGTTAATGGGAAATTTGCCATTGATTTCAACGGGCCAGGATCAAACTCTCAGTGCGTGCACAGTGTTTACATATTAACCTATATTTAAAACTTTTGTAAAAAAAAAAACCCCTAAAGCAAATAAAGACCAATTTGGTAGCATTCCATGCACTCCCTTAAGGGTGGTGCTTGTTCTTCATTTTTACTTTTTTGTGCCAAAAGCAAAAGTAATCCTTCATTTTTCTTTCTTGGGGAATACAGAAGTCTGTGTTTTTGACATGCAGGAAGAACAATTATGATGTATAAAGAATGATTATTTATAAATGTATTTTAAAGTATTTAGGTGTTTTAGGCCTATAACCAATCCCCATTCAAATATTCAAGTACAATTAACATCCAGATAGGACCATGAATTCCTGCTTACTCATCATTGCCTGTTTACAAAAAAGCAGGTTTTATTTTACACAATTTTAAAGGATTTTGTGGGTTTTTTTAAGCAGTCAGAACTCAATTATTATTATTTATCTTTTGGAGTTTTTTTTTATTAACTGCTGTAGTTAAATACAACTGATTAACAGTGTGAGGTGATGTTTCCAGAAGGACTTAGAGTTGCCTTAATTCTGTTCTCATTGAAATCAATGGTATAATTTCTGTAGCTACCAGAAGCAGGAGCAGAGTTAAGCCAACAGCGGTTGCTTGTCAAGGCTGCCTCCTAAAAATCTGTGTCCCTGTCTGTAATCAAGGCAGATGCATTTCAAAAATGAGCACCCACTAAGGCAATTCTGATCTACGGTGAAGGACAGGGTCTTGAGAGAAATAAATTTTGGATGCAGTCTAGCAAAGCCTGTGCAGAGACAGAACATTTCTTCTAGGTAAGTTTGGCTTGTATTTCAGTGTAGAAAAATAATCACTACTCAGATAAGTCCTCTTATTAAACTTACTTATACATTTCAGGCAGTGTCTTCATAGGATCTGTGAAAAAAAAAAAGTTTTACATCAGCATTGCAGATTAAAAAAGAATATACATCATCCCAACTCAGCTGATCTCTGATCCATCTGATTTAATTTTTATAGTACAAGGTGGGCAAGTGCTGGTCACAAAAAAAAGTAGAATAAAAAGCCAAGAACAATTGTTTTTTCAAAAAAAAAAAAAAACCAACCCAAACCCAAAAGCAGACAGGAAAAACTCATAGATTGTATTAAAGAAAATTATTACAAGATTAAGAAAAGAATCCAAATTCTTTTGTGTTGTAAAAAAACAAGAAGGCAGAAATCTGCAAAAATCAAACTGTCAGTGGGATGAAATAGTCTGCTTACTGTCTTTCCTGAACATGCTGGCACATTTCTAGTCAAAGCATAAATAAAACAGGTAAAAATACACTATGAAGAAATGGTTTCCAGTCTTATTGTCTGTTACTTTCTGAGTAGGGAAAGCCTGCTCTTGGGGAAGGAATGGTGTTGATTGGGGTAAGAGGAAAAAAAATACTCACCTTCACGATATGAAGCAATAACTTCAGTTGGACAGTCACTTGTCCTGAGCTTCCTCTCTAGCCAGGAGACCTGCCTCCAGCTGGATGTACCCTGGGCTGGAGGTGCCAGCCCAAACCCTCTGCCCAGAGGAGAGATAAGACCCAGGCACTCCTCTTCAGCATCAATACTGACCTCAGCATCCACTCAGAGTTTGCACCCTCTGTGTTGCAGACACACTTTGATACCTCCACTACTGTTTTGGGAACAAACTGAAGACAAGCTTTTGCATTTGTTATTACTACTTGTTCTTTGTGTCACATAAAACAAAAATAAAAGCAGAGCTAAGTATTCACCTGGCAAGAGGCAGTCTCCTCCTGCACACCCTAAATATAGAAAGTGGACAATGAAATAGCTGCCATCACTGTTTTACCTGGAAAGAGTTGAGATAGCAACAGATGACACCTCAGCCCCACTCTGCCAGGCTTGCCTATCAATTTACAACCCAAAATCAGGAAAAAATAGTTCTAGATACTGCAATTTATATCTGTAAGATCTTTGTCTGACATCAGCAATCCCACTGCAATGCTTACCCCTTCTCAATTCTATCAAATTGAAGAATCAGCCTGTAAAAGGAAATTGTGGACCTCCCACAGCTTTGACACTTAAACAGAGCCTCTGAAACCCACACTGCTCCTTCAGAAGTGATACTTGTCTTCATGGATACCCCCTGGCATGGCAGCAGATGCTTCTCAAGCTATCTGACCCTAACAGCTGGACATAATGGGGATTCCAGGAGAGGTTTAGTCCAACAGCTGGGTAGTGGAAGGCCATGGCTTCCTTACTTGGGCTCCATAGCTACGGAAACAACAAAAGTAACAAACTGCTAAAAATAAGGTGCAATTAATACATTGCTCGAGCCTGCATTTGAAGGGAAAACACACTTAGGATTACAAACAAACCAAATGCTCTGTTTATCAGTGGGGGTTAATCTCAAAGATGTAAAATACATAGTTAATAATGGTATTGCACCTATTTTTAAGTGATCAGCAATGGTAGCAATTAACGATTCATACATGAAGTTTAAAGAAGCAAATAAAGGCTTGGTCCTTTCTAATTGGAAGCCACAGAAGAAACAGTGCAACGATAATCCAGCTAAATCCAAAGAGCAACCCACTTGCAAAAGAGACTTGGAAACTTTCCCCTTCAGGTTTCCAGGGGTGATGATTTTTAAAGAGTATTTTTCATATACTCTTAAAAAATTATGCATAGGGATATAATTTGGCAAGCAGATTATGTGTTCTCAGTAGTGACAAACCCAAGGGACAGCAATTCTGAAATAGGTGCATGTTGGGTTTTTTTTAATAATAAATTTTTTTAGTGCTGTGTTTTATGTTTGGAAAGCTTTTTTAGATCTGACATCAGGGAATTATCTGCTTCTCCTTTTACTTTTTTCCTACTCCTTTTGACAATAGAGTTACACTTTTACCTTTTTGGTCTTGTCATTCCTACCAGTGATATTTTAAAGACTATGTAGAAACTTACATGATTTTCTCCAACAATCCTTGAAAATCCCAGACACATTCCATCTTTCAGTTTATTTAAGGTATTGTAAGAAATCCTCATACTTTAATCTCAGTGGATTCATGTGGTGTGGGGCACTTTGTGGCTGGACAAACACTGGTTGCAAGATTAGGCCTCTTAGGATAAGGTTAAAGCTCATGTCTCTCAGTTTTTTTTACTTTTGACCTCTCTTTTGTAGAGGTTTCAGCTTAAATTTTCCATCTATTGTGAGAAACCAGCAGTGCTGTGAAGATCTTGTTACAGAGCTCCACTGAAATCAGGCTCTGGGAGCTCTCCTTCAAGAGAAGTAAAGGAGAGTTCCCAAACTTTCTGGTTCACAACCCCAGGTGCCTTTGCAATTTCAGACTTCTCTAGTTTGTACAAAGTGATCCAAGGCCTTCCTCTCTGCTCTACACACCCACTATTAGTTTGTGTCTGTTTTGGTCATCCTTTACCTGCTGTGGTTACTCAGCTTGCTCCTGTTCAGCTAAGCCTGGGTGGCTGCACTCTTCCCAGTTCATTCCCCCCACTTCCCCATTCTCCCCTTCAACATCTGTTCTCATTCCAATCTTAAGTCTTTTGGGGCTGCCACATGTGCCTCCATATGGGAATCACTGCCTAGACATGAGCAGTGAAGCCACCAATGACATCTCTGGTGGATGCAGTGCTAAATTACAGATTCCAAGAAATCTGGAAAGGGAGGGAGAAAGTCACAAACACCAACCACCGTTTTTCCAGTGAACTTGTGCTTCCAGCAAGGTGGGAAGATCATGTAGCCGTGTCTCAGAACGATAAGGCAAATCCACAGCAGATGTCTACATATTGTATTACTTGCAGAAAAACAATGAGGTGGGAATCAGTTTTCCTTTAAGTATCTCGGGCACGTGATTAAAAGGGAGATCATTATGTGCCCCTTACATACTGAAAACTGAGAAGCAAAAGTGTTCTTTTAAACTGCAACAGTAATAATTTCGTTTTCAAGTCTATTTTAGGATTTTTTGGTGTTTGACTCATGCTTTTTTAAACACTTGGACTTAACAACAGAAATGTTCTCCATCTCCATGAAGGTAGAAGGAATATACTAAAGCAGCAGAAATTTTTTCCTAGTAATAACTCAAGCAATATTGCTGTCCACTAATAAAGTCATCTTATCTTTGCTTGTATTGCAATATTAGGCAATGAAAATAACATAGAGAGTCAGCAGAAAAAAGTTATTCACCCTACCAATTGCTATCTCTGAACTTCTTACAACAGACAAAGATGCAGTTCTTTGGATACCCAGGCTCATACACCAGTCAAAGTTAGTTTACTGAAACTGGGGAGTTCTTTCTTCATTTAAGTTATACTTGGGTAAAAAAAGAAGCAATGCCAACTTCTCTTTGTCCTAAGGTGAAAGAATAGAGAGTGGGTCAGAAAGAGACTTTCAATACTGGGACAAACTCAGGGAGACTCTTGAGTGTGGGGTTTTTGATCTGCTCTGTGGTGAAATCATTTCTTCTGTTGCTGTTTATTTGTTGAACCAAGTAATGCCTCTGTTTTCACTTGTTCTGCACGACAGCCAAGGTAATTTTGCAAATATACAACCAAGCAGGGCTGCAGGCTTACTTGCAGTGTGTCTTTTACTGAAAAATACATTTTATTTATCATAACATTCGAGGAAAAAAACAAAACAAACCCCAACATAATGCCAACTCATTCAGCTCCAACCTTTGGTGCTTGGCAGTTTCAGACAGTCTGTTCTCATGTGGCTGTGACACACTGAGGTGTTCCCGCTGTGCAATTCCCGGAGCGACTCTGACGTCCTTCAATCCCAGGCCCACGGCATCCTCCAGTGGGATCACTTCGGGCTTCAGCTACACACTGGCCACAGTGTTGTCTACATTGAGAGCAGCTCAAAGAGTCCATTTCTCTCCAGTTATACATCTTCTTTTTCTTAATTCTTCCTCCACAGGCAGCAGTCATCAACACGATGCGTTCACAGCGTTTTCCCCTTTGCCTTACAGCCCACCCCTCTCTCATCAGACACACCACCCACATCCTCTTAGCAATCATTATCCTTACTTCACATTTGCACTTTTAAATATCTTTACACCGATAACTAACCCACCCCTTTTAAAAATGAGAGGAAATAAGAAAGGGGCAGGGGAAAATAAAGAAGAAATTAAAAAAAAAAAAAAAAAAGAAATAGGTGAAAAAAAAGTACAAGTATTTTTGAAGTATGTGTTCTCGGGCAACCACAAGTTAATGGCAATATATAAGCATAAGGAATGACACTTTGGCCATCAACACTAAAGAATAAAGGTAGCTTTGAATACAGACAAGGGGGAAGAACACCCCACACAACCCATAAATACATTTTAAATCATTCATCAATTGATTCACCAAGGGCTAAATTTGATATTGAGTGAAACCAACCCTGTTGCAAAAGACCAGAACAACATTCTGGTGCATCACTCCAGTCCCGCTCAAACTTTTAATTGGATCCTGACTTAAAATTCATGGACAGCTTGCTGTTGCAGCCCTCAAACCCTGACAGCAGGGCTGGGAGGGAACTTGAGTGGTGCACAGGATTTTGTCCTGCTTTGCACACGGGGTGAATTTCAGCTGTAACATACTACGACTGCACCGTGAAACATATAATACTAGCAGCTTGTGAGCCCTGACCTGGAGGGCTTGACTCTAATCCAAGATATGTGGTTACACATCGCCCCATCCACTGGAGAAATTCACCACTGGATATACATGGAGGAGCACCATATTACCAGAGTTTTTTTCTGGTGACCTTTTGTGGCATTATCTGCTGGGTCCAGCTTGACTCAAGCCCAGAGCTCGGGTTCTGTAAAGTGAAGAACATGGTGCTTGGGTCTGCAAGGCACTCAGCACTCTGGGATGAGTTCAGCAAAGCTTTGCATAGATGGGTGAAGGAAAAAAATCCTTCCACTGAAGTCCCCAGGAACCTGCTCAAGATATCTGAAGTTGGAGATGCACATGAAGGCTTTGCTGGGTCTGCGAAGAGAAGCACCTTGCAAAACTGACCACTTGATGCAAACACGAAGTCTCTTTAGTAACAGACAAAATCAAGTAAACACTGTTTGACATTAGGATTGACACATTCCACTGAAGTAATCTCCCCTGAGAAAATAAATAGCTGTTGGTATTCCCTCATTTTATTGCTTTCATCTCCACAGGCAGTGATTAAAAAAAAAAAACCCTGCAAAATTTTCCTCCAACAAATACATGTTGAGATCCTGGGCACTCATTTTCTATGCTTTTTTTTTTTTTTTTTTTTTCCTTTCAAGTACACCGGGTGAAACTGTAAACCTGAGGTTGTGTGTGCAAACCTATATCTTGTAAACTGCAATGTGAAACTCTGCTCCGAGCACCGATATAGGAAAAGGTAGGACAGGAACATTTTGGAACAGGGATGCTAGTATTATACTGAACGTCCTGCACACGTGTGTGTCACAGGGGACCATCTACTCTGGTACCTGCACTGTCCTGCAGTCCCAAGTACTGTTCTGTTTAACACTGATACTCTAATCACAACACCTATGGACTTTCAGTCAGGAGAAAAGTGGAGAAGCATTCATTTCCTTTAAGAGGCAGTCAGCCCGAGTCCCAGTGGGAAGTTAAAGCTTGTAATGCAGAGTGTACAACTGAAGAGCACAGGGATTAGCCTTAGAGCCTATGTGCTCTAGCTGGGCACACCAAGCTCTTTAAAAAGGGTTAGAATATTCACTGGATTTTCACAGTGATGGAAATGAATGAGGAGATACACGAGAAATCACTCGCTGTCTGCATGCCTGCAGTGCGTTTCATCCTGAGGGCAATTACAATTTGTGTCTGTAAACAAATAAATTGCACTGAAATACAATCTCACACAAATGGTTAAGGACAGTTCTGAGTTTTCTGACTACCTGAGTTTTCTGCACCTTGTGAGTTACTCAGGAAAATGAAAATCCAGGGCTTATTTTAAAAATGGGAAACACTGAAACTTCCCTAGCTGCAGGAAACCTCAAGAACAGGTGGAGGAAAATCCTGCCTGTGGGCAAATTGCTTAAGTATAGACTTTTGGGGTTTGCATTTAGACTTTAAAATTCTAATCTATTTCCTCAATAAAGCTTTATGTCAAATAATTTAGGTTTGCTCTTACATTTATTTGCTTCTCAAAGTGCTTCACTGAACCAAAATTTTGGGCAGCTAACAGACTATTGTATTTTAGTTTTACTGTCCTAATAACAATTCTCTTCTGCTGAGACAAACTAGTTACTGGTAACAAAACAATCAGTTTGAGCAGAGTTGGACATAGAAATCACTGCACTTTCAGTAATCTTATTTTATATTTTCTTGTTCAAAAGATAAATATTTTCTTAGCAAATTGTAATTGTAGCCCTCAGATAAACCTGTCAAACAACAGCTAAAGAAACAACTGTGTACTATTGAGGCTGTAACATTAAAAAATTCCTCTCACAGGGCATTGTTCTCAACAATGTTGCAATTCAAGAAAGGATAGACTGCAGTCTTAAAGAAAAATAAATGCTGCTCTCTCCTTTAGAACCAGGATTTAAAAATATTACATTCAATTTCTGGTTTCCCAGTATTTAAACACTGTCATAATTAAGGCGACTTGTGATGTTCAGTGCAGTACAGAGGAGCAAACAAAAAATGAAAGCAATCAAATGTGTTTTCTGACATTTATACAGTTTGTTTTGAACCATGCCAAAAAATAAACAGTAAAGATAAATTTAACAGTAGAACTCTCTTCATTTGCAATTCCAAGTGAGAAGTACAGAGTACAAAAAACCACCTGATTGCAAATTGTGATTGAATCCCACATGGAAGACCCTCATTTAATGCAGTAGGAGAGAGCTGAGGACTTTATTTTTTGAAGAGCTTCAGGGCTGCAATGGATCACCACAACCCATTCCAGGGACCTGGATGAAGCTGTGAGTAGATCCACACTGCAAGGCTGCTGCACTCACAGCCTGCCTTTTACCAACAGCTGTAGTGGCATCACTACCATTGGCTACCAGCACAGAGGCAATGCCTAAAGCCTGCAGATTGGCTTCAGCACAAAAACAACTTTGCACAAAAAATTATTTGCACAAAATAATGCAGTAATTTAGTGTTGCTCACATCATTAAATGTAGGCATACTCCAAAACGGGGGGGGGCATTTAGGAGAAAACAAGAAACTTACATGCTTGTTTTGTATGATGAAGCAAAAGAAAAAAAAATTGAGAAAACTGTAGAAGCAGTTTTTAGGATTAATGTTGAAGAGTTACCAAGTGTATTTCAAATTAAAGAAGCGTAAGTCTTCTTCCTTATCCCTGTGGAAAAAACAAACAAACAAAACCAGAAAAGCATCATTAATATAGATTGTTAGAGAGCTAAGGCAACAATCTGAACAACCTTTACTCCTCTGGAGAAGTGCATAAATACCTACTATTCTTGCTGCTCATGTCCCAAGCTACTGCCAACAATCAGACAACAGCACTGGGGAAGCCCTGTATTTTTGAGCAGAACCCATCCTCTCTGTTCAAGATGTGGAACATGCTGTGCCTTACAACCCCAGAGCTCCCGGCAGACTGGTCCTGGGGTACCCCACGGACCTAGGTGGGAAGAGGGCAGTGTGACCTAAGAGGGATTTAAGTGATCCATCCGTGCAGTTAAAGAGCTGGGCACTTTCCTGAGCAACACAGCATCCAGCATGGAATAATTCAGGAAAAGGGAAACAACCCATACCCACATGCTCCAAGATTCGTGGAGTTAAGACTTAATTACTGGCTCAGGTAATCATTCTGGGCAGGAGGAGTCCTTAAACTCACCATTAACTTTTATTGGTATCAAGGCTAAGCAGTATTGAAACGTTTCCTAAATAGCCTCAGTTTTGAACACAAGGTCACATTTATTTCCATTTCTACACTGATTTACTAGATCAAATGTTGAAGCCAGTTTGGTTCTTGGAATATTCCAGCATTTCTCACTAAAACTGGATAAATTCTTTACTAAATTCTCAGCAAAGGTATCAGCATAAGTAAATCCTAGGTGATACATATTACACTGTAAGTTGACTTCTTGACTTAGTAATGTAGAACATACATCCTGCTGAACAGGGAACAATTAAAACAAAGTTTAAAAATATCAATTTATGAGCCTTTAAAAATAATTTAATGTGATATCCACACATAATTAACTTTTAAAGGCAGGCATAGATTACCTGATAGCAGTTAGGAACAAAACACAACTAAAAAGTACATTAGCAGATAAGTTCCTGTAACTATAACGTGTTTATGCTCATGTTTAAACAAAAAAATGAAAAATACCCTTCTAATATTGGCAGTATAATTTACTACAGTTACTTTCTACTTTGCTACCTGTTCTTTTCTCATTTATTTACGTAACACCAGGCAGCAACTCCACAGAGGACAATGTGTAATAGACACAAAATCTATTGCATCTATTGCTGGGAATGAGCTGCTGTCAGGCAGTCCACTCACTACAGGTTGATGCTGTCTAGGCTTGGATGCAAGTTTATTTGAACTGAAAATCAGCATCACTTCTTTCCCACATCAAGAAAGGAGTGCAGCAGGCAAGAGCCACGTTGCTAAAGCTCCCCCATCCACTGGAAGGGAAGCAGAGGAGGAAGAGAAGCAACATTATGATGCTACTCAGAAATGTGCACATATTTTCTGCATATCAAAACCTTAAGAATAGTTCAGAAATGGCAGCTTGGATGTTTTCACTACACAAATTGATGGGATCCATTTTATCCCAATGATGGTGCAGAAAAAAGCACCAGATAGAAAAGGAAGTGCTGGAAGAGCAGCAGATGTGCAGCATCACCATGGACATCACACCATTACCAAAGATCCAAGCCACACTGACCTCCCACAGGTGACAGAGACCAAGATGGAGCAGTCCTTAACACAGTGATACAGTTTGTAAATGAAGCTGTGAAAGAAATAGAGTAAAGAAGGGAAGAAGTTGGCATGTGCAGTGCAGAAAGGAATTCAGGAGTGGAGAAAAAGAGATTTCATTCAGCTCCTTCTGCTTAATAAAAAAAAAAAGGGACCTGAAAGGACAATTTTATTCAACTCCCACACTCAAAGGATGAAATCTGGCTGGTTTAAAATCCATTTTAGGATCTGCACAGCATTGCTGCAATCAAAAAACCCTGGTCTGATGTGAAAGCAGCTGGAATTTGATTGACATGAAATTATACTGCTGTTCTTGTTAGGGGAAAAACACCACCCCAAGCAAACAAATGCTTTTCATTAGGAATGGAATGACAAAAAAAATAGAGGAAAATAGTGGAAAACAAAAGACAAAGTAGATAATACAAGAGAGAAGAAGAGGAAGAGTTATCCACAGGGACATGAAAGTTATGTAGGTGAATGAAAATAACAGGAAAAAGAAGGCTATAGATGTGATTCCACTCTGGCATATACCTAATTTTCCACGGAAAGATAAGATACATGAATAACCAAAGTCTAATGAAAAGTTAAATACATCCTTCACCATCCAGTTAAAATGATTTAAGACTGTCAGAACGGGTCAAGGAAAAAAGTGCATCCCTTGTCCAGCAGCAGGACACCTCCCTCAGCAGGTCTGAGACAGCCCAGAGGGGGCATCCCTGTCTGCATGAGACACCGAGCACCTTGGCATGTTCAAAGGTTAAAAGAATGGTAAAATTAAACTAAAGCCTGCATGCTGCTGAATGACCTTTTCTACTGAGTGTGCATGTTTTTGCATCACCAGTCTCTTGGGGCAGCTTTCACACAGTTTGGTAGTGGTAGAACTCTGACACAGCACAACAAAGCAGAGCTTCTGTTTTAACTTCACCAGTGAGAAAGAGCAATTTGCTGAGAGCATCACCTGCCTCGCCAGGCACTGAAGGCAAGATAAATATGTGACAACAGGATTACCCTCTGGGAGCTGAGGGGCAGGGCACACCAGGAAATATGATGGTTTTCACTTTTTAAAGAGTGATACAAGAAAAGCTAGAGGTTTTTGTTTAAATAGCTACAGTTACAAATACACCTATTATATACCCCACCTTTTCAAAAACATCTAATCTGGAATCTAACAAATACCTTCTGCTAGCAGTCTCAATTCAGCCTCCAGACCAAATGAAAAATAATCAACTACTTTTTGCAATTTTATCTAGATTCTCTGTGAAGACATTACTGACAAGATGAACTCAAGTAGCACAGCAGAGCTCAAGTTAAACTGGCACATTGCCTGTCCTGAGTGACCCATAAGGGCCAATGAAAGCAACTTCATCCACAGCCACAATAAAAGAATGGAACTTGCCAGATAAAATATTTACAAGCAGAGAAGTAAGTGCATAAATCCCATCAATTAGGTTTCATTCAACAAATTATCTACTATGCAATAGTAGATGATGCAAACTGAAAAAATATTCAAGCAAAATAAATAACCCAAGTGCTGGAAGACAAAATTTATCCTCAAGTGTGCAGCTGGACAAAGCTCAGTGCAAACTGGTGACAAATCCAAACCTCTGACTGTTGCCACTCTTCCACTCTTTCTCTTTTACCTTTCCTATACACCAAAAAATCAACTCTGCGAGTCTTTGGTAAGCCACAGATCTGGCAGCTCTGCACGTGGTAAAGATGAGCCATGCATTCTAATGCAAGAGGCAGAAGGAGAAGTGACACCAATCCTGAAGGCACTTTTGTAATATTTCAGGTCTTTCAAAATGAAATGTCATCATTCCTTGCTTATTTTGCACAGGACATACTGCACCACACCTGTTTCACTGCATGCTGTATGCCCAGTCCCGTGCCCTCCTCCTTGCTCCAGGACAGGTACTCAGTGCCCCTGCACGCACATCCCTGAATTTGGAGGCTGGCCCTGGGTCACAGCCCCAGCTAACTGGACACTGTCAGGACTATGGCACTCTAAGCTTGGAGCTGCTGTGTAAAACTGTGCTTTGCAGCGGTGCCCCTGGGAGCCCTCCTGCAGCACAGGCAGCTGTGGGCACTCCTCCCCCTGCCAGCAGCCCCATGGATCCAGGAAAGCACACCAGGGACTGCTCCATGCATCCCACTCCCTCACCCCACTAACAAAAAGGACCCAAAATATGGGCTTGCTTCCATCACACCCCTCTCCCACTCTTCTTGAGGTGGGGAAGAAACAAGTTCAGGGGAAAAAGAGAGGTGCTCACCTCCCTTTGGGAGGAAGAGGCGAGAGGTGAGACAAGAGCAGGATGTGTTGCTGAGGTGAAGGGGCTCTTTCATGGCTTGCAAGATGGGTCCAGACGATGGATCCAGACAGAGATGCCCAACCACACTCCCATCCCCGGGAGCACAGGGAGGTGCCCCAGCCATGGGGCTGCACAAATACAGGCTGTGTGATGAGCAGCTATGGTGTGCTTCTCTGAAACTGCCAAAAAAAGAAGCTGCATGGAATACTGCTCCAACGGGCATGCCTACCCGTTCTATCTGTATTTTACACCCTGGCGAGGCCCCCTCTGTGGACTCTCTCTCCCCTGAGAAGAAGCTGTGGCACCGCTGTCACTTGGCCCTCAACCCGGTCTGCCCTGACCCATCACCGGCGACTGCCGTGCTCGCCAGACTGCAGCACCCACTCACCCGCGCTCTTCACCGGTGCTCCACCACGAAGCGCATGGTGGTGCCGTCGAAGGAGGGCGGCGCGACAATCCGCGGGCCGGTGGCCGGCGCTGTGATGCTGATGACCGGCTTCGCCTCGGCTGCCCCGTGCCGCGGCGGCGGCGGGCCCTTGCTGGTAGCAACGTAGTAGGGGCTCTCGGCAAAAGCTGCCTCTGGCGCGGCGGGGCTGCCAGGCTCTGCCGGGGCGCTGCCATCGCTGCCCGGGTGGGACAGCGGGCGCTGCAGGGCGCCGGCGGGCAGCACGGTGGCGGCGGGCAGGAGCCCGGGGTAGAGCATGTAAGTGGCGCCATAGGCGCCGGCATTGAGGGCAAGGGGCGAGAGAGGCAGCGGGACAGGAGCGACGGCCGGCTGCTGGGGCACCGGTACCTCCACGTACTGCCCGGTCTCGGGGTCGAAGAGGCGCCGCTTGAGCGGCTGCTGCACGGGTGTGTCCACCAGGTAGTACTGGCCGGTGCTCACGTCCAGCAGCACCTTGCGCTGCGTCTGCGGGAAGGGCTCGGCCGCTGTGGCCGCGGCGGGCACGGAGGGCGAGAAGCAGAGCAGCGGCGGCGGCGCGGCGCCGGGCAGGGTGGCGAAAGGCAGCGGCGGGCGGTACAGGGCGGCGGGCGGGCCCTCG